>CM049606.1:2900482-3245482 GCA_026979955.1 Megalurothrips usitatus
ATAGAAAGCCGCGAGCCCAACACTTCGGCTACATCTGGAAATGACCCCCTCTCTCTCTCTCTCCGGTTTGGTTTTAGTCTGCGTTGTATAAGCTCTGCGTTTTTTTTTCTTCTTGCTTCTTTAACGCGGTCTGCGCTCGGTTTAGTTTTGCTAGTTATCTCTCCCTCTCCGCTTAATGCACTTCCCTTTCGATTTGGCCGTGGCGCAGCTCGCACCTGGCCGCGCGCTCTGTTCTTACGCGATCTCATTTATTATGCCTCAGACTCCACTTTTCCTTGGCGCGGCTCCGGCGGCACCGGCGGCGGCACCGGCCCGCCCGTTATCCCCGAGTATATGTGGGTCGGCGGCACGGCCGGGCCGGGCTAGCGGCGGCTGCTGCCGGGCTGCTCGGACACCAGGCCGGCCACGCCCCGCGCCGGTAACTGCGTACTGGAAAATTCGCACCCGTACACGCCCGAAAGATGTCGGTGCGGCGGTGCGTCTCCTCGGCCCGAAAACATCGCCGCACTTTCAATATGTTTTTAAAAAAATACAAGATTTACCATAAAAATAGTTAATTTTTTTTGCTGTACATTGCGATTTTAAGATAAGTGATTTTTCAGCGTAATCGTATAAAAAAAAATTTGAAATAATTTTTCGGACAGGAGAGGGTTTTTTTTTCGTGCGTGTGTGAAGTTTACAAAAAAAATTAGCTGGTGGTTTTTGTTTTGGCGCATGCCAGTCTGCCATCGGTGACTTGAATGCCCGGAAGGACGGGAGTATGGGGTGCGCCGCCGGCTCTTTAGATTCCCCCGCATTGGCGCCGTCATCAGAACGGGCAACGGCAAATGCCGGGAAAATACAGAAAAGCCACAAACACGGTGTCGTTATCTGGCAAATTTTTTTCAAATAAATATTTTATTTTTTTTTGTTGCAGGTTGGTACCGTGCGCGATGCACGGCGGTGTGCCGAGTTCATCTTAATCATCCGAGTAGTGAGCGGAGGACCTCACACACACAGACGCAGTGTGCGCGTCTGTGTGTTGGTGTCAAAAAAAGGTTCGCACGTTTTTTTTTCTAATTGGCGGCCCCGCGCGCTGCCGCTGGATGCACTCTCCTCGGATGCAAATGAAGCTGTGTGAAGTTATGGCGTGCGTTCCCGAAGCGGGCGGAGCCGGCGCACCTCTCGTAGCGGCTCCGGAATCTAAAGGTTGTTTTAAAAAATGTTTAAAAAAAAAAACATTGACAAAATTAAAAATTTCAAACTGAAGGTTTTTTAAAAATACGAAAATCAAATCTGTCACGATGAAAATAAACACTCATCGAGAGACCCCCTCAAGATGGCAAATTTATAAAAGAGAATATGGCATATTAAAATTAAAGTGCGAGTGTGTTTTGCACTGAGAGTGATTATTTGGCACTCGATAGGCGTGCTGCGCTGCTCGACCTTGACACGGGCGGAACGCTTTGTGACTGTGCATCGGAGGGGTGGGGGGGGGGGGGGAGGGGGAGAGAGAGAGAGAGAGAGAGAGAGAGAGAGAGAGAGAGAGAGAGAGAGAGAGAGAGGTGGGAGGGATGAGGCGTTGGCGGCGGGCGCGGCGCTCTGCGGTGCAGTGGGGCCCGCGGGGCCCGCGGGGCCCGCGTCGAGTCTGTGGAGCACCCGTTTCGACATGATCCACTTAGCCGAATGTCGGCGGCGACAGCTCCTGCCGCCGCCGCCGCCGCTGCCAATGGCTTGGGTTACAGTCATTACCGTTTTGCACTGTCAGAACAAGATCGCAATATGTCAAATATTATTCGGCGCCGCAAAATAGTGTCACGTTTTCCATCACGCAGCCGTGCGGCGCCTGGACCCCCCGCAAGGGCCGAGGGAGGGGGTCGCATCTGTGAGCTGTATGGTAGTAATTGTACGCTTCCATTCATCTGCGGGCGCGTGTGTGTGTGTGTGCTGGAGATGTATGTGCACTGCCTGGAAAAGTTTCTAGCAATTAATGGAGAAAGCAGATCTTGTTTACACGCGGCGTGCGCTGCCGTCCGCCGCGGGCGGGGCCGCGCGGCAGCAGCAGCGGAGCGCCCTCCGAGGTGACATTCTCATGTCGTCGTGCTAAACGCGGCGGCGGCGGCGGCGCCGATTTCAAAATCCGTCGTCGCTGGTTAGCAGACGATGCACGCAGCAGCAGCAGCAGCAGCGGTGTGTGGCGCGAGCCGCGGGTAGCTTCTGATTCACGGATTCATTCTAAAGTCCGAGCATTCTTGGTCGGAGAGTTCTAATTTTTTTTTGTGTGTGTGCTCGGGGGCGATGCCCCCCGCGTTGCACGGCTTATTCTCTTGACTAGAGTGTATAGCTCTGCACGGCCGATTCGGTGCGCCTATGCATGCCATGCACTAGCAATCCTAGACCCCCGGTGCGCGGTCCTAGACCAGTGCCGTCCTAGACCAGTGCCGTCCTAGACCGATGCCGTCCTAGACCAGCCCGGGCTGGAGCCGCTGGGCAGTTGCGTGCCCGTTATCTCCCGTGTGGGACCCCTCGGAGGGCTTCGACCGCAGACCCTCGGATCGGGAGTCTGAGCCGCTGCCCCGGCTCGGCTCGGCGCGGTGCTGGCCGCCCCGCATGGCCCCGCCCTGCCCGGCTCCCCGCCCGGCTCGGCTCGAACGGATTGGAAAGGCACACTGGCTGACCCTACCCGTTAGACGCCGACGGTTCGGCGCTGGTTCAGCACTAACGACAGCAGCTCCCGCGACCACCGCATTCCCCAACTTCTGTGAAAATTCGTAAAATGTTTTATATAAAAATATCGAAGGGTACTTTGAGCTCTTTTGCCGCGAGGTAGGGTCGTGCCTTCACTTAACTTTTGCTTCGAAATTTTGGAGCTTCTTTATTTTTTTTGTTATTCTGAAGGGAAGTCGGGAATCAGAAATGTCCCCCGGTTTCACGAGTTTGCCCTTCGGTGTACTGGCGGGTCGCCGCCGACCCGCTGCGCCCGGTTTTCTCTCGGGGTGCTGCGGCCGGGCGCGTCTCCCGTCCCGGCCGAATGCGACTTGACCGGGGACACGCGTCCTCGCCGGCCTCGGCCCCGCCTGGGGCTCCGCCGCGCCGGCTCGGCTGGGTACATGAAGCCCTCTGCTCGGCTCGTCACAGCCAGCCAGCCAGCCCCCCTTTATGGGCGAGGCCGATTAATCACCTTCGGACGCGGCCCCCATGGACCGGTGCGCCCGAACGCAGCCGCCCCGAGGACGACTCCTTGCGTCATCAGTCCGGAAGCGTTGCTCCTTTGCCTTCCGCGTATTCCTTGTTTGAGGATGTGCCGGGCCGCGGCTGCGTTTCCCTTACCGAGTGTGTGCGGCGCGGCGCCGTGCCCATTTGTGCGCTGTTGCGCTATGTGGAGCGCGGGCTCATTTGCTGCCGGCTCGTGTCCGAAAACGGTCACACTAGAATAAATGTGTCCAAGTTTCCCTAGATTTCTGGGATCTGTAGTATTCTCCCAGCCCATTAGAATTTTATCAATTACAAGCATTTTCCTTGCTCACTAGAATTTTTCTAGCCTATTAGAATTTTTTTACTAGTTCAGTAGAATTTTTCTAACCCACGTAATTTATTTAGAGCTCTTGAATTTTTCTTTAACTTTGTACGGTATATTTTTTTCTGGCTGCCTAAATATTTTTTCCTAGCTTCGTGGTAGAATCAAACCACACTAGATAAAAACTGTTGACGTGTTCCGCCTGTTCATTTCCATTCGGTGAGGCGAAAAAAAAATTAAAAATACAAAAAAAAAAAAAGATTCGATAAAGAAGTGCCGTTGCTCAAGCGAGAATCATTAGCAAAGCACACACACACACACACACAAGCAGACACGCGCGCGCTCGCGGACTAGGACATCCTTGAGCCCAGCTGGAAGCGATATAAAAGCGTTGAGGACACGCAAATTAATTCCTCGCGGTGCAGCGGCCGCCGCGGTGCGGTGAGGCTGCGGGCATTATCATTCATTATCGGCGGCGTGCGCCTCGGAGGGGCCCCGCGAGCCGCGAGCCGCGAGCCGCGAGCCGCGAGCCACCGCGGCCGCCCGTTCGCTCTCGGAACCACACGGCGGCGGTGCAGAACTGCGGCGCGCGGAGACGAGAGGGAATTTATTTCCTGATTTGCCTCTTTGCTGTTTGCCTTTGTTTATTTTTTTGTTTTCTCAGTGGCTCAAGGCGTTGAGTGGGAGAGAGAGAGAGAGAGAGAGAGAGAGAGAGAGAGAGAGAGAGAGAGAGAGAGACGTAGGAAAATTAATTATTCGACTTTAGCTGTGGTTTCAGGCCGTTTTAAACTTGGTGACATCCTGAAATTGTTTTTTTTTTTTTTTAATAAAACCTTAGCAGAATGAGATTGGTCTTAAATACTTTCAAGGAATTTTTTTTTACAGTGTCGGTGAATGGGATTATTCAAGTAGGTGGGAGGAGGGGCCCGGGGGGGTCGCTGATGGACGTTTTGGCGCGGGTATTTGGAAAATGGCCGTGAATGGTTGGCATTCCCGCGTTGACCGCTCCGTGCTGCGCCGCCGGGGGGCCGCTGCCGTGGCCGCCGCCGTGCCGCGCCGCCGACGCCTGGTTTTGAGTACCGTTGTACGTGATTGTCGCCTAGGCCACGTGACCGGCCCGCGAAAGCAAAAGCCCGGGCCGTGGCGCGCGCGCGGGGGATTCGAACGGGATCCCGGCGGACGGATCCCGCCTGGGGAGCGGGGATCCGCGACTTGTTTTCGCTGTGATTTGCGCGACGGTTTGTCAGAGGAAATAATGATTTATTTGGATATTTTTACTGCCGTCTGTCGTTGGGGATACAGCGAGGTGGCGGCGGGGGATCTATCCCATCCCTCCAGGCCGGCGGGATTTCTGTTTCTGCTGCCGAGGGAGCGAGCGGCGCCAGCGGCGTGGGGGGCCGCCAGATGAGGTTCCAGATGGGCAGATGGGCAGATGGGTCCGCCTCCTCTTCCTTATCATTGTCAATGTTGGGAACGGCGCGCGGCAGGGCCCCAGCTGGGCCCCAGCTGGGCCCCGGCTGGGCCGCGGCGGCGGCGGATCCGAGATGTGAATCTGGAATTGGCTCCCGGCTGGGCGTACCCGTGGGTGTCCGTGCCGCGAGACACTGCCAAGCGCATTCCGCGGCTGTGGGGGAGGGTGGGAGAGAGACAGGCGGACAGAGACGGAAAGAGAGAGAGGGAGACAGTGAGGGACAGAGAGAGACGTCCGGGATGGTGCGATAAGGATGCATAGACGTGTGGGAAGAGATGAGCGCTCTCTTTCTCTCTCTATGTACGCGACCCTAAAATTATACAAATTATTTTTTTATACAAAAGATAATTTTTTTTAACCGCAAAAATATTATCATTATGTTGATGGCGACGGTTTTCAAACGCGCGAATTGAAGGTGGCGGCGGCGTGGCCGCGGCGCCTGCTGCTGCTGCGGAGAAACTCTTTGTCACGAGTCGGGTCCCTTGTGACCTTATTGTCTCCCCAGCATTCAGGGGCCGTTGTGAGGCGCGCCCAGAAAAAAAAGGCGTTTTGATTTTGAAGACTCTAATTTCTTAATTGAGGTAAAAATTTTGGTTGAAAACAGAAATTTTATGTAGTTTCGTTTCGCGCGGCAATCAATAAAGCGAAACAATATCAAATTTTTGACATTTTCCACTCAAAACCCTGGAATTGCCCCCCCCCCCCCGGAAAAATGGGGACATTTTTCTTACAACTGCCTGGAATTTTCAAAAAACAAAGCAATTTTTTTTCTGTGTTCCGCCGCTTCTGTCGCCGCCGCTGCTGCTGCTGCTGATTCACTAGGCTGTCACAAATAACAGACTCGAGCGACGCGTTCGCTTTCGGGGCCAGCAGAACATAGGCGGAGCAGGCTGCGGTGATGCCGTTGTGCGGAAAATCTGTCGAGGACGCTCGCGCGCGCGCACACACACACACACACACACACACATTCACACCGGGCTCACACGCACAGTAATGGCGGGATAGCACGTGCCTGAATACATGAATGGAGCGCTCTGTGTGTTGTGTTGCAGCTCCTGTGTGCTGCCTGTGTGGTGGTGTACGCCCACGCGCCTCACACACACACACACACACACACGCAGGGCACGCGCCTCGCCTCCCTTATCAGGTTCCGCCCGGCCGGCCCCTATCAGCATCCCACTGTGACGGCTGCACCGGCCGCCGCCTGTGCTCAGCTGCGGCAGTTCGCGCGGCCTTCGACGCGGCTGCTGCCGGCGAAAGTCTACAGAAAAGTGTGCGGTGAACGTTATGATCCGATGTACAGTTGGACTAATTACTCGGCGGGGCCGCGAGCGTGAGAGAGAGAGAGAGAGAGAGAGAGTAATGAGGGGAGAGACAGAGAGGGAGTGAGACGGACGGGCACAGGCCGGCGGACAACGGCGGAAACAGCGAGGAATGTTGTAGGGGGGGCCGCCGTAATTTTGAAGCGAAGGTTTTGTGGGCGGAAACCGGAGCAGACCGGCGCTAGCCGTGTCGCGGCCTGTTTCCATAAAAAAGGACGCGTTTGTCATTTGGTGATAGAAAATTGTGCCTCCCGATGTGGGCCAGAGGAAACGCATCCGTGCGGGCTGACCTGTGCACACACACACACACACACACACACACGCACACAATTCTGGCTTGCGTCGACTGTTTGGTGGTTTTACTCTCTCAACGTGTTGCTCTTCGAAATTCGACCTCTCTCGCTGCCGAGTGCCTTCCTCTTGCTTTTCCTGTCCGACGCGTTTCCAAACTGTCACCTCCTCCTCCTCCTAGCAGTACTTTATTAGCCGTTGGTTGCGGCAGCGTCTGGTCTTTCTTTTTTTTTTAAATGTTGATCTGAAAATGCCTTTGCTGCTCTCGTCTGGTGCCTTCTCTCTCTGTCTTTCTCTTTCTGTCTCCCTCCCTCCCTGCCCCGTCTCCTCCGGGACTGGAGGCGAGCTGAGCTGTGCACGTCTCTAAACTTGACCGCCTGGAGGCGTGCATGCCGTCGTGGCCGTGTCGTGGCCGCGCCGTGGCCGCGCCGTGCCGTGCCCTCGCTCTGTGCACTGATGTGCTGCCACAGAACCGGTTCCTGCGGGACCGCCCCCCCTCCCATCCCCTCTCCTCCTCCACCTCCTCCTCCACCTCCCCCGCCTCCACCGCGTCCTTCTGGAGAACGCCTCAGCTGCCGCCGCCGCCGCCGCCGCGCCGCTGCCTTTTGCGTGGGTTATCGCGACGTTATCGGCAGCTCTCCTTCTCTCTGCTAATAAGCACGTCCCCCTCGGCGGGGCGGCCGACCAATCGGGAGCCGCCGTCGTGCGTCCTGCGGCTTCTCATTGGCCCGCGTCCGCCCCGCCGCGTGTCCCCTCGTCGCGGAAACCGTGTGAGGATTCTGGCAAGCCATCGAGAGAGAGAGAGAGAGAGAGAGAGAGAGAGAGAGAGAGAGGGAGCGAGAGGGGGGGATTTGTGAAGAAAATTAAACCCAAGGTTGGGGGTGGGGGGGGGGGGGAGAGGTCGAGTCCGCGGCACGGTGTCGGGGAGGAGAAGGAGACGATTAACGATTTTTCCGCACCGTTGAACGCAACGAAAGTAAGTTGTTGTCCCGGGGATCCGCTGTCGCCGCCGCCGCCGCCCGCCGCCGCTTGCCGCCGGTCGGACGCCACGCAATTTCCGCGCCGTGGCCGACTAATTTTGCCATGTTTGGGTCCAAGTCCGCGTGCACTCTTTTAGCCCCCGTTGGCGGCGCGGCGCCGTCGGGGCGCCCCAAATCGGCTTGATTGCTGCTGCTGCTCTCGCTGCTGCTCCAGTTCCGTGGGGCGGGTTTCCTTCTCTCTCTCTCTCTCTCTCTCTCTCTCTCTCTCTCTCTGCGGGGGGTCCGGCGGGGAGGAGGTGTCGCTATGCGCCCACATGAGGAGGATGCCCATAGGGACCCCATCGGGGGCCCATCTCATTTGTCGTCATCGTCTTGCCCGGCCCCGGATCGTCGTCAGAGAGAGAGAAAGTTGGAAGCGGCAAGAGGCTCTCCGTGTGGCGTGCCGTGCCGCCTCCGTGTCAGCGTGTGTGTGTGTGTGTGTGTGTGTGTGTGTGTTCTCCGATACTGAATCCACTTAACAAAAAAGAAGTTTGAGGCTCTTCCCTATAACGATGAGTCGCTCGCCGTATGGCGCCGGTAGGGAGGGGAGGAAGGGGGAGAAGTCAAAAGTCGATTCCCCTTTTTTTTTCCCCCTGTTAAGGCACCTTTAATAAACTTGGACAACAAAAGTTCTGGGAGATTTTTAAAATTAATGTAACCGGCTTTACGGAGCGTCCCCGCCTCCGCACTCGCATGCGGTCTGCGCGCTCTCAAGTGACCCGGAGCCGGCCAAGGGAGGGAGAGGAGGGGGGAGGGGAGGGTGAAATGTCAGGCAGGAAGAGCAAGGCAGGCAGGCGAGGCAAGACCGCCTGGGAGGTAGGCCACGTCTCCGCGCCCGCCGAGCGGCGGTGCGCTGCGGGGCGGCCTACCCCTCGCTTCGCAGGCGCTCCGCGTCCTGGGCAGCGGGGTGTATACGTCGGCGGGTTTTATTTATTTATTGAATTTTTTTTTGACGTGGCTTTTTGTTTGGCACATACCTGTTGCCCCGACCCCCTTGCTGGTGCTGCTGCCATGCGATCTTTCTCATGTCACGTGATACCCCGAAACCGAATCGCTGTTACGTACAGTTTGTGGACGCTGCCGACCGCCCCCACCCCGGCGGCGTCTGACCTTCCCCTCAGCACGCCGCACAGAGAGACCCCTCCTTTGTTTTGTCTTTTTTTTTACGCGACACATTTTTTTCCTCTTTAGTATTGGTGGGCACTTCAGATCTCGGCGCTGAGCCCGCCGTCAGCTGGCGGCAGATGGCTTGCTTTTGCCGTGGAAGAAGGTCGACACAGTTTGTGCGACCGTCAGGGGCCCGCGCTGTGGACTGTCGCACTGCGCCCCGGCAGATGCGCTCGCCCTGGTCATAAACTATGGCCCTGTCGCTTTAGTCTCTCTCTCTTTCCCTCTCTGTCTCTCCCTCTCTTTCTCTCTCTCTCTCGCTCTTTCTCTCTCTACTCTCTCTCTCTTTCTTTCTCTTTCTACCTCTTCTCTCTCTTTTCCTTTTCACCTTCCTCTCCCTCTTTTTCTCCCTCTTTCTCTCTCTGGAGGGCCGCTGGAGGAAACAAGCCGTGTGATACGCAATTTGCAGCTCGTGGAAGATCCGGCCGAGTGATACGGCGGGAAACAGAGAGAGAGAGAGAGAGAGAGAGAGAGAGAGAGAGAGGGGGGACTGTGCGGGGAGCCCAGTAGGAGACGCCTTGTTCGTTGCTGTGGGAAGTTGGTAAATCTGCGGGAAGCATACACTCGTTGCGCGCGGCACGGGGGGGCGCTTTGGGGGCCGAGCGAGTCGAACACGGTGGCGGGCAGCCCCCGGTGTGCGGCGGGGGAGGGTCTCTGCGCCACGCCACGCCACGCCACGCCACGCCACGCCCTCGGGTCAGGGGGACAGGTGGGCGCCGCGACCCGTGCCCGCGGGCCGCGTGCCCGGCTGTGACATTCCGGGAGTGGCGCAAGTCGTGTCGAGGCATTAGAGAGATACGGTTCCCAATGGCACTGAGTGGGGAATCCCCATTGCATTTGCGGTGGTTTTCGCAATGTTCACGGTTTTTTTTTTAAAAAAGGTATTATTTCTGGACTTTGAAGTTTGTGAAAAAAAAATTGTGGACATTCGAAGAAAAATTTAATTTTCAGATTTTGACAGCTGTTGTTTTGGGGAATTTGTGACATTTCGTGTAACGTTTCATGTAATGTTTTTGTAACGTTTCGTGTAACGTTTTGTGTTTCAGGATGAGCCGCGCGGTGCGGCGGTGCCTGGCGGTGCTGCTGGTGTGGGGGCTGCTGGTGCTGGCGGTGCTGCAGCTGCGCGAGGGCCGCGTCGACACGCAGGTGGACCCCCGGAGCCGGCTGCTGCTCATGAAGGCCGTGCCCAGCACGCCGCACACGGACGCCAGCAGCGGCGGCGGCGGCGGGGGCCTCGTCCACGACAACCACGTCGCCGCTGGACGCCCTGGAGCCGTTCGTGGACAAGAACGGCAGCAACCGGACGCAGGCCGAGGCGGAGGCCGAGATCGCACGCACCCTGCCCCGCGTCCCCGTCGACTTCTGGCTCAAGAACAAGAACCGGCCCATGTTCTACAAGAACGAGAGCTGCGCCAAGATGCCGTCCATCTTCGAGCTCGAGTTCAACAACGTGTACTGGCAGACGATGCACACGACCAACGGCACCTTCCAGCTGTACGGCGCGTACTACGACGTGCGCCGCTTCAGCCGCATCGGCCCCGCCGTCCGCATCCTGGGCATGATCAACCGGATCGAGCCCACCGTGAAGACGTACTGCCAGTTCTGGTTCGACGGCCAGAAGGAGCCCGTGCTCGTCAAGACGATGGAGTACAAGTACATCTGGTACAAGAAGTGGGGCAACTACAAGCAGGGCATCTACCAGCCGTACCTGATCGCGTGCCAGATCCCCAAGAGCCACCACGGCAAGGTGCCCGTGTCCGTGTCCATGGTGGAGAGGCCCTGCGACACGGCCACCAACCACCTGCGCGTGCTGTACGACCGGCCCAAGGCCAAGAAGGGCTTCGCCGTGTGCGTCAAGGGCCTGGACTTCCTGCACGAGGACCTGTCCGTGCGGCTGGTGGAGTGGATCGAGCTGCTCGGCATCCTGGGCGCCGAGAAGGTCTTCTTCTACGAGCTGCAGGTGAGTGCGAAGAGAAGGGGAGGGTCTCAGTTCAAATTGTGGAAAGAGGGGAAAATAGAAAAAAAATAGGTGTCACAATGGATCGCGAGGGAGAGACACACACGCCTGTTCTGACGCCGCACCCCTTCTTGTTGTCCTCCAGGTGCACCCCAACATCAGCAAGGTCCTGCGGCACTACGAGAGCCTGGGCCGGGCCTCGGTGACGCCGCTCACCCTCCCCGGCGGCCAGCCCAACATCCCGGGCTTCCAGCACATGTACCTCGTCAAGAAGGTGAACCACAAGCGGCAGAACGAGCTGATCCCGTACAACGACTGCCTGTACAAGAACCTGTACACGTACGAGTACATCGCGCTGCTGGACATCGACGAGGTGATAATGCCGCTGAGGGCGCGCGGCTGGCGCGAGCTGATGGATGAGGTGCTGCCCAAGGCGCTGGCCGTCAAGAACGAGACCCGGGCCTCGTACAACGTCCGCAACGTGTACTTCCTGGACGACCTGATCCACGCGCACGGCTGGTACAAGGACATCCCGCGGTACATGCACATGCTGCAGCACGTGTACCGCAGCAAGAACTTCACCAAGCCCAACCAGTACGTCAAGTGCTTCCACAACCCGGAGCGCGCGCTCACGCTGCACAACCACTTCCCGCTGTCGTGCCTGGGCTCCGGGTGCACGTCGTACCCGGTGGACACGGCCGACGCGCAGCTGCAGCACTACCGCGCCGACTGCGTGCGGACCCTCAAGAAGAGCTGCGTGGAGTACCGGCAGAACAGCGTGGCTGACACCACCATCTGGCGGTACAAGGACCAGCTCATCGCCCGCACCACGGACACGCTCCGGACGCTGGGCTTCTTCGGGCCCGTGCCGCCGCCGCCGCCGCCGCCAGGCCCCGCGGCGGCGGGGGCGGCTGCCCCGCCGGGGGCCCCGCCGGGGGCAGCGGAAACAGCGGCGGCTGGCCGAGTGGCTTCCAACGAGGTGTCATAGCCGCGACCGCCACAAACTTAGGATTTGAAAATTGTTACTATTTTTTAATAATTTTTTTTTGAAACGACTTTAGGAAACGAATTGCGCGTTTAGTGGTGATAATGCATTTTTTTTTTAAAAAAGGGAGTGAAGTGATGTTTTTTTAAGGGACCCTTTTAAATGTGTTCAGTTAGTGTCGCAGCAAAGTCTGTGTTTTAGGTTACGATTCGAATAGTTGTTATCTTATGAAAATAGTCTGATGCCCCGTTTTTTTAAAAAAAGAAAAAAAGTGTAGCACGGAAGAAGAGTGACTGAGGCGGCGGTTTCGAGAAGTGCTTGACTTTTGTGTGGAGGAGGAGGTGGGGGTTTTGCGCTCCGCTGGCGCCGGGACCCGCGGCGAGTTCAACAAGCTGTGGATGACCACGGCCGGGAAGTTGCCATATCCAGCGCGTCCATTGTGGACCCGGATCCGGCCCGGATCTGGCCCGGATCTGGCCGCGGGCGATGACAATCGTCCCATCCGCCCTGCGTCCCGAGTGCTCCTGAGCGTGGCGCGCGGCTAACGCACGGCGCTGGAGTTGTTCGATCCCGGCCAGGCCGGATTCCTCCAGCTCCAGCGGCTCCAGCGCGGCTCCAGCGGCCGCCGGCAGCTTCGCGGAAGCCGTTGCCATCCAGCCGCTCCGCGCCGCGTTTCTTGTGCGCTTGCTGCTGCACAGCCGCAGACGCACTGGAGACGCGCCACTTCTGTGTGTGTGTGTGTGTATTGTGCGTGTGGGTACGTGTGTGTACGTGTGTGTGTGTGTGTTCTATTTTTAATCCATCACAAATCGTACCGGTTATTTTTTTTTCTGTCAGTGCCAGTATTGTGTACAGTTCCGTTATATTTGTCCTACCTTCCCCTGCTCGACCTTGAGTTATATTTTTTTAATCCACATTTAATCTGGCTTTTTTTTTGTAAAAAAAAAACAATCATTCTAATGCAACAAGATTTTCAACAAAATTCCCCTTTTAAAAAAAATCAAAAAAATATAATGGTGATTTCGGATTATCAAGTTGTTGTTTACGGTCGCGAGGCCCGTCTCACGCCGACGGCCTTGGAAGACATCGCGTAACGTCTCGTGTCGTGCATGTCACGCACCTGTAACGCACCTGTGTGGCGCGTGCCGGACCGTCACGCTACCGCGGCCCCGCCGCATTACCCGTGTCTTCTCTCTCGCGCGCGCTCTCTCATTCATGTCTAAACTTATTTTCCTTGTAACTAAAATGGTCAGAGCAGAGGACGTGCTTCAGCTTTTATCAATAGTACCGTGTGTGTGTGTGTGTGTGTGTGTATGAGAAGAACTTCTGTAGGATTCTCAGGAGCTGAATCTTATTGTTATTGTATTTTTCGGGGGGCCCCTAAATGTAAACCGTACGGTTTGTTATGTGTTTTATTAGTAGTGATTGTGATTTTAGCTTGTCAGTTGTCTGTAAATATTTCGCGTGTTCTGATGTTGCCCATAAGTTTCCAGCGCACGTTACCAACTTTTTTTTTAAAAATAGAAATTCTTTTCACGACGTTCGATATATTTTGCGTGGCCAGAAGATTATGGACAACTTCAAGACCTCTGTTGTAATCCTTGATGCATATGTACATAAAAGAACAGGCCATATTTTACATTGAAGGAGACACTAAGAATTTGTGCGTTATGTGATAAGTAGTCGTTATAATTTCAGCCTTGATTACGTGGACGAAAGTGGATGACGAGGGATTGTCTTAATTTAACGTGCGCTTCAGTGGGGTGGGCCCCGTTGGAGGCTTCGGCTCTCCTCGCTTCCGTTCGGCTTTCCTCGCGGTCTGTCGTTATCGGCCTCTGCGCTGACGCGGTCGCTGGATGCTGGATAAGCCTGCCGTCATGTCATGGACCATTTAGCAGACGATCGGAGCACAGAGCGACGGCACTCTTCCGAACGGAGAAGTGTCGGCGACCCGTCTCATGCCGATGCTGCACTCTCTTTCTGGCACGCGAGTCGCCGGGCGTGGCGCGCACTCACTTCCTGTCCATGTTAGATATTTTTGTTGTTTAGTTTTAACTTGCTGTAATTCTGTTCCGTGATTATTGATATATATGTATCTAACGAGATGTTGATTTTTGCGTGTAGATATTGTGGATATGTAATGAACGAATCTGTGAATCAATGCCTTTCATACCTATGTAACTTAATTGTTTCTTTTATATCGATGTCGAAAACTTTTATCTTTGCTCTCAGTTTATGTCGTGAAATGTTAAGATTGAGGACCGTGATATTTTATTTTGTAAATTTTGTAGTATTTTACTGAAAGTGTACTCTCGGTGCTTTATCTTTAAACCATGATACCTTTACTTGCTCCCTTCCGAACGGCTCACGTATTCGGTTTGCATAATATCCTTAACACGATAGCCCAATGGTCATGGCACCAATAGGTTCTTATTCTTTACGTGAACTTTCTCTGTAAATGCTAATGTAATAACTGCAAGGCGAGGTCAATGTTCCTTCTTGTAAAGTCATGTCCTGTGAGCAAGTGATTGCTGCCATGTTTTGTGTGTGTATGTGTAGACTATTATGAGCACTGTGCAACCTTTGGAAGTCAGAAGACGTCTAGGCAGAGTGACTTCAGAGCTGGCCGTGTGTGGCCATGCGTCTCAATGACGTTGTGGAGGAGGCTGGAATTATTGTAATGTTGCCATTTTTTTTTGAGGGAAAAAAAAATGGCGTCATGACGATGATTTTGGCTCTTCGGTGTTGCACAGTCTGCCAGTCGTCCAAGTCAAAGCGCTGGTGTTTTGGGGGAAGGTTCGCAGCGGTTGGCAGCGCTGGTGGTCTCATACACGTGGCCCCGCGCCACAGACTGAGCGGCCACCGGCGGCTGCGTACCCCTGTATACTCTGTGATATTACGACGCAGTATACTTTGATGTTTTTATGCTCAAAAAAAACGTAAATTAATAAAATGTCATGATTCATTTATACAATGTCGTTACTCTTTCGACCCTTCTACCCTTTCACGAAACGCCTCTCCTCACCCAGTGAACGTACGGCAGATTCACACGAGGCAGCTCACGAGCTGACACTTCACAATGATCCCCGATGAGAAAGTTTTAAGTGGCGCGGGAGAGAAGCGACACGATTCCAGTGGCTGACTCTCGGGGGACGGCGCGGTAATTTTCATACGACAATTAGATATATCCTCCAGGATTCCCGAGCAACGCGGTGTTAAATTGGTGCATCACACACACACACACACGAGAGAGAGAGAGAGAGAGAGCATCACACGGATAGCCAATTGCCACTTTCACACAACCTCACTAAAAGAGAGAGAGGGGGGGGGGAGAGATTTCAAGAAAATCAACAGTTTTAGCTACCCTTAAAGTAATGACAAAAAATACAACATGGGAAGTTTTTTTTTTTTTTTAAAAAATAGCGCGGTATTGGTACAAAGTATGAGCGCTGGCAGCGCGTGAAGTGCAGGCCGGCCAGGCGCGCGCGGGGGCGCTTGGAAAGCCGAGCCGCGCCGCCGCCGTCGCGAATTATGTCGGCCATCATCTCTCCTCTTCTAATTGGTGCGCGCCGTGCGCACTCCCTGTGCGGGCCTGCACGCTCGCTGGGAGGAGAGAGAGAGAGAGAGAGAGAGAGAGAGAGAGAGAGAGAGACGCGGTCACTCTCCGTTGCTGGCGCCTCGCGTCCACAAAATGGACGTAACGCGCTACGTCATTTATGCACGACCCCGATCGCAGACGCCCACCCTGGCCGCATAGGAGAATATGCCCCTTCGGAAGTGGCCGCTCGTGCTCCCCGACAGCCGCCTGGTCATAACTCTCATGGCACCGCCGCCGCCGCCTTGCGTAAGACGGGTAGCTGCTCATGCCCCCCCCCCCCCCACACACACACAGGCAGCGGCTTTGGGCTGATGGCCATTACACTCTCTCTCTCTCTCTCTCTAAAGGTGATGCAGGAAGCCGATCCTGGCAGCGCAGCAGTAAGTTTTTGACGGCCTCGCATCACCGCGATGATTGGCCATTCTATAAAGGCGTCATTATTAAGCATGAGGCCCTGTTTCAGCACCGCCCTCTATTCGCAGCGTGGCTCAATTTTTTTTCTGTAAATACTCATTTTTTAAAAAAAATACAACGTACACGAAACGGGTGTGACGCCGCGCGAGGACGGCGGCAGCGGCGGGGCCGGGGCGTCGTCTTAGCGGCGAGTCCATTCTCTTTGGCGAGCGGCGCGTTAGCGGGCGGCGGACGCGGCGCCGCTGCCGCTGCCATGAGAGTAATGACAGGAAGGCATGTCCGAGTGGAGTGGCACCTCTCCCGAAGCGTCATCGTCCTTCAGCATGATCCTCGCACAATGGTCCTCTGCTCCCTCAGTGACGGACCCGCCTCCTCTGGGAAGTCACGCCTCTCCTTGGGATGCTGTGCCGCTTCTGAAAGAGCAGCGTGCCTAAACAGCAGGTTTCCCAGGGCAAGAAGAAACGATACGAAAAGACGGGGGCCGCTCATAAACTGCGTGGGCGTTTTTAATTTAAGAATTTAAAAAAAAATTGGGGGGAAGGGGGTTAAGTGCATGGTAAGGTCAGGTTATCCGGGTCACGAAAGAGGGAGAAGGAAGTCAAAAGAGTGGCCGCGAAATTCGGTCACGGTGGCTTACGAACGGTCCCCATCCCCTTGGTGCGGACGGCGTAAGCGGCCGCTCTCGGCGCGGCGCGCGGTGCTGACATCTATGTCCTATAATTGCCCTACACGAACGTTATAGACGCGGCACTCGATCGCCGAGAGAGAGAGAGAGAGAGAGAGAGAGAGAGAGAGAGAGAGAGATCCTCCGTTGCTGGCGCTGACAGTAACGTGAACCCACATTTACGGTCGTAAAAGTAAAACAAACGACGAAAAGGAAAAAAAATGACGATAAAATAAAATGTCCGCCCACGTTGCGCGGTGTGGATTGCGGCCTGTGCGCGACCTCCTCACCCCCCAACGGCACTAAGCGTTCGCCGGTGTGTGTCTAGATGGCGCTTATAGAACGGCCGAAAGGTTTCTGGGGCAGGGCGCACTCACACACACACACACACGTACATGTGTCAGGTGGCGTCGTTGTCCGGCGGTGCCGCAACAGACCACCGCGCCAAAACGGCGCTTCACTTACATTTACTACAGGAGACGGGGCCCTCCAAGACGGGCAAAAAATAATTAGGGCGACTGCTGCAGCAGCTGCAGTAGCAGCAATGCGCCCCGACCGCGGACGGCGCTGACGCCTGGCGGACGCGAGGTAGGCAGTCCCGTGGCGGAGGGGTGCGCGGCGGGGCGGCCTACCCCGCGCTCCGCAGGCGCGCGGCAGACGGTTTTCATCACACCGCACACACACACACACACACACGAACGCACTCGGGGGCCGCGGCGGTACGCAAACAAGGTGCGCGTCATCGGCGACCCTCCTGCTCCTCGCCGCCCCCGAGGTCTCCCCCCGGAGGCCCCCGGAGGGGCACCGGGACGACGACGGCACCCGAGACAGCGGCAGGTACGGGGCTCTGGTTCGGGTCAGGTCGGCGGCGCGGCGGCGGCGGCGGTGTGAGATCAGCATGTATAGACACACAAACGTGTTTATATAGAAGCTCCCCGTCAGAGGCCAAGGACGGCGACGAGGCCTCGCGGCAGGCACACAGCCCCACGACACCTCCGCGTCGTCTCGAACCGGGAGTTTTCTTATTTCCTGAACGCCGCCGAGGGGAAATACTCCCAGACACAAAGTCCCGCCCCCCGAAAAACGACTCATTTTCCGATGTGTTTTTTTAATTGGGGTCGTCATGTATTTCTGATCCGCCGTGGACACACACACACACACACACACACACGGCGGGGGAGGTCATCTCGCAGTCGAGTCCCGGAGCCCCCAAGGCCGCCCCGCGCAGGCAGCAGACGGTACCCAGGCACGCGGACCTCTCTCTCTCTCTCTCTCTCTCTCTCTCTCTCTCACTCGCTTCCCATACGGAGCAGCACACAAGTGGCTACGATAAGGCTGTTGTATGCGGAATCAGCCCGCTCGGGTCGTAACGCGAGGCTTCCACGAACCGCTCATCTGTGACAGGCAACACCCTGCCAGGCGCGGATCCAGAGAGGGGGTCCTGGGGGGGGGGGGGGGGGGCGGGCGAAAGGACAATTATTGCCAACCCCCTCACTTGGGCCCTTAACAGCCGCCTGAAATGTAGGCAACCGAGTCAAAATGCGGACCATTCCCCCCGCGTGTGCCTAAAGCCGCTCCTGAGGCCTGCGCCGGAGAACGAGATCTGTTTCGGCACGGAGCGTCACAATACTGTGTGTGTGTGTGTGTGTGTGTGACGTCATGGTCGCGGAATCACCGCCTCGGATACCCGTCCGGTTCGATCTGGAGTCTGACTCATGCCCCTCGGCACACGGCAGCAGCATTGCGCCAGAGCGTTTAATATTCCTTCTTGAGCGGCGTGCGGCGTGCGGCGCCACACGCCTCTCCACCCTTCAGCTCTCCTGCCCGCCTGGACCTGTGTGACTCGGCGCGCCGGGCACCGCGGGAAAAATTTGAAAAGAAAAACAAAACAGACACGAAAAACTCCTCGTAGGGAGGGGGGCGCAGCAGGACACGCGCAGCAGCGACTGGGAGCGTCCCAGCGATGTGTGTACGAGCAATTCCACGGTGCTTCAGTTTCTCCCTCCACGCTTAAGGAACACGCAGGTCATGCGATGCGGGTGTCCGGCGGTGGCGGTCAAGGGCGCCGGCCCGGTGTGTGTGTGTGTGTGTGTGTGTGTGTGTGTGTGTAAGTGTGTGCGTGTCGGAGTGCGCGTGCCAACCTCTGTGACCCCGCCCACCTCACCTCACCTCACCCCTCCTCCTCCTCCTCCTTCCCTCCGGCTGTTCCGGCCGGACGCCACGAATAAGCCATGCACTGTTGCCGTTCGGTTCCGCAAAGTTTGTTCCAGACGGACGTGCCAGAGGTGGGGAGCCCGAGGGGGAGAGAGGGGCGGGGGATTTCCGTCCACGGCTGTCAAGCAGAGATGTGTTCTCAGTACCGGAAAATTTTCAGAAGGAGAAAAAAAATTCACTGTGTTTTTTTTAAAATCTATTTTTTTTTTAATATGGACGTTTTGAACCAGTGGCGGTAAAACACACGTCAGAACAAACGAGTGATGTGGATGGAGCCGCCGGGCCTATGCGGCAGGCTCTGGCCTGGAGTTACGACAGCCTCGCACTCTCGGATTTGAATGCGCTCAGTTTAAGTACGTCGTGATGGCGAGCGTTTGGCTCATCGCTGTCCATTCGCCGGACAGTAAACACCACCGCCGTACCGCCGCCGCGGCCTTGCTGCCATCGCTCGCCGCGACGCGCTCGGTACACGCACCGTTCGCCTGAAGAAAAAAAACAACTTGAGAATTTTGAAATTTGAAATTTCCCGCCGGGCACGCGCCTGCCCACGGGTGTCTCTAATTACAAGGCGGTGTGTGCACACGGATCCCCCCCGCGCTCGCTCCAGGCACCGCCCCCTTCTTCTATGGCGGGCCGCGTGATTCGGTTCACGACTCTATTAAAGCGTTTGCACAAGGCGGCGGCTGCTTCCCTCGCGCCGGCGGCCTGGAAGACCATCCCAGGCGCGGTGCTTGCTGACATCCCACCCAAATACGTGTGCCCCGCTGCCCCGCGGGGAACCGCCGCGGGACATCCCAGTCCACACTCAGAGGGGGGACCTACGACGAAGCGACGACGGTTTCAACTACGGTGCCTAAACCGTAGTTCCGCAATCTGTAGTTTTATCGCAATGCTGTACCGCAGTTGACGCGGAAAACTATACTTTGTGTCAGTTATTTTATAATTTCTCTCCGGTCACACCGTAGTTTTCTGCACAATAACTACAGTACAAATGTAGTTTCATGGGTGTAGTTCATACTGGAGATCCATTCTCCCGTGCAAACTACGGAGGATTTTTTTTCACGACTGAACGGCGTCCTGTAACACGTGGAACGAACGTCACCGCCGTCCAACAGCGCATTTCACGATCCAATTTTGCCGCGACGACGTTTGTCGCTGTCGTTCCCCCCGCGAAATTTTTCACGAGCAGCACGGGCGAAATTACGCAGCGCTTGTCATTTGTCTGTCTGCGCGGACGACGCCGGACTTTTGTTTCTGTCTGTTCCGCGCACGAGGGGAAGTGTGCACACGTGTGTGTGTGTGTGTGTGTGTGTGTGTGTGTGTGTGTGTGTGTGTGTGTGTGTGTGTGTGTGTGTTCGGGAGCTGGGCGCGCCAGCAGGCCAGATCGCGGGGGTGTACTTTGCAGCCAAGGACCCGGGAGGGGCAGGCGGGCGGGCGGGGCAGGATTTCCGACCCGTTGCGTCCTCTAAGTGCCGCTGTCCTGCGGTGTCCTGCGGTGTCCTGCGAGGGGGGCGGGGAGGGGGGTCCTGATCGCTCAATCGACCGCCGCTTTAGTCACGTGATGTGGGCAACGAGCGGCGCGAGAGCCGCTGCGGAGGGAGCAATTAACTCACCGCCCGCTCGCGCGCCGTCGTGCCGCGCCGTTTCGGCAACAAGAAGGCCGTGACTGTGAGGGTCCGGCGGCGGCGGGGCCCCGCGCGGCTGTCGCCCGCCCGCACCGGAGCAGGCAGCGGGGGTTGCGGCGGCGTGGCGCCTGCGGACTCCGGGGTAGGCAGTCCCGCGGTGCACGGCTGCCCGGCGGGCCGGCCCACCGCGCGGGCGCTCGCTGAGCCCAAGGGTGCGTCATGTGAGATTCTACTGGCACTGACCTAGCTGCAGTTTTTCACCATCCGGAACAACAAAAAAAAAAGAGTAAACCAGCTGTTACCTAACCCTGCCAAATTTCAACAACAAAAAAAAATGGAACTTTGTTTTTCTTTGTGTTAGCGTTAGCTTGGACGAACCCGTAGATATAGCATCACAGAGAGATTATGATTATCGCAGGAGGATTAAAATTATGGCAATGCGTGTTTGGCCGCCCCGCGAGAGCTGCAATGCAAACGCGCGCCTCGGGCCGGGCTGCATGCTGACGGCTAGCTTGTGGGCGGTGGCGGCGGTGGCGGCGGTGGCGGCGGTGGCGGCGGTGGCGGCGGTGGCGGCGCCGCCGTGCCTGCACGCCCCGCCCCGGGCCCCGCCCCGGGCACAAGGCTGCACTGTGCTACTCTCAATTTGTCTGTCGAGACGATGACATCTGCTCGTGGAGCCCCGACGGGCCCCGCCGGGCCCCCGCCGGCGCCGACGGGGAGGTGCAGATGGCACGGAGATGACGGCGCAGCCTGTGCTACTTCGCCTCGAGGAGACCCCAACAACAACTCGTGCTGCAGGCATGCTATAATTATAAATTCAAAATCGAAAGTTGCTATTTTCGTTTTCCACCTCATTTTCAAAAAGTCTGACCCTGCTTTTTTTTCCCGCGAGGATCCAACAGTTTAAAAAAAAAAACACATTACCTACTGTTTCTTATGAAAATCTGCATTTTCGAAATTTGTAATTACAATTAATTTTCAGCCAGCCGCGCTTTATATTGCCGAATTAAAAGAGTATCTCGGAGGTCGATGAATAACACCTCCGTCCGGGAGTCACACACACACACACACACACACACGACACGCAAGGCTAGTTTCCATCAAAAAGCTTGCCATACAACGATACTTCCCCTACCTGCTATGCGCGCGCCCGGACAAAAGCGAAACGGCGAACACAATGGCTCGTTACCCGAGAGCGCCACACACACACACACACACACACACACACACACACAGGCAGAGCACTCGGATCCGAAAAACCTCTCGGAAGCTCTCTGTGAGGCACTCCGGAAGCGGCCGGTTATGGCGGGAAATTGGGCGTCTCATCTGGCGGGGCGCTCGGCTGGAGCCGCTGGAGCCGCTGGAGCCGCTGGAGCCGCTGGAGCCGCTGGAGCGGTGGGGTCACCGCCGCCACTCGCCCAGTTCCGGCCCGACCCCCTGCAGAGAGGACCTTCTGAGCGCGATACTCGGCGGGGGGTCTTCAGGGGGGTCCGCGGGGGGTCCGCGGGGGGCACGAAAGGGGACGTCGTCGCAAGAAGCCGCGGGTGCAGCAAGTGGTGGCCCTGGTGCGGGAGGGCGGCGGCGGCCTCATGGAGGTGTCTCCCGCCAGCTAGAAGCAAGGCTAGAAGCTCCTCCAGCGGCGGCGGCGGTGTCGTCTCCACAACAACAACACACACACACACACACACACACTCGGCTCGGAATAAAAAGGAAGTACTTGTCGAGCGCAAATTGTGTAATGGTGAGTGGCCTTGAGGGTCGTACCCGCTGCGGCGGCGGTAGCGGCGGCGGTCAGGGCAGCGCTGGCGGAGCGTGACGTCACAGCGCATCAGTAGCAAGCGGCGGCAGCGGCGAGAGGGGAGCCCAGTATGAGCGAGCGCACACCACACACCGTACCTTCCGAGTTTGGCGTTTTCGCCCTATTCGGCACCCGGCGTGGGCGAAGTGAGCCGAGCAGCACGGAGTTAAGGACAAAGTCCTTCATCGCAAAAAAAAAATATCTAGAGAATTTTAGGTAGAAATTTTCCGTTCCCATAATGTTTTAAAATTGAAAAAAAAAATTCTGCCACTAAACTAGCTGCTGCACTTGAGGTCCAGATCAGAGGGCTGCTAAATAATTTTCAAATAAATCTCGTTTTCTTAATTTTTTTTTGTTTGCCGTGTCGACCGGCCGGGGGGTCGTGCAGGGTCACGGCGGCGGTCCTCGGTGTCGGCGCGCCGTCATGTATAATTGGCGGCGGGCCGGGCCTCCTCCGGGACTCCTCCGGGCCTCCTCCGGGCCTCCTCCGGGCCTCCTCCGGGCCTCCTCCGGGCCTCCTCCTGGCCTCCTCCGGGCCTCCTCCGGGCCTCCTCCGGGCCTCCTCCGGGCCTCCTCCGGGCCTCCTCCGGGCCTCCTCCGGGCCTCCTCCGGGCCTCCTACGGGCCTCCTCCGGGCCTCCTCCGGGCCTCCTCCGGGCCTCCTCCGGGCCTCCTACGGGCCTCCTCCGGGCCTCCTCCGGGCCTCCTCCGGGCCTCCTCCGGGCGGCGCACCCGGAGGCCAGGAGGAGGCCAGGAGGAGGCCCGGAGGAGGCGAGGACGACTGCCGGATGACATCACCGCTCCGGGGCGGCCGACGAGTGTTCCGTCATGGATGCTGAATGGTTCAACGCGTCGTGAGTCGGCACGGAGTCGGCACGGGGCCCGGAGCCTGCCGGACGCCCCCCCGGAGGCCGCAGGACTTGCTTCCCCCGGAGCCGTCGGGATCACCGTGCCGGAGGCTCAGCCACAGCCTACCGTGCCAACTGAACTCGCAGTGCAGGCGAGTGGGAAAGCAAGCTCCCGATAGGGACCCAAACATCGAAACGGAGGATCTCTCTCTCTCTCTCTCTCTCTCTCTCTCTCTCTCTCTCTCTCTCTCTCTCTCTCTCTCTCTCTCTCTCTGCGGCGCCGTGAAGCAAGCCGCTAAGCTGCCCCGGGCCCGGGCCCCTCCCCTCCGTAATATCCTGTCGCCTCTGTGCATGACGAGGGCCTCGGTGAGGGCGGCCAGCGCCGCGGGGGGCCGCCGTCCAGCAAGTGCTGGTCCCCCCGCAGGACCCGCAGGACCCGCCCGCCGCAAGGGGCCGCGCGGAAGCTCGGAACAGACCTTGGCGAATCACTTAACGGCCCAGGATATTACACCTCATGCCGCGGGCGGACAGCTTCCCTCGGCGTCCCTTGACGGCCCCCACCTCCGACGTCGGCGGGGGGGTCGCTTTGGCGTTGCGTCCACTTCCTGGACACGGGCACTCCGTCATGTCGCCGCTATCCCTCGCGAAGCGCGCGGGGGAGGAGGAGGGGGGGGAGGAGAGGACGAGGGAGGGAGGGAGGGGGGGAAGAGGATTTGACCGATTGCAGCAGAAAGGAGCCGCCCTCAAATTCCAGATTGTGTCTCGCTGGCAGCGACACCGGCGCCCAAACTGAGAAAGTGGCTCGCCTCCTCTTCCAGAGACACCCTGCGCGGCGCGGTGCGGCGCCTCGCAATCCGCGGCTGCGACTGCGCGCCGCCGCCGCCGCGGAGCGCCGCGTGGAGCTCATTAGATGACCAAATTAATTTGCGTAACTCGGCACCTCGCCGCGGGGCGGCACGGGGGACGCGCCGCGGCTGTGCGTGACAGTTGGCAGCAGTGACTCAACACGACGCCGCGCCGTGCACTGCTGCGCTCTGCCGCTCGGTGTCACCAGAACAGCACAGGCGCCGCGAAATACTCCTCGGTTAGTTAGCTGGGTTAGGTTAGGTTAGGCAGGGTCCCGTAGGACTCTGTCGCGAGGCGAGAGTCGAGGCGGCCACCCACCCCGCCAGCCACACCGCCAGCAGCAGGGCGGCTGTGTTTCTCGTGTCAAAGGGACCGTTTACACCAACCCTAGGGGCCCCTATAGATGGTGTACCCCCCGGGGGGTACATGGCCCCTAGGGATGGTGTACCGGGGGCGCACCTCATCTCAGGGGGTATGCCATCACTGCCACACCGGGTCGGAAAAGTTGTTTCATCTGCACTTCCCCTTCCGTGCGTATAACGGCGTATCCACTCTACGCACGCTGCAAGGGGAAAGCCCGGATGGCACGGCGCCCTCAGTGCTCAGCTGTTTCCCTCTCCCTCTTCCGTACAGATTCCCCCCCTCTCCCTCCTCTTCCTCCCCCGCCCCCTCCCCCCACTGCCGTTGCTTTAGTGTTATTGTTTTTTACACTCGCCCAATGTCGATATGACCTTTCGTTAATTCAACGGGTAGATTTGCCGTTTGCTCTACTTTTGTAGCCCGGGAGGATTACAAAAGATGCCCGCAATCTCTGTGACAGTTCCTTAGAGTCTGTCACATCGTTTGGAGGCAGTTATTTCGATTTGATGCGAAGAGTGTCTGAGGTTAGAGGCACCTTCTTCAGATAATCTTACATCCACTCTATACTCATGTTACTGCTTGCCACTTTGCCAATTTGATTTCATTTTATCTTACCGTCTTTTAGCAAGTAGCTTGTAAATCTGCTCAATTGAATGCTTAAGGCCTAACTTCTATCATGGATAATCAGCAATGTGAAAAACTTATCTGCGACCAATTCTAATTTGTGTTTTGTATTCATTTTCATTTTTCAGGGTGGTGGAATGTGTACATAAATGTTGTAGTTATGTGTGCTTTACATAGATGGGTTTTGCCCCTGGTGCTGGCCTGAAATAGATGTTGTCTAGTATTTTTTGAGGAATTATTTTGGTGGACTTTTATGGGCAGCTCGACATTTTGTTAACTCCGTTTTTCTACTGAGCATCATAATGCTTTCTAAAAGGTATCCTGATTTCCTGTTTTTGTTTTTAGTTTTTTGGTTTTTTATTCAAGGTGTGTTTTTAAAAAGTTGAACTTCATCTCCTTTTTATATCTTTTTGGAAATAATTATTATTTTTGTTTTGGATCATTTTAAATTTATGTGTAGACCCTAATATTATGCCTTTATGTATTTGTGTTTTTAACCAGCCCTTGCTTTCTACTTCCTCATAGCTTATTAGTTCATTTCCTTACCTGCATGTTGTAGCTATTAAGTAATTTTGGAAGACAAGACGACCCAGGAGATGCTTTCAAATGTTCCTGCAGTTTTCTTTTTCTTCTATGCCCTAATAAACATTCATAATTTCAGATTAATCCAGCAACGCCCCAGTATTGGTGAGCTGGATATAGATATGAAATTAAAAATGTCAAATTATGAGGAAACGGTGCGCCAGCTTGACATTTATTATGGAATAGGTACTTATTGTGCTTTTAGTTGTGTTAAGCTGTGATGTAAATGCCTTCAATTACAGCTGTTGCACAGACTTTTTTTGTTTCCATGGTTCAAGTGAAAAGACAACTCCTGAGGAATCAAAGTTCGATAACAGGCCTGTTTCCTGTTGTTTCAACCGATAAAGAAGTGGCAAGTGTGAGGGAGAGCATTTACTGCGCTGCTGCGATTTGGAGCCTCTATCAGGCATACAGGTAATGTCAGGATGTATCAGCGTGTCTATTTTATTTTCATTTTTTTAAAAGATATGTCAGGTTTGATACAAATTTCCACCACAGGAGAATTGATGATGACCGAGGAAAATCATATGAATTGGGTCAGTCATCAGTAAAATGCATGAGAGGGATTTTGGAATGTTGGATTAAGCAGGCTCCAAGAATAGAGTTGTTCAAAAAGAATCAGTGTAACAAGCATGCATTACACTGCAAGTTCCACCTTATCACAGGTGACAGTATTTACTCCGATGACCAATACTCCCACTTGCAAGTAAGTATTCACTGTGCTTATTGAGTTAACCAATATTTCAATTGCTAATAATTTAATATTTTCTTGTTTACTATCCCAATGTGCAGATAGATGTGGTTTCATTATATTTAATATTTCTGGTGCAAATGATAAGCTCTGGTCTCCAAATAATCTACACCCAGGATGAAGTAGCATTTGTCCAGAACTTGGTCTACTATGTGGAACGTGCCTACCGGACACCAGATTATGGCATGTGGGAGCGAGGTAGTAAATACAATGATGGGACACCTGAAATACATGCGAGGTTTGTTATTCTTTCAATAGTGAACTGAATGGGTAATTCATCCATAATGCAATAACTTTTTCCTTGTTTCAATCAGTTCCATTGGAATGGCAAAAAGTGCCCTGGAAGCCATTAATGGCTGTAATCTATTTGGCGAGAAGGGTGCATCTTGGTCTGTTATATATGTTGATATTGATGCTCACAACAGAAACCGAAGTATCTTTGAAACTATGCTGCCCAGAGAATCAAGCTCAAAGGTCCTTGCTCTATTAACATTTTCTTAATTTTCTTAATTTTATTATTATTAATATTATGTGTGACACTGTATTTTCTGTATTTCAGGCAGTAGATGCATCCTTGATTCCCACAATCTCATTCCCAGCATTTGCTACTCATGAAGAAGTACTGAGTACTGAGACCAAGGCAAATGTTGTTCGCAAATTGAAGGGTCAGTATGGATTTAAACGATTTGGACGAGATGGGTATAAGAGTGCTTTAGAGGATGCCTCTCGACGATTTTACAATGAAGGAGAAACAAAGGTAGTTCTTAAATTAAAGAATCAAATTAACTGCGATGTAAAAAGGACTGTTGTGAAAACTACTTAAATTTGCAGGAATTTGAAAGCATAGAAAATGAGTGGCCCCTATTTTACATCTTCATGATTATAGATGGAGTATTCAAATCTCAACCTGAACAGGTGGAAGAATACCAAAACCTCTTAAAGCCTCGCATTAAGAAAGACACGAATGGGGGTGAGTCAATTTTAAAGTTTTACCGTATTTCTTTTTAAATGTGTGATTCACTAATAAAACTGAATTCCTTAGTTCATGCACTCTATATGTGTTTTACTTTCACTTTGTTTTAGATCCTGTCATACCTATGTACTTCTATGTTCCTGAAGACAACATTGAAATTGAGAAACAAGAGCCGGGCACGTCAATAAGATTGGCGAGTGAGGAAGGGAGAGGAGGCGATGGCGGATTATACCTTTGGAATCAAGCTATGCTTATCATTGCCCAGCTTCTGACTGGAGGCTTGCTTCACATCAATGAATTAGACCCTATTCGCCGCTACCTTCCTTCATTTAATCGTCCACGTAAAGGAGGGCGATATTCTGCTTTCCAGGTGTGTTGATAGGCACCATTGAAAAAATATGTATGCACTATTTGCCGAAGTTAGATTTGACTCCCCCATTTCCAAAAAAGGTTTCAGTCAATAGAAAGTTGTGAAAGAATAGTCCAGTAAACTGAAAGTTAATTTCTTTTTTAATGTACATTTTGTACTTGACATAATTGTGTAATTTTGTATAAATATGAGCACCTTAGAGTAAAAATTTTCCTGTTTCCTTTTGCTTTCGTTTCGTGTGGATGAACTCAGGCTAAACCAACTTCAGTAAGTACTCTTCGACAAAAAAAAAAATGCCCCCATCATTTGTATGTTAATGCATTTTCATTTGCCTTTTCCTTCCTAACGAACATTAACTAATAAAGTTAACATCAGAAGAGTTCCAGAACAGGAAACTTTGTTTGGAGATTCTGCCGAACAAAAAATAAAAATTTCTTATGATCCACAGGGTACTGCCACTGATTTGGTAGTCCAAATAGTTCTCATAGCAGAGTCAATGCGCTTGCAAGCAATGATGGCTACTTATGGTATTCAAACTCAAACTCCACATGAAGTAGAGCCAGTGCAGATATGGTCATCTCGTCAGCTAGAAGAGGTGTACCAGAATTTGGGAGTGAATAAAAAAATTGGGCTGAAAGGAAGACCTATGAGACCAGTTGGAGCCCTTGGCACCAGCAAGGTATTTTCTACTTCTATAGTATTACTCTGGACTTTTCCGTATCCTTTTCAAAATTCTAACTAATTCCTAATTAATTTTCCATAGATGTATCGAGTTTGTGGAATGACTGTGTTGTGTTACCCACTCATTTTTGAAGTGTCTGAGTTCTATCTCTACAGTGACATGGCTTTGCTGATAGATGATATTAAAACTGAACTTCAATTTGTTGGTCGCTACTGGCGTTTATCTGGACGGCCCACTGTTTGCTTGTTAATCAGAGAGGAACATATGAGGTAGGTTCATCATTTCACTGTTTCTTATTGGTACGGCAATTCAAGCAACATACTAAATCGGTATCAAATATCTTTTAGAGATCCGCAGTTTAAAGAGATGTTGGATCTCATGGCTATGCTGAAGAAAGGATATTGTGACAGTGTCAAAGTACGTATTGGTCGCCTGCAAAACCTGATAGCATCCTCATGTATTGGTGTGTATTAAATAATCAGTTTTTATGTATTTTAAAAGGGAAGTGGATAATTGTTATCTATGTAACTTGTTCGTGATTTTTCAATTATTATAATTACAGAGCATTTGGATTTTATGAACACTGTTGACACTTCTGAAATGATCTTTGAACAATTCAAACAATTGGAACACGAGTATATAGGTTACCAGAGTTTGACTGATGTTCCTCGCTCATTGAACTATTCTGAGGACAGCATGAGCTATCAGGTAATGTGATTCCCCTTTTTCAGTTCTACCCCCTTCTCATTTTTCTATCTAATTTTCCTAAAGACAATAATTTAAGTTATTGAATATTTCAGCATCTAGAAACTAAACCCATATGGGAAGTGATTGATGCAATCAGAGGGTCGGGAGCACTGCATGCCAGATGCCAATTGTTTGGCATCCTTTTGAAGAGGGAAGGGCCAAATTATGATGTTAATGGTCTCACAGGTAAAGTAGTAGTCTCAAGTCTCGTTAATTAATTTTTTCTCCATTTTCATAGTATTGGTGATTTTTTAAAAAATCTTTCCTCTCTCTCTCTCTCTCTCTTGCTCTCCCTGTTCACCATTCTTGTCATTCTTGTCAGACTTTATCCTATTCTATCTGTTCACAGTGGCAGAACATCTGAGGAGCCTTTATCAACAGGCCTGTGCCCTGCACTATTGGATTGCTGTGCGATACTGTAGTAGTCTACTTCATCATACTGTTGACAGTATAAGCCCATTCATTACAACTGTCCTTGTCAATGGGAAACAGGTGAGCTTTAAAGTATATCCAATATCTGGGTTTCATTTGTGCCAGTTGCATGCTTATTAATTTATTTTTCTGCACTCAAATTAGCTCACCGTAGGTGCCATTGGACATCAAGAAACTGTTTTTGACAAGCCTCTGACTCCAGCAGAGATTCAGTCTATAATGTACAATCGAATTCAACCATATGATGTCATTCAAGCAGTCTTGCAGCAGGAAGTTGTTCTATACTGTGGGCGCTTAATTGCCACAAATCCAGAAATGTTCAAGGGCATTCTCAAAATAAGAGTTGGGTCAGTAGCAGTTTTCTTATACAATTGTCCTTTTGTTGTTGATGATGACAATTTCAATTTATTTATTGATTGACTTTCCAGATGGGTGCTAGAGGCTATGAGACTCTATTTGCAGATGCAAGGGCAAGATGCTAAGACGTTAGAGAACCACAGCCCATATCAAGTTCGACAGCTGCTTCATAAAGTTTTATCTGTAAAAGATTGGGCTTCTAATGAAAAGTTTGTAGAACATTCTCAAATGAAGTTGACTGACATTTTTAGAAGGCTATTTACAGCTATTACTGACTTAGTGTAATTTAAACTGGGGTTGATTTTGTGCAGCTTGACACCTATGCAGAGAAGGCAGCTGGAAGGATGCCTTTGTCGAGTACCATCTCACTTCTATCATCGTGTTTGGGATGTGATGACCCGCACCCCTGGTGGACTGCAGGTCCAGGGGTACAATCTACCTGCTCAACCAACACTCTCAAATATGACCCGGTCTGAGCTTAACTTTGCTCTTTTGGTTGAGGAAATGCTTAATCATATACAGGAGCCTGCTTATAGGCAGATGGTTGTGGAGGCAAGTCTCCTTCCTTTATGTTGTGTAATCCGTGTTTTAAAAATGTAAAGAAAGAAAATCTGAATGTTTTTAATCTTTTCAGTGCCTCTGTATTATATCCACAATTTTGCTCCGGAATCCAGAGCTGACATTCCAGAATCATCTTGATCTGGATGAGCTGGTTAGAGAAGCTTTTCATATGTATTGCAAGGTAAGATAAAAAATCGAAATAAATTTATGTTAAAATTTTAAATGAAGCTGGAGTGCTATTTCATTAAAAAATATTATAGTTTTAAATTTATGAACTGTGTTTTTTTTTCTTTACAGGATCACAAGGTGCCAGTTACCAAGGACCAGTCCAAGTTTTTCTCTGCACCTCACTCCATCACCACAGGTTTTCTTGCTCGAGCTGTAGTGAATAATGTTCTTCAAGGGGGTCAGCTTGCCACTGGTTCTGACAATGATAATGATATACAGTATGATGACATGTGCAAAGTGTCATAATTTGCCTTGTGGCCACTTATAGCTAAAGACCCAAGGGGATTTTAGCTGGAGTCTGAGGAAATTATGATGTGCCATGATTCATGTTTCTTTTTTAGTGTTATCAATAACAATTATTGTTTAACATTTTTGTGGTAAATCAAAATAATGTGAGAAGAAAAAAAACTGTTTAGTTGATTTTTCATTAAACCTGTGATCTTGAAAGTGCCAAATAAAGAGTGCCATTGTTAGAATTCTTTTGACACATAAGACAATCAAAGAATCATTTTATTATTATTCTGTTGAATTATATTTTACTTTGTTCCTCCCAGATAAACTATGTACTGTAATATTATGAAATCTTGCCATGTCTACTTGTCCAATTTTAACTTATGCGTATCATTGGATATTTCTCATGTGCGAATGATTGTATTAATAAAAGGATGTTGGATGGAACAGCAACTTTCTTTGTTGGTTCTTTGTCATTGATCTACCTCCCTCATATTCTCCTATCATCCCGTAAATACCCCCAACCAGAGATACCCCTTATAATTTTTTTTTTAGGGGGTATCTCCGGCTGGGGGTATCTCCGGAACTTACCCCATTTTCTAGGCGGAACACGTTAATTGTCACTAGTAGATAGGTAGAAGTTATTGAAAAACAAAATGTGAATAATAGACAACACATTGATTTGAACATCTTGGATTTTCTTTCTTCACAACACGTCAATACAAATAATGTTATGAGCTCTGAAATATGCACTTTGGTTAAAACGGAACAGTATTTATTGTATGTATTTAACAATAATAATCAAAATGGCACCCACAAAAGCAACTACTTACAGTATTGTGGCAGAGCGACCATAATATAGTTTAAGTCAAGACACGTTGAACATAAACGCTCAATCTGAGTCGTAGAATCCTTATTCAAAATTGTTTTAGCGTTGTGATTCTTTGGTCCCTCATAGGCATTGTCATTATATACAGTTTGCAATTTATTCATCAAACTCTACCTAATTATGAAATCTCGCCTGATTTCAAAAATGCCATTTGTTTAATTTACTAACTATTTAACGCTACTGAATACAAGCGCTGAAACTAGCTCTTATGAGTTAATGTCCTCTCAGGGAGAGAAATTTCATCATTCCCTCCTTGTGATTATCATTACATAAATGTGGATAAACGACAGACAGACACACGCCCATGGGTCTGTGTAGTCAGGTCGTGCACAATGAAGCCCCCACTCGCAGTCAGCCCCGGGACAGGGAGGCAGGTGGCACTCTCCTACCGCGACCACACTCCCTACTCCCTGACCCGGGGGCGACTGCAGCTAGGGCTTTCTGCCAATTCATGCATTCATGCTACTATGCAGACCCCAATGAGAGAGGGGGTATGCAACATAGAGCTTATACTCAATAGACACATAAACCCTGCAGGTCCCTGTTAAGTTTAAACAAGAGCCTGTCAGGAATGGAATGGAATATTCCCTATGAGAAGAGTGTCAGACCACAATTTCTTCTCTCTGTCTTGTTATAAACTTCCAATTCAGCAGGACCACAAAAATTAAAAATTTTGGAAGCAGTGATTATCTAATCCTAAAATGACAATACTAATCTAATTTATGCAGTAAGTGCATCCAAGCAAACTTGCTGCATATCCACTTGAATGAATGGTACATTCATTTGTAGTGAACATGCCATGAAAGACATTCTGGGTTTGTGGTTCACTCTAAAATGAATAACTGCTTGGAATTTTCTTTCCAAATGTTGAACATGCATATGAAAGCATTTGGGAGTTAATGATGCTCGCCTAATGGTAGGATCAGTCAATCTTATCCATTCAAATCTCTATAAAAGATTATTTTGTACAATGCCATTTACCTAATAATGTGATTCTAAGCCGTTTGAACATGCGTCCTTTTCTTTCCATCAGACACGTGGCAAAATGCTACGTATTACATAATGTATTCAAATGTACATGAGGGTACCAAAAAGATAAACACGCACTCCGAAAGAAAGAGCTGAACTATTCCTCCTATTCAAGTAGTAGTAGTAGTACAAGAGACTTTATCCTCTGTAGCCCAACAGAGTATGAAATGCAGAAGCAGAAATATACATGAAACTGTATGAATTTTTTAGCAGCGTGAATCAATTCTATAACACTCCATGATACAATATGTTTTCATTAAAAATTATCAGTAAGACACATAGTTAAACATTACAGAAAAAACATACTAATTTGCTCTGACAAGAACCCTAGTTACAAAAACAATGTTCGAAGTATCAGCTAAATATTTTCAAACTAGACCAGATAGGACAGAGAGTAATAGATATGTATTTTCCACAAAGTTGAAATATTTTGTTGGAAAATTTAGAGAAGACCATTTATTCAAACAAGAGTCCATACTTTGTGACCACAGTTGCAAATTTTGAAAATTCAATATGACAATTTTCCTTTTTACAGAATATTTTGAAAAATGAATTAACATCAGAACATCTCTAAAATTTAGTGTCCAAAGTCAGTTTTCTCGTGCACACTGTGTATTTTTAATTATGGATTCCGTGCTTTGGATAAATGGTCAAGATGCCACAGAGTGAAAGTTTATTTCCCACTGATTGTGAAGATCAACTCAGATTCGAACATACCACACTTTAGATATCTCTGTTTGAAACTGAACAACATTATTAGGATAGGATTGCCCCAACACAGATTTTAACCAACAAGCGCATACTCTTAACACATATTTAGAGCTCTCATCCACACGTGAAACTTCCCGCTCAGGAGTTCACTGCTTGAACTGCTTGTAAAGCTTTCATAGTGAGGCAATCAATGGCAACTTTCAATAATCTTCCCTTCTCAGATTTAGGTGAATAATAAGTATTCCTTTTTTTTTTTAAGAAAGAGCTTCACGAAACATTTTGTGGAAATTCGAGCAATCTCTAAATATATTACTGACCAAGAAATTTATGGTTGAAGAAACAAAAAATTCCCGAGAAACAAACTAAAAGTATAATTTTGACTACAAACATTAGAAGTGCAAACGAGGCATAGAGTAGTCCGATCGGCATAGGAGCTTATTGTGCAACGGGAAATGAAGCAAAGGATGCCCCTACATGGGATGAGAGGCTCGGCCCGAGCGCCTGCGGAGGTTGAGGTAGGCCGGCCCGCAACGCACTTCTGACTCGCGGGCTGGCCTACCCCGCCGGACGCCTCGGCACGAAAAGTGTGGAAACTCTCGGCGATTTAAACTGCGCTTTCAAGGAATCGGTACCAGCAGTTTATTAAAAAGGGGGAAAAAAGGAAAGCAGCCGCTGAGAGCGCATTTTTTAAAAAAATTTAGCGTTTGGGTTGACTGTATCCAGTGCATCCCTAAAAGCCGGAGCAAGAGAGAAGAAAGGAGTGACTGCTTCGTGTTTGTTTTGGCCTTTTTTTACACTGCCGACTAATTTGTATTGTTACATTTTCAACCCTGTAAAATTAGGAGTTTGAGCAAAAAAAAAAGAAAAAAAGATAGGAGACATACTCTCTTTTTTTGGACCAGATAATACACAAAATAAATCAATGTGGAATTTGGTCGATATTGGGAACTGCTAGTTTTGTGAAGTGTCGGTGGGAACGTCTCCCTGTGAGAAGGTTGATTGTCGATTAACCGCGGACACTCGACTCGGTAAGGTTTAATGGACAATAATTGTCGCTTCACTATTCACAGTCAAGTGTTTCGCACCGAAGGGATGGGAACTCGGGACACCACTCAGCGGCGGGGAACGGCTGGGAGAACGGCTGACCAGTGTCAACCCCCGTAGACACTTGTGACGCGAACCAAAGCTGACGCCGAGGTGAACTGCCCGGGAACGGAAACAAAACTCGTAGACCAAAACTGTCCCCGTCTGCCAACGACTTGCATGTCGGGGTTGCCAAATCCCACACAACGCAAAAAAAAAAATTGTCACAATTCATTTAAAAATAAGTATATACACGACAACAGGACCGTATGTCAGGGCGGAAACTGGCAGGAAGTTAGCAATAGAAACGAAATTTATCACTTGTTACACTGCTTAATCGCTTTAAATCACAGATAACTCATACATATATATATATCTGGGGAGCCCCTCCCCCCTGTACACTGATACACAGGACAATACTGTTTACAGGCGGCGAGCAGGGACGAATCCCACGCCTCCGTTTAGGAGGCTTTACAAAATCGCTTTTTGTTCTCCAAAACGGAAATCGCCGTTGTTCTTTTCTGCTCGGCCCCTGGGGCAAGAGTCCCCACGGGGGGGAGCCAGCCGTCGGCACAAATACACTTTCTTTTAAAGGGGGGGGCTGCTATTTCAACCACAAAACAACAACAACAACAATCAATCAATCAATCAATTCAATCAATCAACGGACCAAAACCGCGCCTTCTACAGAGCTCGTCACCAGAGACCGAGCTTGGCGGTGAAGCTGGTCAGGGACCGTCCACATATTAGGTAAAGCTAATCGCTCTGTCCTTGTTACACACTACGCGGGAGAGGCACGGATGGCGTTAAGTAGCACTGTGGACGGCCCCTTACCACCTGCGGAGCCGGCCGCGCGGGCCCTTCCGTAAATGACGCGTCCGCACGGGGCGAGCGCCTGCGAACGGCAGGGTAGGCCAGCCCGCACGGCACGCGTGCGCCGCCCGGGCCGCCAGTGCCTACCCAGCAGGCGCCTGCGGACGTCCATTCGTGACGGGCCCCTCCGGAACCGTCGCTCACGCCATTTACGGCCGACCCCCGCAAAGTACCAGGCTCCGGGGTCCTGACCCGAACTGCGCCGGGCAGTCGGGACTGCGATTCGCCCGATCCGCGGGCCGACGTCTGAGGACGGGCGTCGGGTCGGCGGGCGCAGTCCGAGCCGAGGCGAGGACGAGCAACGGAGCCATCGCCCGGTTGCGCCCCGCCGACCCGCGTCCCGCCCCCACGACTCTCCCACAGAAACAGAATCGAGAGGCCACAACGCGACGCGACGGCGTCGGTGACAAAGACAGAAACACAAGCGTCGGCGGGCGCCTCACTTGCAGGAGCCTTTGTAGGAGACGCTGGGCGTGCCGTAGCCGTACTCGGAGTAGGTGGAGGGCCCGTCGTTAAACACGGCCGAGGGCCCCTCCTGGGAGCAGACCGAGTCCTCGGGGGTGCGGGAGCCCTCCGCCTCCGTCACCTCCACGTCGGTGTGGTGGCGCGCCGAGCTGCGCATGTGGCGGTGGTGCAGCGCCTGCAACAAGGGCGGCGCCGGGGTTGGCAAGGAGTGCGCGGGGGAGCAGGCGCGACAACCTCTTACCGAGAAGAAGAAGGAAAGAAGTAGAATTAAGAAAATTGGGTTATAGTTTAACTGCACCGCAGTTTCAAGTGTGGTGTCGCCAAAAGAGCCGTCGGAAAAGGAAAATCGTTCGGAAAAGCGCGCCGTCCGGGGTTTGCTATCGACGGCGTTTTCAGGATTCGCGTTCTCCTAAAGAAATGGTACATCCTTTTCTCTTCGCGGGCCGGCTTTGGCGCATCCAAACATCTGGATTTTTTTTAAATAAATTAGTTTTACTTTTTCATTGCTTTGGTTTACAGTGCACTTTGATTAATTACTCCTGGTTGATTTTTTTTCCCGCTCCCGCTTTCAGGATTTCCGGTGTTTTCGGCGAGCCAGTACGCACGTCCTTCATCCTCCTCATTTTAGTTGTGACTGCGGCGTATTTTATGCAGACAGAGTTATTTAACTTTGACGTCCCTGGGAAGCCTCGTTCTCAGTGAGGGTTGTCGTGTTCGAACCGCGACCCCGCACACGCCAAAAGGCTGACCTCTTTCCCGTTGAGGCGAGGTCTGCAGGCGAGTGTGAGACAGGAAACATAGTGTCTTGATTTATTTGACGAGTTTAACACTTCGCTTTCCTGAGTGAAGTCGTGTCTTCGAGTAATTTTAATATGGGTCGTAGTGTTGTTGTTAGGTGGCTTCTAGTTTAATAAATTTTTTTAAAAAAAAGGTGAATCGACGGTATTTTAATTATTTGTGGAGGTTTTTGTTGTCGAGCCGCTGGCCCTTCCCCAACATTAGCAGCAGCAGCAGCAGCAGCAGCAGCAACAGCAACGGCAGCACTTCCCTGCGGAAAATGAAAGAAAGCGCGCAGGGGCACAGAGCCGGAAGCGCCGTTCGATGTATCGAAACGGTATGCGGGCAAGCCGAGGGCAAGCGAGCAGCAAAGGAAAACAGAACGTGTCGGTGCGAGGCGAGCGCATGTCAAACCGTGCTCCTCCATGCGGTATGCGGAGTAGGCCGTTTCACCGGAGGTCGGTGCCGCCGTAGAACCGGCAGGAGAACCGCCAACAACTAGTGTTGTCTTTTTCCCTTCTTTTCTTTTTCACGGTTTTCCTGCCTTTTCAACAGCAACATAAGCTTCAGCGAGATGAACTATTCCTTGTCAGCTATCAAACCGTGTCCACACACACACACGCACACGCAAAATGAAAGCACACACGCTAAATAAAAATAAAGTTGAGTCAACGACGGTATTTTCCATGCATTTTTGTTCGGTGCCACACGGGAAATATTTTCCCAGGTCCAGACTCACTCGTCATGGTTATTGAAAACGAGGCAAGTTTTTAAATTCGGCACGGGAAACGAATTAAAAAAAAAGAACCGTCTGATAGCATTTCTTTTTTTTTGTTGTTGTTGTGCAAATAAAAAGAACAAAAGACAAAACGTGCGGAAGCGCTCTTCACCAGCACTCACCTTCTCCCTGCTGCCCCTCTTCTGTGGCGTGCGGACAGAAACAGTGCACGTAAGTTTTGCGTATCAGTAAGCCCCGTGGCGGTCTGTGGCCCTGTCCGTGTCCCGCGGGGTGTCCCGGGGGTGTCCCGGGGGTGTCCCGGGGGTGTCCCTGTGCCGTGCCTAGCGGCCCACCCCGCGCCGGGGCGGGTACACAGTCACCCCACAGCCCCCCCCCCCCCCAACCGACGAAGACGCAGGTTTTCAGAACCAGTGTTAAAAAAAAAAACTGGCCAAGAATACACCGTGAATAAAAGGGACAAAAAAAAATAAAAGAGCGAGGAAAACCTCGGTCACTTCAATGTTGGTGAGGTTGGTACGCGACCTCGCTCAAATTTGAGGGCGAGGAAGTCGTGGCCTCAATTTCTGTTCAAATGCGGCCAAGACAGTGTCATGCCACGCGCTCTCGCCCAAAATTTGAGCAAAGACGTTGTCCTCGCTAAAATGAAAAAAAAAATTGGTCTAGTTTCTCACCCTTCCATTCTCAGTGTATATTTACAACTTGAACGAAAAAAAAAACAAAAATTTTTGGGTGTGTGGGCTGTGTCCGGGGGGCGTTACGTTACCTGCAGCGAGAAGCGGCGGTGCGCCACCTTGCGGCCGCCGCGGCGCTTGGATATGTGGGGGTTGTTGTGCCTCATCTGCTTGTTGCGTAGGATCTCCAGCTGCGTGTAGAGGCGCTTCAGTTCGGCCTGCGGGCAGGACAGGGGACCTTGTGAGGACCTTGTGAGGACCTGGTGAGGACCTGGTGAGGACCTGGTGAGGGCCCGGCGAGGACGCCGCCGTGGGGGGCAGGCGGGCGGGCGTACCCGGATGTCGTCGGGGTTCATGTCCTTGAGGGTGATTTCGGTGACGTCCACGTCGCTGGAGTGGAAGCCGGTCCCGGGGCCGGCGGGGCCGCCGGGCGGCGCGCCGGCTGCGGCTGCGTCCGCCGGCTTGCCCAGGCTGTCCAGCGCGGGCAGCAGGCTGCGGGCGGCGGGCTGCCGCTGCGCCAGCCACAGCTGCGGAAGGAGAAAGGGGCGTGAGCCGGCGCTGCCGCGGAGAGGAACAGCGAGCCGGCCGCGAACCCGCGCCACTCACCACGGGGACGAAGACGAGCGCGACGACGACGGTGATGGACAGCTGCTCGCGCACGAAGTACACGACGAGCACCTTGGTGGGGGAGAGGCTGGTGGCGCGGAGGGCGAGCCGCAGGGCCTGCGCCACGTACAGCAGCGAGCTGAAGAACAGCTCCACGACGAGGGCGGTGCACAGGAAGATGCGCTCGTTGAACTGGGTGCGGAAGGAGCGCGAGGCCCAGGCCAGGTGCAGCCCGACCAACAGGCTCACCAGCTCCGCTGCAATCGAAGAAACCGATTTATTTAAGCGCAGAAAAAAAAATGTTTCAGAAAGGGATTTTTTTTGTGGTTGCTGGTGTGGTGCCAGGTATCCTAGTCCCAAGAATTTCAAAAAAAAATTCAAAACAATTTTTTTTTTAAATTCAAAACAAATTTTGTTTGTTTTTTTTCAAAAAAAAATTCAAAACTATTTTTTTTTTTTGAAAATTTTACAAAAACCTATTCAAAAAAAACAGACGTTTTCCAAAAAAAAATAATGGAAAAACTTCCAAAATCTCCGCCAACCTTTAAACGGGGTATACTGACCAGCCTGCGTGACCCAGTCCCACCAGAAGAGCTTGCAGTGGGGGAACACCATGCCGTCGGCCGTGGTCACGGTGTCCAGCAGCTGGAAGCCCTCGTTGTAGAAGTGCAGCGAGGCGGCCGTCAGCGCGGCCAGGTAGGCGAACACGGCCAGCACCATGGCGCCCAGGTGCCGGAGCAGGTCCCGGTCCTTGAGCACCCACCGGTGCGCCTTCCGCGTCCGGAACTCCACCAGGATCCTGACGAGACGACATTTTCGAACATGTGAGCAACTCGAGCATTCGCAGTCATCTCCTTTTCCCTGACAGTGTGACAAGTTTTCTTTGGGTCCCCAAAGTTTTTTGCAGAGTTTCTAATAATTTTTTGGGGGGGAAGAGAAAAGCCAGCTTGGTGTACCTGTACAGTTTTAAGATGATGGAGCCGTAGCAGACGACGAAGCCCATCTCCCGGCACCACGGCTCCAGCAGACACGTCCACATGCTGGGCTCCACAAACTTAAGCACGACCTGTGGGGACCAGACGTGAAGCGGTGAGCACAGGCACAAGCCGGGCTGCTGCCCCGCCACTTAACTTGTAAATAGTTTACAAATAAATGTAAAAAGTCCGCGGCGTCGACTCACCGCCGTCTGCATCAGCAGCGCGCCTAGGAGCAGCGTCTCCAGCATCATCCACATGCTGGACGCCACGACCTGCGAGACGGAGAGGGAGGGGGGGGGGAGATTAGAAAAGCGTTGATAACGCCATAATGTCATATGTGTGTGTGTGTGTGAGCTGCGCAAAGTGTATGCGGCGTGTCCAGAAGGAAGTAGCAGTAGCCAAGCCGGTCCCTCCCTCCTGGGAGGAGCCTGCAAGAGCCCCTCTCTCGGTCTATATTCATCTCTGACTATCTCTCTCTCTCTCTCTGCTCTCTCCCTCTCTCCCCCTTTCTCCGTCTGCCTGTCTCTCTCCCGCCCCCCCCCCCCCCCCAGGAGCGTCAACACCCCCCGTCCCGCTGTACAAACAGGGAACGTCGGATAAAGAGAAGTGAGCGGAATGCGAGGCCGGGCGGCAGGGCTCCGCTCGGCAGCTCCGCTCCGCTCGGCAGCTCGGCCCTCCGTGCGGTGCGCGGCCCCGTCTCCCGTCTCCTCCGGCTCCGCGCGGCAACATTCCCCAAAATTATTTTGAATATTCCCGCGCGACCACCACCGTCGTCCCCCCTCTTCGGACTGCGTCCACTTCAGAAAATGTGATGAGAACTACTTTTTTTTTCTCTTGGCCTTTTCTAACGAAAAAGAAGGGAGGGAATTTTTCCGATGAGGAGATGGCGATATTCAACCCGTTTTTCTCTCCGGCTGTGTACAGCCGCCGCGCGCCCTCCTGCCAGGGCCGCCAGGACCAAGAGTCCGAAAAAGTCTAATCGACTTGTGGGTCCAAATATTCAAGTCGTGCCGGGCGCCCGCTGCATCCGAAATTACAGAGCAGATTCTCTCCATCTCCCTTCCGCGCGCCCCGCTCATCCGGGACAAGAAAAGGGGAGGGGGGGGGGAGGGGGGGGGGCTCCCGCCCGATCCACAGCTCGCCACGGGCTGGGCGCTGCCAGTCGGCTCTCTCTGACCCCCCCCCCCCCCCCCCCCATCCCGCCCCTGTTGGGTCCCCGTGCAAACTTGGGCCTGGGCAACAAAGTCTGGAAAGCGGAACGCAGCGCTGAGGGGTGGGGGTGGGGGAGAGAGAGGGGAGAGAGAGAGAGAGAGGGGGGGGGGAGAGGTAGCGAGAGAGAGAGAGAGAGGGAGAGAGACAGAGAGCGGCGGCTGTCGGCACGCGGAGCTCGCGCGGCGCCTGCTTGCCTACCAGGTGCGACGACGTCTGTTTCACAAGGCCTAAACGCTGTCCTCGTCTCGCCCCCGCCTCATATGCGTGGGGGAGAGAGAGAGAGAGAGAGAGAGAGAGAGAGAGAGAGAGAGAGAGAGAGAGAGAGAGAGAGAGAGAGAGAGAGAGAGAGAGAGAGAGAGCGCGAGGCGCCAGGCAGGCGGGTCCGTGCCGCGGGCTGCCTACCCCCGCGGCCGCAGGGGCTCCGGGAGCCGCCGCCCCGCCTCCACTCACCTTGCACTTCCTCTTCTTGAAGACGACCAGGCCGAGCAGCAGGACGGTGGCCATGACGGCGCCCTGGCCGATCTTGAGCCCCGTCCTCACGCCGGGCTCCCAGGTGTTGGCCAGCCCGCACCGCGGCCGGTCCTTGGGGCACGGCGCGCACCTGCAACACCCAGCAGTCGTGTCCTCAGGTCCTCAGGTCCGCCAGGGGGCGCGTCATTAGGACTGCGGGGGGGGGGGGGGGGGGGGGGGCAGCGGCTGAGCAGGTGCCCCCCCCCCCCCCACCACCACCAAGTCTGAGTGCTCTCCCAGCACCACTCCGGCAGCGTCGGCCACACAGCAGCCCGCCACAGCCAGCCACAGCCAGCCACAGGCAGCCGCGGGCCTTTCTCAGCCAGTGCCCCGCATCATACGCTCCCCCAACAAAAAAAAAACATTTAAAAAAAATCATGACTTTTTTTAATAAAGTTATTGACGTGACATTATGGAGAATTCGGTCGCCTATGTACGGCGGCCCGGAGGGGGGGTTGTCCGTACGGGGAGGGCGTGCCGTACAGCCTGGAGAAGTATCGGATAAAATGGTTGGGGCGCAAGCTGCGAGCAACGTAGTGTGCGTGTGCGTGTGTGTGTGTGTGTGTGAGAGAGAGAGAGAGAGAGAGAGAGAGAGGCCGTGTGTGTGTGTGTACCGTACCGCGCCTCGTACCGCGCAGTACAGGGCCTGCGGCCTCTGCATTCATCCCCCAATTGAATACACGAAAGGGAAGCCGCACCTTCTACAGTAACGCGCGCGCACACACACACACACACACACACAACAACACACACGCGCCAGCCACGCCCCCACATAACAAATCCCCGCTTTTTCCCTCATATTCTTTATTTTCGTCGCGTCGTCCCCGTTTGTCCTACTTCGGCCCCCCAGGACGCCTCTAGCAGCCCCGGTCCAGCCGCCGCCGCTGCCGCCGCCGCCGCTGCTGCCGCCCCCCCGTGCCGCCACAGCCACCGCCGCCGCCCACCTCGAATGCTGCAAACACCATTTCATCCCCCGGCCACGGCCGCCGAGCCCCCCCCCCCCCCCCCCCCCCCCCCCCCCCCCCCCCCCCTCCCGGGCACGTTCCGGCTCAGGACCTCCGGTTCGGGTCCCCGGTTCACCTCACCTCCACAGCCCCGTCCGGCTCGGTTCCGGACCGAATCAGTCCCCGGTCCGGTTCAGCCGCCGAACCCGTCGCTCCTCTCTCTCTCTCTCTCACTCACACGTGTCCTCTCCCTCTCCCTCCCCCACCCCCTCCCATCCGACGCCCCCCGCACCGAACTTCCCTACTCCTCCTCCCCGCCCTCTAAAGAGCCCAAGGACGCAGGGCAGGAGGTGGCCTGGAAGGGCCTTGCACGTCTGTCGCCGGGCAGGGGAGGCGGTGGAAGGGAGAGGGAGGGACGGACAGGGAAGGAGAGAGAGAGAGAGAGAGAGAGAGAGAGAGAGAGAGACGTGAGGCCGTGCGTGTGTCACTCTGCGGCGGGTGCGACAACGGCATCGGCGAGGGGCGAGAGCACACGTCACGGAGCGGAACTTCATACGGGAACGTCGCGGGAACGTCACGGGAACGTCACGGAAACGTCACGGGAACGTCACGCCGTGTCGACCTCCCATATCGACATCAAGCTGCGTGTCCGGACGGACCGATAGGAGCACCGAGGTTCGCAACGCGCTCGCAGTGCGCTTTGTGGCGAACCCTGTCACACACACACACACACACACACACACACACACGTATAGTGCATATTTCTGTTATGTCCTTTCAATTTCACCACGCTTTCCTCATTTCCATGACTCGCCCCCCCACGTTTTCCGTTTCCTACAAAAAGATGGAAAAAAATAAAATAAAAAAGAGTCGTTGTCGTTTTGCGGGAGAAATAAAATGAAAATAAATCAAAAACTCGTTATATTATATTCAGCCCTCCGCTATCCCACATATATCCCATCGAACACACAGGACACCACACACACACACACACACGCGCGCGCGGATATGGATTTTTACTGTAACGCCAAAATGGACAATGAGTGACGTGTGTGCGTGCGGGGAAGGGGGGTGGAGTGCGAGAGAGAGAGCGGGAGGGAGGGAGACAGAGAGAGCAGGAGTGAGAGAGAGAGAGAGAGAGAGGGAGAGAGAGGGAGGAGAGAGAGATGATGACGGTCTTGTTTGCTGCGCTGGGGTGGCGGGGGCTCCACCGGGCTCCGTCGGGGCCTCGCTCGATGACCGCCTGTCACGCCGAACGCCCCCCCCCCCCCCCCCCCCCCGCCGCGCGCTGTCCGCCCCCGTTCAAACAAGTGTAAGTGTCGCCCCGGTAATAGTTATGACCGACGGCGACGGCAGGAAACGACGCCGACGCCACCAGACAGCAGCAGCAGCAACAGCAGCCCTCTCTGTCCCGCTCTCTCTCGCTTTCACACACTCTTTTTCCCTCTCTCTCGCTCTGTCTCTCCCTCCACCTCTCCCTTCTCTCTCTCTCTCTCTCTCTCTCTCTCTCTCTCTCTCTCTCTCTCTTTCCCTCTTCCTCTCCATCTCTCTCACTCTCACACACACACACTCACCTCCACCCCGATAAGTGATTTCCATCCACGCCACGTAAAACGCACCCTCCACAGCTCGTGTCCCCGCCATCACCCCTCGCCCGCTCTCCCCAACCAATTTCCTTTGCTGCTGCCCCGCCACCGCCTCGCGGCCCCCCGGGATTACCTTCGATCACACGACTTCGATATATCTGACACCGAAAATAAACATAAATTGGATTTCGGGCACATTTCTTTCCGGCCGTCGCGTCGTCGTGTGGGAGGCCATCTCCAGCGGCCCCTTCCAGCGGCCGCCCCATCTCCAGCGGTCCAGGCTGGCCAGGCTGGCCGGGCCTGCGGTCTGCTGCGGCGGCTGCACCGGGCCGCCGCTCTGTCCCTGTCTTGTCCCTCCACCCCCGCCCCCCTCCCTCTGCCGTGAACGCCACTCACCCCTTTTCCTCGAAAATACCCGATCCGTACCATGGATGCTTAGACACCATGAACCTTGTGGGATTTTTGTGATTAATTTTTTTTTCGGAAAAATGGGTCATATTTTTGGAGGGCCTAACAGGCGTTTTATGTTGTCCAGTCGACGGGGGTACAAATCCACGAAACCACTCTTTGAGCGACGGCGGCGGCCCGCAGTTACGAATCATTAATTTATCCTTGAATTTTGTGATACTCGAACAAATGACGGGGCACGGCGTCGTGCCGTGAATGGGCGGGCGAAGATAGGGCGCCGCCTACCCCAACGCCGCGGCGCTGTCAGCCCTAGGACAACCCCCCGGCTGCCCCGAGCTGCCCGCGGCCCGGACACGACGGGGAGGGACGCGGGGGCCGCGGGGGCCGCGGGGGCGCGCCCGAGCTGAGACCCGAATCTGTGCCGAGCTGGGCAGCAGCACTGGCGGGCGCCCCCCGACACCTGTGAGCCGGGGCCGCCCCCCCTCGGACCGACCATCGGCATCACCGCGGTCACTTGATCGCTGTGGGCACAGCAGGGCGCGGCGGGGCGCGGCACAGTCACGGTACAATCATATGGCCTGGGGGACCGGAGGGGGCCGGAGGGGGCCGGACCGCAGGAGGGGGTGGGGAGGGGGCGCATATACTGACGGACGGGAGGGGGTGGGAGCGAGAGAGAAGGAGAGAGGGGGCGAGAGAGAGGGGGCGAGACCCTCTCTGTTCGCTGCTAGGATCGATAGGGACGCACGGTGCCGGGCGGGCACGCTCGTTCTCGCTCACTCTCTCCGTCTGTCTGTCCCTCTCGCTCTCTCTCTCTCTCTCTCTCTCTCTCTCTCTCTCTCTCTCTCTCTCTCTCCCCCGCGCCGCCGCCGCCGCCGCCACTGCCTCACAGCCCCGGGCTGGGCTGCCACCGCCGGTTCGGTTCGTTTCGGTTCGGCCTCCGGCGAGCCCGGCTCGGCTCGGGGGCGGCCCCGGCTGCGCTCGCCTCGGCCCGTTGCTCGGCTCGTCGCCAGCAGCAGCCAACTTGCGTCGAGTCCCTCGCGCTTGGAACCACTTCAGCTGTTCGGCTCATCTGACGGGGGGCGTTGGGGGCGGGGGGTGGGGGGGGGGGGCGGGGCAATGAGGGCAGAGGTACGCGGGGGCGGTTCGGGGATGGTCCGCGGGGGCGGCGCGGGGGCGGCGCGGGGGCGGGAACGGGACAGCGCCCGCCACCCACGCGCTGCCGGGACGCGCTGCCGTGCGGTAGCTCACGGCAGGGCACGCACGCACACACACACACACACACACACACTCACTGCCAGGTGAAAACATATCACGGCTGATGGACATGACAACGATAGCTCTCTAACGGACGACCGCGTATTTAAAGTCGAGCCCGTTGTCGGGAAAACTTTAGGGCCGCTGCCGCCGCCGTCCCAGCCGTCCCAGCTGTCCCAGCCCAGCCGTCGTGAGGTCTCGTGTCGCACGGCGCCCGGCGGGTAGGCAATCCCCCGGCGCTCCACGCACGCGTGTCGTGCGGGCTGGCCTACCCCCGCTCTCGCGGGCGCTCGGCGTCGCAGTCGCCGCCGCCGTGCTGCTGCGATATACACTCTGACCACCGAGTCCCCGCCACACTAACACGCACGCACACACACACACACACGACGCACGCACACACACACACGCACGCACACACACGCCGCAATGCCAAGAGTTGCCTACACGCACGGCAAGATACGGGTCACAGAGAACAAGGGGCACCCCCTCCACCACTTCCCTCTCCAACCCCCCCCCCCCCCCTCCAATGCTAACCCCTTTGCACTCCCTGTACCGGGCGGGCTGTGCAAGTTTTAATGATATGATGCGAAGGGAGAAGGGGGGGAGGGGGAGGGGAGGGGGAGGGAGGGGGAGGGAGGGGGGGGGGAGGGGGAGGGGAGGGGGATGGCGGTTGGCCAGCATAGTTTGCGCGCGAAAGGCGGCGAAGTGTGTGTGTGTGTGAGAGAGAGAGAGAGAGAGAGAGAGAGAGAGAGAGAGAGAAGGCGGAGAGGGCATGTTTGTGTGCCTTTAGGAAAGTTTACGCCAGGGTAGCAGTTAATAACATTTTGACTTGACGTAGTCGATGTGTAAAATTACACTTCCATCTGGCCGGACCAGACGGTTATCGCAAAAAGTTGGCAGCCTCTCGGCCAGGTAACGACTGAGCCCCGCTCACCCGGGTAACAACTACTCGCCGCCTTCTTTCTCTTTTTGTGCTTTGCTCTCTCTCTCTCTCTCTCTCTCTCTCTCTCTCGTGCTCTCCCCTTTTTTTGTGCGTGTGTTCGCTTTTGTTCGCGCGTCGTCCCCCTGCTACAGCCAGACAATGGGCCGACGCGAAGGAGGTGGAGGAGGAGAAGAAGAAGCGAAAGAAGATGAAGAAGAAGAAGAAAAAAAGAGGAAAAAGAGGTAAAAGGAGGGGAAACGGGACAAGGCAAGAGGGTAAAGAGCTACTTCGTGCGGTGCTTCATAGCGCTGGTGTGGCTCTATGGGAAGATAATCTAGCTTGTGTGTCGAGTGGTTCAGGAAGAGGGGAGGAGGGAGCGAGAGGTCTGGAGGGAGAGTGTCAGGGCACGGGGGAGGGGGGGGGGGGGGTCCTGTGGGCCTCAAGATGTTTCATACACCATTTCACAGGCCTTTTGACACCCGGGGAAAAGATCGGCGCGAGGTCCCCACTGTCGCCCCCAGTCTTTTTTTTTTATTCCCCCCCCCCCCCTCCCCCCGCCTCTCCGGCAGCAGCAGAAGCAGCTGGCAGCCCGGCTCGGGGGCCGCCCTTTGTAATCGCATGAACGCGGCGGCCCGCGCCGTCTTATCTCTTGTCTCTGTTTTGTCCCCCCCCCCCCTCCTCCCCCTCCCGCCCCTGCCCCGCCCCCTTGTCGTCCACCTTGCTGGCCGTCGTTGTGCCGCGCCGCGGTACCTCCTCGCGTTTAGCGATCCTTCACATAATGGCTTACTACCCGCGCACAGAGACAAAACAGCTGTTTTGATGAGCCCTGCTGCTCTTTTTTCTTTTTCTCTCTCTCTCTCTCTCTCTCTCTCTCTCTCTCTCTCTCTCGCTCTGCCCAAAGAAAGCGCCGAGACGCGCGGGCGGCAGCGCACGAAGTGTACTCAGCTAACACCACCGCCAGGGGGGAGGGAGAGGGACGGACATAATACGTAAGTAACGACGCGACTTAAAAAGCAACTCGTTAGCAGGCCAGTGGAGAGAGAGACAGAGACACGCCGAGAGACAGAGAGGGAGAATACAGAAACAAGATTATTCGTTTTAGGTTAGAGCGGGGGCGGTTCGACGGGCGGTAAGGATATGCCGGGTAGTGGGGGGGGGGTGGAGGTGAGAGGGGGGGGGGGGTGGAGGTGAGAGGGGGCTGGGGGGGGGGGGGGGGGGTGACGGGTAAAGGGGGGGGAGGGGGCAGAGGTTACAGTCGCCAGCTGATGGCTCGAGTCGGACGTCGCCGTCCAAATTGTTTGGGGCCGTAGTTAATAGCGGGGCAGGACTTCCGAAAGGGGACGTTTTTCTTCGCCCCGTCTCTCTCGCACCCCCTTTAGGGGCCGGCCCACGGGTGCGACAGAGACAGAGCGCCGAAACGTCTCTTCGGGATCGGCCCGCTGATTGCTTTTAAATGAAGGAATCGCAGTGTGATCTCCACCACCCACCCCCCCCCCCCCCCCCCCCCCCCCCCCGGGGAGGGTGTACAAGTTGACGAAGATGCTGCCAGAAGATGCCGCCGCGGGGGGGGGGGGGGGGGGGGGGGGGCAGAGATAAGGCAATGAGTGGGTGGGAGAGAGAGAGAGACGGGACACATTCTGCGAATGTAAAGTGAATTCCACCGACATGGGACAGAGGGAAAAAGGGGGAGCAGAGCGGGGCGGGGCGAGGACCGGCCGGGGTGCCGCACCGCATAGCCATCCAGGGGGAGCGGCCGAGGCGCATGTCCCCTTCTCTCTCTGTCTCTGTCTGTCTCTCTCTCCCTCTGCCACGGCATGCTCCCTTAGTTAAGAGTGGCGTACGTATTCAAAAGAGGGAGAGACAGAGCAAGAGAGAGACAGAGCGAGAGAGAGAGAGAGGTGGGAGGGGCGGGGGTGGAAAGGGAGGTGGAGTGGGGGGGGGGGGGGGGGGGGGGGGGGGGGGGGGGGGGGGGGGGGAGGTGCAGCCGGAGGGACGCGGATCAATGCGCTATTTTATTCAGGGCAGACAAACGCAGCTGTCCCGCTGAGGAGGAGGCGTCTGATCCGTGCCGTATCCGCCGCCAGCCCGGCCGTCCGGTCCCCGCAGAGAGGGAGGAGAGGGGGGAGGGGGGAGGGGGGGGGGGGGGGGGGGGGGGAGGGGGAGGGGGGAGGGGGAGGGGGGAGGGGGGAGGGAGGGGAGGGGTTGAACTCGCCCGCTAAGACGCGGCGGCGGCCCTCATTTTCTAAACGCTGGGAGTGACGGCCGGCACTCCTCCCTCCTCCTCCTCCTCCTCCTCCCCTCCTCCTCCTCCTCCTCCTCCTCCTCCTCCTCCTCCTCCTCCTCCTCCTCCTCTCCTCCTGTCGTCTGGATGCCAAAGAAGCAAGCAATCAAGTCCCTGCCACGCTGCATAATGCAGCCGCTCTCCCTTGGCCGCCAACTGTTCCTGTGAGGACCGCGGCAGCGGCGGGGTCCGTGGGCGGCGGGCCGTGGGCGCCGGAGAGGTAGGCGATGATACCGACGGGGTGGTGTCGGCGGCGGCCTCGCGGCCCTGGCTGAGTGCCTCCACGAGTGCCGTGCCGCCGCCGTGCCGCCGCGCCGCCGCTGGTTTTATGCCGGATTTCGTGGGGCAGTGCTCCTCCGCCGCCGCCGCCGCCGCTCCGGGGGGTTCGTCCATAAGACATGCGGCGCCGTCTCCGAGGTGCTCGGCAACGCCCGCCCCCCCCCCCCCCCCCCGGGAGCTCGAGAGCGGTGGCGTGAGCGGAAGATGTGTCGGCGGCGTTGACATGCGGTGGCTTACATAACTTTTTTAAAAAATATATATAAATAGGAGGATCGACGATGTTGGTGGTTTACGAACAGCGCCCCCGGCGGCGGCGGCGGTGGCGGCTTTGGCGGCGGTGGCGGCGGTGGGCAGTTACTCTTTATCGCGTTACGTTCGGAAAGCGTTCTCTCTCTCTCTCTCTCTCTCGCACTCGAGGGCGGCGGCCGCTCATCCAGCACGCCCCGCTCGCCCCTCTCGGCCTCCGGCGCCTCGGGCTGCGCCACAAAGGCCCGCGGGGAGGCCCGCCGCAATGCAACTTAGTTTCTTTACGAGAGCCCCCCCCCCCCCCCTCCCCTCAGCCAGCCAGCCTCCGCCGCTTGCCTCGGCGGGGGCATGTTTTATGAACACCTCTCACCGCCACCACGGGCCGCAGGCCGCAGTCAATGGGGCACTGCCGGACACGGCGGGGGCGGCGCTGCTCGTGTGGGAGAGAGAGAGAGAGAGAGAGAGAGAGAGAGGCGGCGAAAGGAGAGGCTAATCCGCCAGAGAGAGGGGATGGGGGAGGGCTGAAGGTGTGACACAGGGGACCGAAGGCAGGTGAGTCGACAGAGAGAGAGAGAGAGAGAGAGAGAGAGAGAGAGGATGTCGGAGGGGGTGGTGGCCTCCACCAGGGGTGACGTTGGGCCTGTTTGTCGACATTATGCGTCTGAAAGGCAAGCATTGTGTAAGGGGAAGTCGACCGCACGGCACGGCGGCAACCGCAGGGGACACGGCGGCGGGCGTGGAGGGGGGAGGGGCTGACAGACGGGTCGGACCCCGGGTGGGGGGGGGGGAGGGGAGGCAGTGGCGGAAACGGGTGGAAGAGGGGGGGGAGTGGAAGGCGTGGAGAAGGAAGCGGAAGTGAGCGGCAGGGCGCGGTGAAGGGGACGATTGGCACGGAGCAACAAACGGGTCGGAGCCGAGCCGATCGCGCCGCGACGCCCGGCGACGCCTTCCGATGCCGAGGGCTCTTCACTACTTGCCACGCAAAAAAAAAATGCTTCCTATTTTTTTCCTGACTCTTTTCGTTTCATCAATAATTTTTTTTTAATTTGAATTTTTCTCCAGCCTTGTTTGATTCTTTTTATCGGCACTGCTTTTCGAACGGGAGCGGCCGCAGCGGCCCCGCTGGTGTGTGTGCTGTGTACTCACGTGAACTGGGGCGGCTCCTTGTAGGAGTCGTTGAGCGGCGGGGTGCCGCCCGGCGGGTTGACGGGGCCGTACCCGTAGCGGCACTGGCAGCGGTACGACATCCGGTTGGGCCACCCGGACAGCCAGCCGGCCTGCCGCGGCCCGGGGCCCAGGCTGAACGGCACGCACTGCAAGACAGACAGGAATTACTCCAGGACGCCGTCGACGGGGAGCCGCGGGGGCGGGCGCGGGGGCTCACCAGGGTGGTGTTGGGGTCGCACCGGTGGCCGCCGTACAGCAGCGGGCCCCACGTGGAGTCGCAGGGGTCCACCTCGAGGAGGCCGACGTTGAAGAAGACCCCGGTGACGGTGCTGCGGGAGAGAGAGAGAGAGAGGCAGTCAGTCAGAGCCGCTGCTGCACTGATAGGGGGCTGCCCTGCTTATCGACCTATGGGGAGGGCGCATCGATATTTAACACACTGTCCCCGCAGACCCGCCCGGGAACCTGATGCATGCTGAATCAGTGTTGTCACGAGCCAGAGAGAGAGAGAGAGAGAGAGAGAGAGAGAGAGAAAAAAAAACCCGGCCACGTCGGTTGAGGTGTGACGGTCATTCTGTGGAGAAGCCGTGACCACATTTTAAACGGGGTTTTTGAAAGAGAAAAAAGAAATTACAAATTTCAAAATATTTCTTGGGCTGTGTGCGGGGCCCGAAGGTTGGCAATGCTCTGCGTCGCCCCCGTGAAGGCTGCTGGCATGTCCGGGGCCGCGGGGAGCCCCCCTCCATGGCGCCGCCGTCACGGGGGCCGTCGGGCGACCACAGGGACGTCAGGGCCCGTCCCGGCGGGGCAGGCGGCGCAGGCGGCGCCCCTGCGGTCGGGCAGTTAGGCCGCCCGCCGCACTCCCCTGCACGGCAGCACGGTGGAGGCAGGCGGGGGCCCGGGCCGCCGCCGCCGCCGCTGATGGGACCATGGCACTGCAGGTGTTTGACCCCGCGGCAGCAGGGCGCGCAGACAGACCGGGCTCCGGGCTGTCAGGCGCACACAGGGCGGTACTCACTTGTTGTGGCCGTGCACGCCGTGGCCGGGGGCGAACAGCCACGCGCCCATGTTGCAGTCGTAGAACGGGTGGGGCCACAGCACGGCGGGCAGGGCGGTGTCCTGCTTGCAGTCGTCCTCGCCGCCCGGCGTCCTGCCGGCCGGTTTGCCCCCGGCGGCGGCGGCGGCGGCGGCGGCGGCCCGGCGCCGCACCACTTGCTCCAGAGTTTTCCAGTAGCCCGGGGGCGACGCGGCCGCGGCCCCGGCCTCGTCGGGCCTCACCGAGCGCAGGCCGTCCGACCTGTTGGGGAGGAAGAGGGGGGCGGTGAGTGAGCAGCTGGCAGCAGCTGGCAGCAGCTGGCAGCAGCCGTGTTCTTGGAGATGCAGACCCACGGCGGCACTCACCTGCGGTACACCAGCAGCCGCATGCCGGGCTTCTCCACGGCCACGGCCTCGACGTGCCGCTGCCTCTCCAGGAGCGCCCTGGCTAGCCGCTCCCAGTCGTCGGCCGTCCCCGGCGCCGCGCCCGCCTCCAGCGGCGACCAGACGGCGCGGGCCGCGGCCAGGGCGGCCGTCACGGCCGGCGGCCAGGCGTGGGCGAGGACGCTGGGCCCGGAGGCGGCGGCCGGCGGCGAGCGCCTCACCTCGGGGCACTCCTGGGGGTCGAGGACGACGCCCCGGCCGTCCGCGGCGCCGCCCCCGACCCCCGCCACCGCCCCGCCGCCGTCGTCCACGCCGATCGGCGACCCCCAGCCGGCCCCCGCCGCCCCCAGCCACAGGAGCACGGCGGGTAGCAGCAGCATGCGCGGGGGCGGCAGCCGCGCCCGGCTCATCCTGGGCCTGCCGACACGAGCACACACGTCACACACACGTCACACACATGACACACACACGGCAGTCCAGGCGCACCACCCGGGGTGGGCGTGACCGGCAGACACAGCTACAAACACCCGTCTGAAATAAGTAGAGCACAACATTCGGAACGCCCCGAGCGGACTAGTTGCCTCGGGGGATGTTCGGGCGGCGTGTAGCGTGTAGTTCCCGGTTTATGCATGGCTCTGGAGCGGCGGTCGGGCGGACCGTGTCGACTCCGAAATAGAGCACCGCGGACGACTCTGGTTATTTCAGATGCATGCGGGCAGCGCCGCGGCCAGAGTCTACGTCAATTATGGACGAGCCCCCCCCCCCCCTCTCGTGACGGACCGCCGCCGCGCCGGGCCGCACGCGGGTCGCCAGTGTGAACTACACCAAAGAACTACAGTTAAACTGCTGTAGTTTTTTTTTGCACAGGAACTTTGTAGCGAAAGCACAATATAGTTTTCCACGCCTTTGGAAACTACAATAAAACTACAGATATTGGGGACTACGGTCCCGGTGGTGAAGTTTCGACTGTAGTTTCGCCGTAGATCCAGCTGGCCGCGGGCTGCGGTGCGCAGCATTGATTGGCATTGCGCTCTGCCTTTTCCGACGGCCGCGTCCGCCCGCGCGGCCGGCCGGCCACCCCGCGCCACTCTCTCTCTCTCTCTCTCTCTGTGGCACCCGCCGCGCGGCGCCGCCCCCGCACACCCTGCCGTCTCTGTCGCACTCACAGGAGAATGAGGAGCACACGTGGTGCGGACGCGGTGCCGGCGGCGGGGTGTGGGCGTGGGCCGATATGTCTCCGAACAGCGATGTAGGTCATGGCGGGGGCGGGACAGGGGCGGGACGGGGGGGGGGGGGGGGCGTTGACTATTTTGGTGATCCGCTGATGAGCGGAGGTGCCCGTAAGCGCAGAACGCTACTACATCGACGCCACGCCGCCGTCGCGTGTACCCCGACACTGCCGGGGTGATGTTACATTTACCGTGGGACGCGCCGCGCCGCCGCCGCGGTATTATTTAAAGCCCCCCCCCCCCTCTCTCTCTCTCTCTTCTCCGAGAGACATGACCACGCCGTTCGCTGATTAATCTCCGTTCTATTCTGGTTTGGGAGGCGGTGCAAGTGTGGCGGGTACGTCGGCGTCCTCGGGCTCCAGGGGAAGAGGCCGCGGGGCGCGGGTGTGTCCAGAGGGCAGGGTCGTGAGACACCACCGGGACGTGGCTGTGTAACCTCTGCACGCCGCTTGAGAGGCTGTGCCGCCGCCGTGCCGCGCGGGGGCCGCTGCTCTGTGTTGTGCCCCTGGACCCCCCCCCCCCCCCCCCCACACACACACACACGCGCCTCGCCTCCCGAAATAGGCGCGAGCGCGGAAGTGAAGTTGAGTGGGCGTCGCCGTCGCCTCTGCTTCACGACGGCACGCATTTGCTTCCAGAAGGCATAGTCTGCGTGGTGGCTGGAGGGCACGGCTGGAGGACACGGCTGGAGGACACGGCTGGAGGACACGGCTGGAGGGCACGGCTGGAGGGCACGGCTGGAGGACACGGCTGGAGGGCACGGCTGGAGGGCACGGCTGGAGGACACGGCTGGAGGACACGGCTGGAGGGCACGGCTGGAGGGCACGGCTGGACACGGCTGGAGGACACGGCTGGAGGGCACGGCTGGAGGGCACGGCTGGAGGGCACGGCTGGAGGGCACGGCTGGAGGGCAGGCCTCGCAGTGCTCACAGCTGACCAGGTCCCCCACCCCCACCCCCGCCTTCTTAGATTCCCAGCGGAATGCGCTGCCCAATCCGGTATCGATTTTCGCCCCACGTGGTGTCAGCCTAACCTAACCTCCTGCTCGTCTGTGGTCGTGTGTGTGTGGGGGGGGGGGGGGGCTCCGCGGTCCGGGAGGGGGGGGGGCGACGGCAAGGTGAGCAGCCGCACCACCCGCTGGCACCTCATGTATGAAAAATCGGGCGACAGCTTGAGGGCGTATTAAGGTTCGGTCCCGCCGGGTCCCGCCCACAAGTGCTGGCGGTGGCGGTGGCGGTGCACTCGCGGGGGCTCCCCGCCGGGCTCGGGGCCCCCGCTGCTCGACACCCCGCCCCTCCGCCCACCCCGACACAACAGAGAGGTCGGCGATGCACCGAGCACCGGACCCCCCGCAGCGCCGCCCCCTCTCACCTGTTCACTTCACATGGTCCGGGGCCTGCGGGGCGCGCGCACGCCTCGGTAGCTCATGGCGGCGGCTGGCGGTGGCCGGCGGTGAGGTGACGAGTCCGGTCCAGGGTGGTCCAGGGTGGTCCGCGGCGTCCGTGGCCTCGGGGCGGGCCGTCGGCGGCGGCCTCACGGGCATGGCGCCCGCACCGCCCGGGCCATGGCCGCCCCCCCGCCGCGCTCGCCGCACGCGCACGCACGCGCGCACCGCCCGCCTGCGTCCCCCGACAACGCGAACGCGCGAACGCCCCCTCTTGGGCTGCGGCTCCGCGGCTCCGCGGCTCGGCTCGGCTGTCCCGCGCTCGGCCGCCTGGCCCTGCCTGTGCCTGGCCTGGTGCCTAGCCTCCACGTACTAACCCTCTCCTCGCCGCCCCTGCCGTCCCGTCCCCGGGTGGGGGCCCCTCCAGGCCCCGCGCCGAGCCCCGCCGAGCCCCGCCCCACCCCTGCTCCCGGGCCCCACACCACCCCATGCGCCCCCCCCCCCCCCTCCGGGGTGGGCCTGGCTCCAGGGCAGGCTGCCGCTTCTGGCGCCGCGCGGCCCAACCCCCCCGACGCCCCCCACCCCTCCGCGCCACGCCTCCCCGGTTTACCCCCCCCCCCCCCCCACACACCGATGATACGCACTGCCATTCCCCGACACGTTCTCCGCTCGCCCAGAAGAAAGGTCCCGGAGAAACTTACCGCAACTACGACTGGTGGCTGTGGGCGCTCAGGCGGCGCGTGACGGCGCGGGCAGCGGGGCTCGGCGCTCTAATGACGCCATCACGTTGGCCCCCGGGGCCCCGGGGCTCCGGGGAGGCGCCGGCGACAAGTTGTCCCGGCTAGAGAGACTGGCAGAGAGACCCCGGCCTCTCCAGTCCCGGCGGGGCGGGGGCGTGTGCGACGCATGACTCCACCAATGCTCGTGTGCCGTGCCGACAGACCGACTCCTGTTCCATTTCCCAGTAGACGCGGATCCAGGACCACCCCCCCCCCTCTCTCTCTCTCTCTCTCTCTCTCTCTCTCTCCCACCCCCAGCTTCTTAGGCTCTCTGTCCTCTGTCAATATCATATGATGAATGGTCGGTTGATTGAAACTGTGAAATGAATGGCGCGTCCGCCCAACAGGAGGAGGGGGGAGGGGGGGAATAAGCAGCGCAGTAGTTCGCGTCTCCACAGGGGCTTGCTGTCGCTCTCATGGCGAAACGACCCACGCTCCCAGTCCAAGCCGACGAGCTATATATTTTTTTCTTGCGTCCGTTTCTGAGGTGTGGGCTTGAGGAGACATTTAAGGTACTCGCACTTGTCTTGCTTTCGGTGTCTGGCGCCGCGCGCGTGTTCAAAGGAGGGCGCGCCGGTTCTCACCTGTGATTGGCTGCCCTGGTCCCCTCGTACCAACCACGTGGGTCCGCACGCAGACCAGACCAGACGCTGCTGGCTGGCACTGGCAGGCGGGCCCGCTGTTGATCCGTTGTTATTTGTGTTATTATTTACTCACCATCACCATGATCGCTCCGAAAAGGAAGAAAAAGACGCTGGCCGACAATATTTCGTTCCTCTTGGCGAACGAAAATACCTCTATCGACCCAGAGGACGACCCAAATAAAGGTGAGCTTGTTTGTAACCTCAAAATCCACATGTAATTGTATGTCTTTGTCAGCTTCCCTGTGGTCATATTTTGAACTTTTCACCTCCAGAATCGACAGCCCGTGTCGTGGATGACGACTTTGAAGATGATGGTATTGACGACTCGGTTCAAGCTAGTTCTTTAAGGAAATCTAATACCGACTTGTTGGAGACGGTAGACAAGAGGTATGAAGGTGGAAAGGTTTCGAGGAAAGATCTGCAAGAAGACTCGGACATCAGTTTTGATAATGGCCTAGATGAAAGTGATGATTCGGACGGAGATGAAGACACGAGCACACCTCCAAAGAGAGCAAGGTATTGTGTACTGTTTCCGTCTTTCTTCGCCTTTCCTTTGATCCTATCACTGCATCTGATCAGTCTTGGCGTTGTTTCAGAACTTTGTCATCTGAAGGTGATGATGAAGATGACGATGAAGACGATGATGAAGATGAAGATGAAAATGATGATGATGAGATGGAAGATGGTAGTGATGTAGAAGAAAATTCTGAGGATGGTTCAGATGATGCTGGTGAAGATGAGCAGGAAGGGTCAGATGACGAAGATTCAAGCAATTTCAGACACATGTCTGGTAAAGATACAAATCAGGAGATAAGGAAAGGAAATTGTGTTCGTAACCAGCTAAGTAAGGGTCTCAAGGTTATAATGTTTGTTTTATTCACATTGGAACTTGCTGTACACTCTTTTATTCACCTGTTTTAACTTATTTCCAGATCTTTGGGACGGTCTGATAGAGTGCCGTATTCAACTTCAAAAAACATTATCCTTAAGCAATCAACTACCTCAGCATGATGTCTACCCCACGTTCCGTGCAAATGGGGGAGTTGCATTCAAATCAAGCACTGCCAAAGCCAAGCAGAGACTTACCAAATTAATGTCTTCACTCTTAGAACTTCAGGCATGTGTCTTACCTAACAATAAAAGTAAATTTAATTATCAAAAACACCAGTTTTTATGTTTTCCTCATGTATCTTGCAGGGTAAACTTTTAAAGGCGTATCCTGAGACAAAAGATCTTGCTAAAGGAAATGTAAAGTAAGTTCATTAGCTGGAACTGTTTTTGCTGTTCTTAAAAATAGTGTTAATATTTTGATATGTAACATTGAATGTTTTAAAATTTTGTTGTTAGGTCTGATGGCAAGAAAGTACCTAGTATGGATGAAGAAATAACTAGCTCTGAAGATGAAAAGGATTTGGAAGAAAGTGGAGATGATGAATCTGATGGTGAAGGCACTTCCAAACAGAAACAGAAAGAAAATTTGGGTCAACTGATAGCAACTCGTCATGCTGCATATAAGCCATACCGGGATGCCACTATTGAAAAATGGAATAGCAAAACTCAAGTGTGTAATTTCAAATTATGTATAATTATTTTCTGATGTATTGCTCATTTTATAAATGTTTTTACTAAATGACATTGTTAGGTGGCTCATGGCACTTCAAGAAGGGACTTCAGTGCCTTTGAACAATCAACCTTAAAGCAGATTGAACATATCCTGGCTGATAGGTCACGTGTCATGCGCAGAACTCAGTTGAGAAGATCAGAGTATCGCATTTTAGGTCGTGAAGATGACTCAAATGAGCAGAAAAATAAATCAGACAGTACTGTAGAAAATTCTTCTGCAAACCAGGTTTGTTGTACATGAAACACTTGCTCAATTAAAAGTTTACTTTTGCTGGCTAATCATGTCCCTTTTCTTTGTGTCAAGGAAAACAAAACTGTAGCAGAAGTAAGCAAAGAATATGATCCAGAAATTTTTGATGATAGTGACTTTTACCACCAACTTCTCCGAGAATTAATAGAAAGAAGATCTGCAGATGTCACGGACCCAGTGCAGCTTGGAAGGTATAAAATTTAATAATTGGAAATGCTATAAATAGTGCACCTGAACTTAAGATGACAAGGATTAATGTGTTTCCCATAATATAGGCAATGGATTGAACTCCAGAAGATAAGAAGCAAAATGAAAAGGAAGATTGATGTGAAAGCAACCAAGGGGCGGAGACTGCGTTACACTGTCCATTCTAAGCTTGTCAATTACATGGCACCTCAACCTTCTGGAGTAATGAATGAGGAAGCTGTCACTGAATTGTATAACTCACTCTTTGGAAAAAAATTATAGTAATGTATTTCAAGAATTTTGAAGTTGATTTTCCTTAAAAATTTATTATTTGTTTTCTGTTTTTTCTGACTTTTTACAAATTTAATATGCAATATATATATATAAATTATGAGTTATAAATGAACAAAAGATGAACAACATATGAGTAATCAACCGAAGACTGATGACCATGGCGGCGTCATGGGCTGTGGATTTTGGAGATATGACATAACAACTGCTGAGATGGACAACCTGTGGATGGATTAAACCCCGGAGTCAGATCCATTGAGGTGCAATCAATTTATACAAGTTCACAATTAAAACCAACTTACATGAAGCTGCTGAGAATTTGCTTGGTATCATCATTAACTTTTGAGTTTGCGAAACTGATACATGAACAGTAGAGGGCCACCCAGGCACACCACTTCAGCTGAAAACAGAGATGGATATAATTCATGGGAAAAGACAGCAGACGTGTCATGCTATATCGGAAAAATTTAGCAACTCACCCTCATCATCAGACCACACATAGAGAATATCATACCCAGAATGTTAGTATAGTCTGGCGTCATGTCATCTCCAGGATTAACTTGAGAGTTGACTGGTGGTGCCTTATACCTGGAGCACAAAATTGGGAGTAAATTATTGCCGTTCAATGCCAGCGGGCGTATCCCAGGCAATTTATCTATTTTTTATTAATTTCTTCCTGGGAGACCGGGGTATGATGTGGCTTTAACCCCGACAAACCTTCGCTCTCTGTCGGCGCGACGTGGATCTGCATGATGATTGCTTGTGCCAATCATTTTGAGTTAAACGTATCTCTTGTTAATAAATGGTTTACAAAAGAAAACCGGCACGAAATTCGGTGGCCTACAATTCGAACTCTGGAAAATTAAGGTTGAACGTTGGACGCCTGAGAGCTTGTCTGCTACTGCTGGGCGCACTCCCCCCCTCTCCTCCACGAGTTTAGGGAATCCGTTCCGTTTTTCTGTGGGCTACCGTTCACTGCTGCACCAAGGCGCTGTTGCCAGATTGTAGGGAACGACAGGGTGGGTTGTTTCCAGTTGTTGCTGATTTGTGGACCTTTGTTTTTCCAAGGAGTTTGAAAAGCAGATCGCTGCCGTTCCAATGTCTCTACAATATTACACCAATGCCCAATTTCAACTTTAGTCCGGGGGCAAGTGCAATTAAAATCCCCCCCCCCCTCTTCCTTATTGCGGAATCCCTCAACCCAATAAATCTTTCAGCCCTTTCTGTTCCTATCCTTGTGAAGGAGAACAAGAAACTGAATTTATTTTGTACGGGTTTGATAAAAAAATATTCCTATGCTTGGACACGAACTTGAATTGGCGTGAATGCGCGTTCGAGTTCGGGCTCTCCGGTTGGTACACCACGCGCAATCTGGCAACACGGGACTTTTAGGCGTTGAGAACCTCCGACCGAAGCATAACAATATCTCTGTTTACGTACCTGACTTTCTGCAAAGTTTCTGCTCTGGCTCTCCGCTGAAGCAAATCATCGACGCAAATTCTGTGCCGTTTTGTCCGCGGCGTGTGGTTTGAGGTAGCTGGCGCCGGTTGTGGCGTCCACGGCTGTGGTCCGAGAGAGGATTCAGTGCATCTGCGGTCTGCCGCAGGGCAATCATAGATTGTCCGTTTCACTCAAGATGGTTGATAAAAATCTCACTTTTATTGGAGAGTTTTAGACCTTTTGCTTGCCGGAGTGCTGTTGGGGCATTAGCACCTAATACCGTTTGACTGGTGAGTTGAAGCATGTGCCTCCTGCATCGTCGCATCACAGCCTCAGTGCCGAAGTATAGGCTAGGGTTCATGCAATTAGAAATTTCCAGCTCCAGATACATCATTTTGCTAAGGTTTTTGATTTGTTTCATTAAAATTTCTTGAATTTCAAGCTAATTTTGTGTCCAACGTAATTCAGATAACAAAATTGATTTTGTGAGCAATTTATTATTGAAGTGGGATAAAAGTAACTGGGTTGCATATCTGAGCAGTATGTATGCTGACTTTTCGACCACAATTCATGTTTTCTTTTTCCATTATTCATGCAGTCCATCTATGCTACCTGCAGTTATTATTATTAATTTTACAAAGACAAATGTATATTATGTATCACAAACTATTGTTTTTTTGTGTTTTTTTTTTTTTACACCACTTCTTTCTTGATTGCAGGCTACTGTTTGGATGGGGGCTGCTTCTGGCTGAAATGATGATTGTCCAATTTGCAATGCCTGATTTACATCACAGATGGGTGCTTCTGAAGAAGCTGTGTAGATCTTTTATGACATTAAGTCAACCCGAGGACATTCAGAAATGACACAAGTAAATTACTCCCTGTAGCTGTTCTAATGGAATGGTTCTTGGAAAGGCGAGAGCGGTATCTCCGCTATTAACCATGGCTGAACCTGTTAAAAAGCGGCTGAGAGTTGCGGGTAAAGATGAAGCGGAGGAAGAGGAAGCGACTGGGAATGATCTTATGGAGTTCCAGCAGAATCTCCTAAATCAATGTTTGTGCTGCATGTCAGAAAGCAGTCTTCGACGGCCATTCAGAGACAAACCCACTGACACATCGTGGACTCGTGATAGGACCTTGCAATTTGTTGGTTCAATCCAACTGCTCTGTGAAGTGGCTATGAAACAAACTTCCCGTGGCTTTGTGTGTTCTCGAATTGGAGATGTTTGTGACGCTCTTACAAGAAATGAACATGGTCTGATTGATAAGCTTGTAGAGCTTTCATCTCATTCGGACAGATTTGTTTGCTTTGCTGCAAGCCGTGCTCTGTCAGCTTTTCTTTTAGTGTCAAAAACAAATGTTGATCCGTTCTGGCTTCAAAACCTTGCAGATAATGCTTTATCAACTTCACAGCCTCGTCAAATGTGCTTTTCATTAGATGTAATTCGAAGGATTGTTGAGTACAAAGAATGTGATGGGCATGTTCTTGAAGAAAGAGGCGGATCTGATGATAAGCCTTCATCATCCTGTAACGTTCTCATGACAGACCCTGAGGCTGATTGTAGTCAGGTGAAAAGCCTGTGTGTGAAAGTGTTGGAGGCAAAATGGCCAGCTCTGGTCACCAAATTTGATTCATTAGTGTCCTCGTACGCTTCTGAACATGAAGCCACAGTTGTGACTTTCTTGGAGCTCTGGGAAGCTTTAATATCGGTGAAGGCCAATTTGTCTGTTGCTGATACTAAGCCATTTTATGCACACTTAGATAATGTTGTAATGCTTTTAGCTCCAAATGTTCCCCCTGTAGTTTGGAAATCAATTTTAAATCTTCTCAACGAGGTCCTGTGTTATGGTAGCACCCTCGCATTACAGGATGTGCTAGCTGAAGAGCCTTGTGCTTTAGCACATCTTGTGGTGCGGGGGGTGAAAGATTCGCGCCTGCTGGACGGGTTGCCTTATAGGGGAGGATCTGGCCGCTTTGGAGGCGGTGTTGGAGATGGAGATAAACCATTACTGAAGAAGATTGTGCTTCTTGTTCTAAAAGCTGTAGCAGTTACAGTGAAGGAAACACGATGTGATTCAAGTGATAGCTCGTTGAGCTCTGATGCTGATGAGGCTGACGCTGACATGGCTCTCATTGAACGCAGTATAAGAGAAGTTCTGCGGAAGCTAGATCAGTGTGTAAAGGCACTAGTTCCTTTCCATCCAGAAACACCTGTGGCTCAGTGGGTTGTCCAGCTGTTTGCAGATCAGGATGACGCTCTGATTGAAAGTATGGTACGTATTTAAAAAAAAAAAAACTGATGACCATAGCTTATACTCTCTCGTACTTGTGACGTAGACCAACTTTTTCATTCATTTTTATCTTTCTATTTTGCAGGTATGTTGCCTAGACACTGCAGTGGGTCTTGTCTACAGAGATTCACCAGTTGGACAAGTTGATACCAGTTTAAGACGTATTTTAAGCCCATCTGCCACATTCGTAGAGTTTGTTAAAGCGGTTTCCCATGAGCCAGATGTTCTTCTTGACTTATTAGTATCAAATGAAACCTGTTTCCTTTTGTATTTACTCCGAACTTTAAAATTTGTACGAAGAAATTGGGAGGAATTTGTAAGAGAATGTGGGGCTGAGCTGGACAATGTGATGACTATGCTCATACGTCTCCGCCTGGCAATAGATCGCCTTGTCTCCAAGGATCTATTCCCATACAATATAGGCCCTGTACTTAGGTTGCTTGAGAAGTGTGAAAGTATGTATGAGGGTAATACTCAATAGATTAATTAATTGTTGCCAAGTTCAGTTTCAAAAGTTACTGAAGCCACTCTCACTCCCGGTTGATTTTCCTGGTTGCCTATGTAAAATTATAAGTTTCAGATATTTGGTAGATTAAATACTAGTTGATGTAAAAGCTTTCATGGCACACACTTACTGTAATACTGTGATCCTCTTAAAGTAATCAAGGAGTCCTTTTAGTTGCCGTGTTCTCTTCTTTAAGATTACTTTTTCTTTTGTCTGACCAATCAAGTGCAATTAATTTTGTAAGTAATTGGCTGTAGAAACTAATAATTTAACTTAGTTCATTGTACCTTTGTGAAGCCATTGTGGCTCCAATACCTGCTACTTCGGACCAAGCACAAACGTGTCAACCGCTCAAAATTAGGTGCCTTTGTCATTGTTGCCTGTTTAAATCCTCTGTGTTTCTCCTGTAGCAAAATTTGTAGGTTTCTTTTTTGTACTGTTAAACAGTGGACTGCTTTTTGTTTTGAAATTTTCAGCCCACAGCATTACCATGTAATTATGCTGTGCACCTTGAACTCTGCCCTTTTTGTTTTGGAGATACCGTTTTTCAATACGGAGGATAACATGGGGAGGAGGAGGGAAGTGCTTCCAAGTTTCATATTAAAGTAAGAATGCTCAACCAATCAACAAATTGTTTTATAGGACCACAATTGTTTTCCAATGGGTTTGTAGATATAATTTATAAAGCCCTTTCGTTATCAAAAGTATTACTTTTGAAATCCTATGCCAGTTTCCTGTATAGATTTATTTATTTATGTACGTAAAAAGGTTTATATTTTTTGTATTGGAATTGCAAGCAAGTTATTTATGTTTTGTACATTTTATAGTGTAAGTTAAATATTTATGACATGTTGTGCATACTTAACTGTAATGTTTGCAGTACATCTGCTCCTCAGATATCATGTGCATATTGTACTAGTTACCCGATTGTTTCACCGCAGGCTCTATCTAGGTGAGAATAAATCTGTGCTGAGCTCCTACTCAGAAAATGTTGGTTTTTAATTGGAGAGGGTGTAAAAATGATAGCCACATTTAGTTCATCAATACTTATGTATTTCTACATTAGTGAACATGAGATCGACGGACTAAGTCAAGTCTCACAGACACTAATGCATATGCAAAATCGTGGGACTGCTCAGGTCTACTGATTGGATCAAACTACATCAAATAGGACAACACATTTTGAAACAACTTTGGGTAAAGATGAATGACAATATGATACCAAAACATTAAACAATGGCAATAAAAAAGCAGCATGGCATAGGCATAAACTCTTCAAATTTGTGATACAGAGCACCATAAATAATCACAAAAAACTCTCCTGACATTAGCTTAATATATAAATGTATCCCAGTCATACATTGAAAGAATTAAGTATACAATAAGAAAGGAAAAGGGGGAGGGGTAGTCAGTTCTTGTTACAGTATCTACTGTATAAACAAAAAATCTTTTTAAATAATCAAATTGTCTCTAAAGCTTTGCTACAATACACTTAACCACTTCATGAGAATAGCATTCAACTTAAACCATGGCAAACAAAATATGTCTTTCCTCTGTCACCAAGACTGCAGGGCAAGCTACACATACTATGTAGTGATGCGGACGCCAGCAGCCATAGATGTAAAGCAACTGACATTTACTAGATCAAAGCACATAAAAATTGATACAAGGCAAATCATCCCATAAATGGGAAAATACTCTTATAGTACTGGCAGTACAATAATCCCAAATATAAAGGGTCAGTTCTTATACATAGCATGCAGTAATAAGAATTTCTTTGATATAACCCTATCCTAAATCAAGCCAACTCTACAGAACTTTATTCGGTACAGAATCCATTGCAAAACAAGAACACTACCACCCAAATATCATTGTAGTACTCTAGTTTTAGTCTGGTTGGATATGGAATGAATCAGAAACATGGAAAAACACACAAAAAAGGGGGAAAAACACTATTTCCCGTGCTAGTTTTTCATATGTGAAAACAATTTAACAAACTTTTCATCAACACCCGTCATTACACAAGCATATTTTTAATTTAAAATGTCCCAAAAATTCATGCAAGGATGCACACCCATAAGTGAAGCAAAAAAAAAAATCTGACTCCTGCTCAAAAATGACAGAATGCACTTACGTGCATGTCAGCTTACAACAAGATAACAAGACATTACGATCTGAGAATATTTGCACTGACTTAATAACAACATTCTTCCAAGGTATTTACAAAATAAAATGTTACAGAGAAGATAAAACAGAAACATGGAGAGTAAAAAATAATATTAGAGTTTGAAAATTCACATACAAAATCTTTGCCATGAAAGTTCCATCCAGGCTTTTAAAATATTAACTTCAAACATCATTATAGAATAAGAATTACAAACAGGACTCATAAAAACTATCTGTAAATGATGATCTGGAGTAAGGTACCGATACAAAAGTTTGTTGTGCTTCATGAAATCAGAATTAAAACCTTTCCACAAACCTGCAATGTAAACTCCAGACGGCACATACATGGTCTTGACACTTATTTATCATCACTGACGTTAGAGATGGACGGCAGTGTTTCTTTGGAGTTGCTCAGCCATGAGACATGAGGCTGATCACATGTATACAGTAGTGGGAGCTGGGAAACGGATTGAGCATCATCCTCGAAAGGATGAAGATTACTTGATTCATCTTCCGTCCCAGCTGCCTCATGTTATGAAGAGGGTCCATGTCCATCCTCATCATTATCCCGTGATGCACTAAGTGTGTGTTGAAGAGCATTAGGTGTACTGAAAGATTGGAAAGCTGCGGGTGTGAGCCATTCTCTTGGAAGGCAACGTTGGAGAAATGGCACACAAGAACTAAAATAGGCTAGTCGGTTCACCCATGATGGAATGTCACGTCCACAAAGAATCTGGAATAAAAGCAATGAATAAAATATTACCCCGAAAAAGAAAGTGCAAAATCAATCAAACAAAATAAAAATTGATGGGATTGTTGAAAGTTACCTGACTTAATGCCCCTGAAAAGTGGTTGCAGTTTTTGTTCATAAGATGGTAGCGATCACCACGAAAATCCTTGCCAAGTTCTTGCACAATTTTTTTCACTTCCTTTTCAGTAAAGTCAGTGTACCCAACATGCACAGATTGCCTAAAATCATACATAAAACAACTTTTGAATGGGAGGATTCCTAAAACACTGTAAAGCTAGATCAAATTATATGTATTACCTGAACTGAAATTGTTCACCCAATTCCTCAGCATCTCGAGGTGCTATGGCAAATACACCAGAGAAGGAATATGGGTGCCCCCCATAAGCATACTCTAAAAACCGACAATTAATGTGTAAATTAGTATGAGAAAATGTGGGAATGTCTTTCATTGTTTAACTTGACAACCCTCTATACTCACCCATGCCATATATTTGAATACCAGAGTGAAATACACCCAAACCAATACGTGTTGTGTAATCATTTGTCCAGTACTGTGAAAGACAGTCAAAATTAGTGTGTGCAAATGACTTGGGGCAAGGGACAGCAAAACCAAATAAGCCTTACCATATCATATACATTGAGAATAACTGGCTCTGCAGACATTTTTCAACTGTGCAATCTAGAAACAAAAAATAATATTGTCACACTGAAACAAAATTGAACATATTATACAGCCCCTAGAGTAGAGCAAAGTTAAGAACCATTACAAAAGTGCTGACTCAAAATGTCAAAGGTGATTGGGTGAAATTCAACAGATCTCATTAAAATTCAGCCAACACCTCACAGACCTAAGAATTTTGGCAAATTAATCATGGCACAACAGTCAATGATATGCTGTTTCAAAGACATAAAAGGACGTGCGCCAAATGTAATTTTGAGTAACTTTCTGGAGTTCATTCATGTCTATATAGGAATCAGCTGTATTCTGCTAGTCATCAAAGTGATGTTAAAAGAAGACCCATTTTAACAACTGCCAAGTTAAACATCCAGTGACAAATTTTGATCCCTCCTGAAACCATATGTATGGTTCCAAACCACTGAGTCTACAAAACCACTTTGACAGGAAATTTGAACCCTTCATCAGAATATTAACATGACAAAGGGAGGTTAAACCCACTGTTCACAATTCCTTTACCTGCTGACAACACATGCGCTAATATTGCAGACAGGGGTACGATGTCGGGAAGGCTTCCCCGAGTTCAACGGCGGCGCAGTCCGAGAACGACGTTGGACATGAAGACGCTGACGGCAACAAAAGTTTTCTGACATACAGCAGCGCAGGTCAACATTCATTCAACAACACCACCCCCCAGATCATGAGCGAACTGCATTCACAGCAACATTCAAACTCGGAGCCCCCACCATCCACTCTTCGACCAGTATATAGCTCGTTTTATTAGAGTGTGAGCTCAGGATTGCTGTACTGTAGTTTTAGTAAATGACATGATCGTCCAAAACGCTAATGCTGCAGCACGGACCAAACATTAAAGTAACCTGTATTTTATTTTACACGAGCGCTAGCACAGTTACCGCGAATTGAACTGTTGGATTCAAAACATTTTGGAAGGGGGGCGGGGGGAGGTGTATAGCTCGTTTTCGCGCTGGCGCCACTGAAATTACCCGACCGGCGCCGGCTTTGAGTGACCGACGTAGATATCTATGGATTGTTTGTTTTGTATTTAGTGTTTTTATTCGTTTTCAAGATGTCTGATTTAACGTTTAAATTCGATCTGAAGCAAATCAAAGCCGAAATTCAAAAGGCAATCATCGAATGCTCCCAGCGAGGCTTGTTGCATAGCACAAAATGGTAATATGTGCAGAAACATTAGTTAACCTCCTGTGTTATCTGTGACAGCTACATTTAATTCTTATTCTCTTCAAACTTGTATCTTTAATTTTTCTATTTTCTTACTTAGCTGCGATAAGAGAGTGTTCTTTTACCATAACCCTGCTGATCATGTTGTCTAAATAGACGTAGCTGATCTGTATCTTTACTTATTTTAAGAACCTTAGGGGTTGTAGCTCAAACATTTTTTTGTGTTCTCTAAATATCAGGTTAGCTGAAATGAACATGGCATTGAAGGATGTGGAAATAGACCCTGTAGACTCAATAGGCCAGCATAGTCCTTATAATATTGGGGAAGATGATGTGGATCTTTACGTGCTTGCCAAGACATACTTTGATCTGAAGGAATTAGATAGGTAAGTATTACATTAAGGTTCAAACCCTACAGTGCTCCTGTTTGCCCAGCCTGTCTTGACTGATAATTTCTGTTTCAGATGTGCTTTCTATACAGAAAAATGTACATCTCCCCGAATAAAATTTCTTCATTTGTACTCTCGCTACCTGTCAGGGGAAAGAAAGAAACTTCATGACATGACTGATACAACACTTCCTCCAGATCCAACTCAGAACACTTCACTTCGTGAGCTGTCTGCTGAGCTTAGAATAGAGTATAAGGCAGGAAAGCTAGATGCATATTGTTTATACTTGTATGGAGTAGTTTTGAAACGCTTGGAATTGGTTAGAGAAGCTCAAAATGTATTGGTCGAGTCTATTGAAAAAGAACCCTTACATTGGGGTGCTTGGCTTGAACTAGCAGCACTTGTATCTGACAAGGGCAAAGTATGTACCCTGATTCGACTTTTATACTCCGAATGTTTTAATGGTGATGCTTTACCTTATACATTGGAATTTCTTTGTTTTCCAGGCACCTTTAGCAACTCTTCCCAACCATTGGATGAAGCACTTTTTCTTGGCCCACACTTATCTTGAACAACAGCTAAATGACGCTGCTCTAGAAGTTTATTATTTACTTCAACAAAATGGCTTCGAAAAAAGTAGCTACATCACTGCTCAAACTGCCATAGCATCTCATAATAGAAGAGGTTTGTCAAATGCTTCTGGTGCACTGCCAGTTACTGTTGTAAAAAAATCCTTTTTGTATTTCATACTGACTACCATGCTCTCTTGATATGTTTTTTCTCAGAGGTGGATTCTGCAATTGCAACTTTCCGATCACTGCACAAAGAAGACCCTTATAGATTAGATAATTTAGATGTGTATTCAAATCTTCTGTATGTGAAAGAGTTGCGAGTTGAGTTGTCACAATTAGCTCACCATGTGTGTGAAGTAGACAAGTACAGAGTGGAGACCTGTTGTGTCATAGGTATGAGGCATAGATTTCTGTACATATTACATTCTGACTTAATTGAAAAATTTTTTATCTCTGAATTCTGTCTTTGTAGGAAACTATTACAGTTTAAGATCTGAGCACCAAAAGGCAGTGTTGTATTTCCAACGTGCTTTGAAATTAAATCCACAATATTTGTCAGCATGGACTTTAATGGGACATGAATTCATGGAGATGAAGAATACTAATGCAGCAATTCAAAGCTATCGACAAGCCATAGGTAGGTTTAAAAAAATGAGCTGGATGTCAGTTCCTTTTTTTTTTTAGTTTGCTTTCTTTCATCACTTTTTTTTTACATTGACTGAATTTTCTAGAGGTGAACAGAAGAGATTATCGTGCTTGGTATGGTCTTGGTCAGACCTATGAAATCCTGAAAATGCCATTTTATTGCTTACATTACTATAAACAAGCTCAGCAATTACGACCTAATGACTCCCGAATGCTGATTGCTCTTGGAGAGACGTACGAGAAGCTGGATAAATGCCAAGAAGCACTAAAATGTTATTTCAAGGCAAGGAGTGTAGGTGACATCGAGGGGATTGCACTCCTCAAAATGGCTAAGTATGTCCACTGAATTAATCCATACCACTGCTAGAGTACATGTTAAAAATAGAAAATACTTAATTAATCTTTTGTTTGATGTAGATTGTATGATAAGCTTCAAGAAAGTGAAAATGCTTCAGCTGCCTACATAGAGTATGTGACTGATAATGAAAGTAATCAGGCAGGTGATAAGAGTGAAGTTAGTCAAGCTTACAAATACCTTGCAAATTATTATATCAAGCGAAATCAGCACGATGAAGCATATAAGTATGCACACAAATGTCTTGATTTCGAGGAGGTGAGTAAAACAGATACAAAACCTGCAAAGTGAAAGTATTACCTCTTTGTTGATTTTTTCTTGTCAAATGCTCGTATTCATATTAGCAACATTATTGAAACACTATGTGGCAAAATCTAAAATTTCCAAATACCAAATGTTAAAAATTCATCACATGGGAGATTCATCCAAATGCAAGCAATATTTGGAAGTGCGTAATGTCTCATCAATACTCTAATGTGTTAAAATTCTTTTTCAGACAAGAGAGGAGGGGAAAGCTCTACTGAAAACTGTAGCACAAACAAGAAGTCAGGCTGACAGAGAAATAATCAGTAACATATCTATGTCATGTTAATTATTTTAATGATAAAGTCAAGATAAGGATGTCATGCTGCCCTATCTTTAATAAAAATTGTTATTAATATTTTGTTGTTGAAAGCAAAAATAATTAAATTAAAATAAATGTCAAATCAACGTTCACTGTTTTCTTTCTTCCTTACACCCGCATCAATATGTTCGCGGGTTCGGGTCTAGGGTGCGAAGGCACGAAGACACGTCCGAATCCGAATGCTCTAGGGGCTGTCCAGTCGGTGCGCCAATGTCACGCCAAATTTGCAGGCATTTTTCAAACGTCAAAAATGCCAGGATGCTAGTACAGGACTTGAGAAATCTCACCCATCTGATTGGTATTAATTTTCTTCAAATCGGTCACAAAAACACAGTTTCATACCCCGTGCTTAGTGCCGCCGAACTCTATCCACAGACGCGGTCAACGTCAACGCAGGCTGGTGAGTCCTTCCCGATCGGACATAGCCCCCAGCAGGTCTCTGAGGGTCGGACCACTGGACCGCCAATGGTGTCAGAGAGGATTCATTACCTGGCACAACCCCTCCCGTCCCCTCAGAGGGAACAGAAACCGCCCAGACATATCATGGTCCGGTCAGACGATATCAGCAGCGCGAGAAGTCAGCTGGCAGTTCTACGGTGGCGCCATCTCGCGGCGCCGGGGCGCAACACCCGAGAGGTTTGGTGCCAAGGTAGTCGTGTAAGTCCAACAGAAACGCGCGGCGCGAAAAGTCGGCTGCCAGTTGCACGGTAGCGCCATCTCGCGGAACTCTGGCGTATTAACCCCCCACCCTTCCCTTCCACCCTCCCCCCGCGGGGCTATTTCCTCACCCTTCCCCTCCACCCTTCCCCTCTGCACTGGGAGGGGGAGGGTGGAGAGGAAGGGTGGGGAAGGTAGTACGCCAGAGTTCCGCGAGATGGCACTGCCGTGCAACTGGCAGCCGACTTCTCGCGCCGCGCGTTTCTGTTGGACTTACACGACTACCTCGGCACCAAACCTCTCGGGTATTGCGCCCCGGCGCCGCGAGATGGCGCCACCGTAGAACTGCCAGCCGACTTCTCGCGCTGCTGATCTCGTCTGACCGGACCATTATACGTCTGGGCGGTTTCTGTTCCCTTTGAGGGGACGGGAGGGGTTGTGCCAGGTATGGAAGCCCCTCTGACACCGCTGGCGGCCTGGTGGCTGGGCTCTCAGAAACTTGCCGGAGGCTATGTCCGATCGGGAAGGACTGACCAGCCTACGATGACGGACTTGTGCGGAATGAGTGGGCTGCCGCTTCCGCCCCATCGTCGATGGGACGGGACGAACTTCCTGGATCGGTACACGTTACGTTATACGAGTATGGCCGGACGCTCCTCGAGTTTGGCAGGACCAGCAGAGCGATTCCGAACGCTGTCTTTTCGGACATCTCTCTCGCTCTCTTACGGAGCACCCCGCTAGTGCGACAGGGACAGAGGTAGTGCTGTTCGGAACCAGCCGGCTGGCGCACCGGCTGCGCGCTACGCCACGCCACACCACACGCACAGTACAAGTTGAGTACTGCAGAGCGCGCTGGAATCGCTCCAGTGAGGGCCACGAAAAATCGAACAATGTCAGCCTCTATTTTGTCGAAAAATGTGTAAACTCGTCGTCCTGCTGGGTTCTTGCGGGCTCCTTTAGATTACTTACAGTTGTGTCGGGCTTCACTCTAAAATGTCGGGTGTGTTTGGGTACAGCCGAGAGGCTGTACGTGTCAAAGTTCAGGTTAGTTGCATATGGTATTATTTATTTCGTCCCAAAACAAATTATTTTGTCGTTTTTCTGAAATACATTGTCATTACGTATTTTTTTGTGCTGACAGTTAAATAATTTTCATGTTATTGCCTATTCCCCTCGATCAATTTTAAGTTTATGTCATACCCAGCAGTCGTTCATATACTGTAGGACTGAGTTTACCTAATTCTGTTTTGCATATTTAATTTTAGAATTTACCTTTGACAGTTTCTTTTGTGGTTTCCTTTACATTGTTGATCCCAGAAAGTAGCAACTTTACTTCTTCAGCTTACCAGAACATATGGGTACAATGCTGTCAACTCAAGTTGTTGGATTGTTGTGCATGCTTCCTGCCCCAACTCATCACCTCTTTGTCACTGTATCCTTGTTTTTATCATTTTCCCGTCCTATTTTTGGTGATGACATGGAATTCTTTGTTTGACAGAAATGTGGAGGCATAGCTCAACCGGAATATCGTAAATTTAGTGTGGACCCTCAGATTACATCATTTGAAGTGCTGCAAAGCATAATTGCGAAAGCTTTTGATCTTAAAGGGTGAGTCTTGCCATTGCTTCAAATGAGCGTTCATTGCCTATCACAAGGTTTTTTTTTTTAGTTATCAGTTACACTGGAATACATAAAAAATATCAGCTGTCCCTTCTATCAGTTCAAAATGATTGTGTCACTTGTAACTTATTCTCTCTTCTGCTACTTTTCTCTCCAGGGATTTCACGGTCTCCTATAGGGCTATTGATGACTATGGGCAGGAAACATACCTCTCTCTCTTGTCTGATTGGGATCTGGATGCTGCATTTCTCAGGTAAAAAAGATCCATAGCTTTCATGTCTTTAAAGCTCAGTCCATCTGAAGTGTAAATAATTTTTTGGTTGTCCACACAGTGCGTCTGAGCCATGCCTTGGCCTGCAGATTGAACCTAAACCGTTCCAAGAAAATGCAGAAGAGTGGGATGAGGCAGCACAAGTGGATGTTGACATCATGCCCTCCATTCGTGGTCTGGAAGCTTTACGATTACCACAGCTGCAGATGCAACAGTTTCAAGGTGCAGGAAGCCACTCTCATCGCTCACTCTCACAACAGCAGCATAGTCAACAGCAATCTCAGAGCAGCAGCTTGAAAATGCAGCATCGTTTGCCAGGCCTGATTCTCAATCAAGTAATTGTTTTCTAATTGTTACTGCATAATGATGTACTGGGCCAAAAAGACTTCAGTTAATGTGGACTCTTCCAACCAGGTGGAGAGAACTTTTAGCATGGTGCAAAGGGCACTAAATCTAGGAGAGGAGGCCCCGTCAGCACCTACCACAGCAATGCCCCCAAGACCACCATTGACAGATGCTCAGTTTCGTATGTTTTTGGACCCAATAGGCCAAGTTGTTCAGGACAGGGAGTTAAGGAGAGTTATATATTATGGTGGCATTGAGCCGAGTTTACGGTAAATTTAATTCTTATTTTTCGGACATTGCTAGGTGTTAAGGGCCTATCTAGTACTTGAATCTGACCAGGAAGTTTTAATCTCCTCTAGGAAAGTGGTTTGGAAACATATTTTGAATGTTTATCCAGATGGAATGTCTGGCAAAGCACGAATGGACTATATGAAAAAGAAAGCTCAGGAATATTTTTCTCTAAGAGATTGCTGGAAAGACATGGTTCAAAAGAATCAGGTATACCCTCATAACTCATCTCATCATTCTATGAATTATGTGACGTTTTCATTATAATTTTTTTCCCATACATAGGTAACCCCTGATCTGACATATGTCACAAGCATGGTTCGAAAAGATGTTTTGAGAACTGACCGTCATCATCCCTTTTATGCTGGAAATGATGATAACCAGAACATAGCATCTCTCTTTAATATACTGACAACGTAAGACGTTCTTCCCAGCTTTCGTTTCTTCCTTCCATACAAAATTGAGTTGTTTGAATGCAGACATAATTTCATGCATTGCTTTATCCACAGCTATGCCCTGAACCATCCATCAGTTAGCTATTGCCAAGGCATGAGTGATCTCGCATCACCCTTACTAGTCACAATGGGTGATGAAGCTCATGCTTATATTTGTTTCTGTGCTCTTATGAGCCGCTTGCGGCCAAATTTCATGTTGGATGGAATGGCAATGACACTGCGTTTCCAGCATCTTGGAGATGGACTTCTTTACTATGATCCTGAATTTTATGCTTACTTGAAGAGCCGTCAGGTGGGACATGGCCATTAGTTTATGTGTGCATTGCCATGATAAATCAGAGCCATCAATTTTATTATTTTTTACCTTATTGTTTTTGCAGGCTGATGATTTGTTATTCTGCTACCGCTGGCTGCTGCTAGAGATGAAACGAGAGTTTGCTTTTGATGACGCATTAAGGATGATGGAAGTGATGTGGAGCTCCCTTCCTCCAGTGCCCCCTTATTCAGGGAAGGAATTGCCATTGTATGATGTGCTCTTTATGGCTCCACCCTCTGGTCTTACACCACCACCAATTAGTCCTCTGTTAAAATCTCCCCGAGAAAATGCATATACTAAGGTAATTGCAAGGTCTGACAAGTTTTCCATTATTCTCTGATCTGCCCCGGTATATAAGTCTTAATCTTTTATTTCTTTGAATGTACAGGTGTGTGCTCTGAGGAGACAGGGATCTGGTGCATCTCTCATGATCCGTAATAGGCAGCAACATGGAGTTCCTGTTCAGAGGCAAAATCAGAGTCTTGATGAAACAAGCTCTGTCAAAGGGAAACTTCACAAAGTGAAAGTGAAGCCATACTCAAGCTTAGATGATTCCTCTTTAGGTCGTGGTGGATCTTCATCATCAGAGTTAGCAGCTGAAGAGCAAAGTAGTGAAGCCAACTGCCACCAAACATCTCGTTCGCTCAGAGTTTCATCTGAAAAAGATGGCTCCTCACGTCTAAGCAGTAGTGTGCGAAGTCATTTAAAAGAAAAATTCCAATCAGGCCGTTGTAAAAATTTACTGTTGTCTTTAGACAAGCTGGATAGACATCATGACTCGATTAAAGAAGAGTCTCAAAGCAAAAAGGATGAAAGCACACGTGTTGTGAAAAACTTAAATGAGTTTCTAAATTTTTCAAATTTAAAGAGAAATAATTCTCTGAGCCCTAAGAAAAATAAGACTAACTTTGAGAAACAGGACAGAGTTCCTAGTGTGGAAGATTCTGTATTCGATTCTAATCCGGACCTATCTTCGTTGAAAAATTGTGGGGAGCAGCAAAAGAACTTTGATAGTGTGGAAAGTACTTCAACCTCCACGTATGACAGAAGTACAAGTGAGGACAGCTCCCCGGATGATTCAGATTACTTTCCTATGACCACATCCATGACTCAAGAGCTGCGTATTGAATTGGATGGTCTGGACCGCCAAGTATTTGGATCGAACCCCAGACAAAGTCTGCTGTCTGATGACACTGAAGACACTGAATCTGCTTGTAGTGAGTCCACACATTTGGAGACTGAAAGCGATATGTCATGTAACCATCATGTAGAAGAACTCAAAGTGCCCTGTCGTGTACAACAAGGTGCAGATGATGTCTTTGTTTGGGAAAATCCTCTGAAAGCCAGCCCCATTACTCCTGATGAACAGGCAGAGTTGGAGCAAGAGGAGTGGCTGCATGTCAATAAAATGACATCCACAAATGACTGTTTTAGAAGTCCTAAAAAACCTGCCAAGACTGAAGAAGGAAACACTGATCTCTTTCAATCTGAAGCTGCAAGTAAAATTTCTGATAAGCCCAATTTGGAAGTGGAATGTGGTTCGTCTATGGATCCTGCTGTTGTGGTCACATCAAATACTAATTGTGAAGAAGCAATTGATCTCAGCAATGTTAGGCCACTGCCTACTGGAAATCACTTAACACGGCTTCCACCTCCCACAATATTTGGTGGCGGTAATCCATTCCTCATATTTTTGTGCCTAACAATTTTAACACAGCATCGAGAATTTATAATGCGCAGAAATTTTGATTATAATGATATGGCCATGCATTTTGATAAAATGGTTCGCAAACATGATGTGACCAGAGTTTTAAATCAAGCTAGACTTATGTATGCTGCCTATCTCAAACAATACAACAACAACAATATTAGTGCTGGTAGTGAAGAGAGAAAAAAAGAAAATGCTGAGAATCTTGCCGGAGGGCTAAAGGTGTGATACATTACGTTCCTTGTGTTTTTCTTTTCATGTTAAGTTATAGTCTGATTGTGAAAACATTACCAAAAGATATCATGTTAGGTGCAATATAGATTTTTAATATGAATACTAGATAGGTAGGGTGAATTTAAAATAAGTTGATGTTGGAAGAAGTAGTGCAGCTGGATATGGGAACTGGCTTTACAAATGCCATTTTAATCTGGCCAATGAGCGAGGGGTTGATTTTCTGTTAGCATTTTAATTCTTCTCATATTTTTCAGTATTAGTTGTGGAAAGTGAGATACATATGTGATAAGTGACAGGCAGTTTTCTATTAATTTAAGTTCTTTTTCAGCTGCGCTGGCTAAGAAATTGTCGTTTCCTCTGCATTTGTCATGGTATTTTATTTTGAGTAAAAGGCAAAATAAAATATAAACCTCGCTTATGGTATGCACAGCTTTTGTTATCAGTTTTCAATTGTATTAGTGCACGATCTAGGTCAGGCACTGCACGTCATATTTTATTTACCTGACTGGTTCAATCTATTTTTTCTTCTATATAAATAGAATTATGGGGAGAACAGGTTGATTTTTTTCCTATGGGGATTATTGTTATATTTTCTGTAGAATTTTTAAGACTGTTCCCAATTTTTTAATGTGTTTGTTTCTTTACATTTGTGTTTGTTTCTTATCCAGTGGAATGTGTTGTGATATTATAGTTGTTTTTAGTCTTTTGTATGTCCTTAGCTAATGTAGGAAAAAGGAAGAAATTAAGTTTCATCCATGTACTAAACAGTTTTGTACCTTTTTCTTTTACTCTTTTACCTTGCAATTCAGATTTTATCTAAATGATGTTATGGTCTGGTCTGTATTACAAAGATTCTTCATTTATTATACACGAAAATACAAGAATTTGATAAAATAAAGGTAAAAAACCAAGTTCACTGCCATGATCTCTCTCTAGTCTTTCTTTCCAGATTCGTTCCCATTGCCATTGTATTGTGTCGTGTCTACAACAGTTTTTTTTTCAAGACACAGCATGTTCTCTGAAATCTTTGTTTTATTACTTTTGCTGATGTTCAAATCAATGGCTAAATGCTTGTTGTATAGATGGATTTTATTGAGGCTTGGGGATTATCAGCCAGCGAGCTCAAATATGGTTTAAAACAATGTGAATGTTAATTGTGCGAATTCCAGCAAAAAAGCAATAAATTTTTCAGGCACTAAGTTTAAATTGTTTGATTTTCTCATAAGCCCTCTATAAACCGGGTAAGTCCCGAAAATACCCCCGACCAGAGATACCCCCTGTCATTTTTATTAGCTTTGCACACGTATACAAAAGAAAACAAAATGAAATGGCAAAGCCACGGTGCACACATCACATTCATATCAAATATTAATTTGGACTTACTCATTCATATCATCACATGAACGAAAAAAAAAAATTAATAAAAATTACAGGGGGTATTTCCGGGATGATTGGAATAAACCCTTAATTCTTATTAAATTACAAGAATACACGTGTTAGAAGGAAGGCAGCTATTGAAATAAAAACTGTGTACAGCGCTACCTCTGCCCAAAACAACCTGGAATCAACGGAGAAAAATTTAGATGGGCGTACAATCAAATGAATAAGTTCTGTGGGAACATTACACGCAAAAAATAGATAGAGGAGACCAAATTTTCACCTGTCAATATGCCGGATGCCTTTCTCTCTGTCAAACCTTTCATTAAATGCATATTCAAGGATTCCCATCAGCTGATTCTTCCCGTCTTTTCTTGGGTCAAGGCTATCCAAATCAAAGTCAAAGTCTTTTACATCACTAGGATGGATCAACTTCTGTAATTCCCAGAAGTTCGTTGTCTTAAAACCAATCTTCAAGTCAAGAAACACTGCCAGTGCCGAGGTGGCAACGGCAAGTTTTCTGTAAACTTTGAGAAGCCTGCAAAGCAAGAGCTGCGTTATTTTGGATCGAATGAAGCGTGTCGTCAGAAAAGCCGAAATACCTCGGCTTCTGGCCGCCGATCCTGAGGGCGAGGTCCGTGGCGAAGCCGAACAGAATGTGGAAGAAGAAGTCCAGCAAGATGTACAGCGGACCGCTGACATCTGTGAAAAACATGGGGTACCGGATGGCGGAGCAATAGGGCACGGCGCGCCTGCAGGACTTGTTGAAGATCTCCTCCAGCATCCAGCCGGGCACCGGGTGGACGTCCGTGATAGCCATGTTGACGACGGGCACCGCGCCGTCGTCCTGGTCCCTGCCGGTCCGGGAGAAGAAGGTCATGAACACAGACCCGGGGCTGTGACGCGGTCATGTCGACGGAAACGGCGATCGGACCCGAGTCGCTGGTTTGTCGCCCGGACGTATCCGGCTACGATGGTGCCCTTGGCGACGATGTCGACGGGCATGTAGTCCGCGGTGGTGTGCGAGGAAGCGAGGCGCGACACCCGGATGACGCCCTTGTTGATGGCGGCCCACAGGGCGGCGGGGCTGTTGACCGTGTCCAGCCAGCCGGGGAACGGCTCCTTGGCGGCGCCGATCACTGCGAGGCAGGTGAAAGGCGGGAGAGCAGCGGTGAGAGGCAGGGCCTCCGCGGAGCCGGCGGGGGCGGACCGCCGCGGACTCACCCACGGCGGGCCGGACGATGATGACGGGCAGGTGCCGGGCGGCCTCCGCCATCACCTGCTCGCCCAGCGCCTTGCTGAACGTGTACGTGTTGGGGTGGAAGCCGAGCAGCCTGCGGGCACAGCAAACGTGTTCGGGGCGTGAGGCCCGCGCCGCGCCGCGCCGCGACACCCCCTCACGCCTGCCGACGGCTTACTTGTGCCCCAGGGTGTTCATGACGCGGGCGGTCTCGGGGTCCGACACCGCCCGGACGACGAGCCGCCAGTCCAGGTGCGTCGGGTACAGCCGCTCCTCGACCACGTCCTGGTTGATGTTGGTGTACGCCGTGGAGATGTGGACCAGCGCCTGCGGGGGGAGGAGGCCGGCACTGTTAGAGACTTGGAGGGCGGGGTGCCTGAGGGCAGGGGTCGGTGACACCGGCACCGGCCGACACGCGTGCGGCTGACGCGGGCGGGCGGCGGGGGGAGGGAACCAAATGAGGCACCGCGTCGTTCCCCTAGAGCGACGGCCCCCGGGTGCGCATCCTAATGCGTGCCGCGACACGGTGACACCGCAGAGTGTCAGGCTGCGCACGGCAACAACAGCGGTGGCCAGCGGTGGCCAGTGCGCCTGCAGGCTGCAGGGCAGGCAGCCCCCGGCATCCTCATGCGCGCGTGTACCGCGGGCCAGCCTACCCCGGCGCCCGCAGGCGCTCCCAGAGCTCTCTCTCTCTCTCTCTCTCTCTCTCTCTCTCTCTCTCTCTCTCTCTCTCTCTCTCTCTCTCTCTCTCTCTCTCTCCCTCTCACCTCCAGCCTCGCCATGCCGGCGCACAGCTCGGCCAGCTCCCAGGTGCCGCGCGTGTTGAGGAGCACGGCCTTCTCGACGGGGTCGTCGAAGCGCACCGAGGCGGCGCCGTGGTACACGAAGGCCACGGTGCGCTGCAGCCGGTCGCGGTCCTCGGCCGCCAGCCCCAGGCCGGGCTGGGCGCAGTCCCCGGCCACGGCCACCAGCTTGTCCAGCGCCGAGGGCTGCTCGACCAGCAGCTGGTCAAACAGCTGGACGACCAAAACAGCCACGTTAAAGTGAAACCTTTTTTCAAAAATCAAGAAAAATTTTTTCGAGCCCCCCAAAAATTTTTAAAGCATAACAAAAAAAATAAATTCGAGTAAAAAAATTTTTTTTTCAAATGAAAAGCAGAATTTTTTTTAAAAATGCAATTTAAAACTGTAGTACGTCTGGAGTGGTGGTACGGACCCGCACGTCGACGATGTCGCGGACGCGCTGGGCCGGGGCCACGCCGCGCTTGGGCCGCAGCAGCAGGAAGACGGTGCGGACGCCGGGGCAGCTGCGCAGCAGCTTCTCCAGCAGCACGCGGCCCAGGAAGCCCGAGGCGCCCGTGACGAGCACGTCCTTGCCGGCCATGAGGGTCGTCACCGGCGGCAGCCCGGCCTCGCCGTCGAACACCCCGCCGCGGACGCGCGCCGCCCGCCCCTCCTCCGCCAGCCGGTTCCGCCGCCGCAGCTCCCCGTGGTACACATCCATCTGCGTGGGACGGTCAAAAAAAAAAAACAATATTTCAAAACCCCTCTGTCTGGTTTGTAAAAAAAAAGAAGAACAACGAATCAAAACTAAACATTCGTGTTGGTGCTAGCCGTAGAGACTTACATCGATGTCCATGGTGGCGGGGGGGACGGTGCGCGGCTGTGGCTCGGACCGAGGTGCCGGCGGCAGTGTGAGACGGGTGGCGGGCCTCGGTCGAGGGTCAGCCGCCCTGGGGCCCCGCCGCCCTGCGGCCCGCGGCCCTGGGGCCCGTGCGGGGGCGGGTAGGCAGCGGGTGACCAGCACCGGCCTCTAATCAAAGTCTCACACACACACATACACACACACGCGCGAGCGGGGGAGCGCGTTGATGTAGGCGCCGACACCTAGGCGAGGGTCACCTTTGGGGTCAGCAGCCCGCCGAGGGTTGCCGGAGGTCACTCAAGCCGGCATTAGCCTAAAATTTTTCAATCGCATTATTATTATAATAATTGTAATTTTTTGGGGGTGGGGTTGGGAGGGAGGGGCGATTGTCGAGTACTGGCGACGATTCAGGAGACTGGTTTCATCGGAGGAAACGTGGCCATGATTATGTAGCCACGTGTGCCCCGAGCAATTCATCGTTTAATTAATAGGTTCATTTTTTTTCTTATTGCCCCCAAAAACACGAGTAAATATGTTTTCTTTTTCTTGACGTAACCCCCGGATCCGGTCTTCTTTATTCACAACGGCAGAACCAGAACCATCGTGTACGACACGCCGGCGACGATGGTCTGTCGAGGGGAGAGAGAGGGAGAGAGAGAGAGAGAGAGAGAGAGAGAGAGAGAGAGAGAGAGAGAGAGAGAGAGAGAGAGAGGGAGAGAGAGATGGCATTAATAGTAGGCGACCCCGCTCCACCCCACCGCTCGGGCAGCCACACGTGTCGTGTCCTACTCACAGCGTGGAGGAAGCTCAGGTCCAGGCCCACGAGGTTGCAGAGGGTGAAGCGAGCCCGCACGTTCAGGAGCTGGAGGGCGAACAGCTTTATCTGAGAGAGAGAGAGAGAGAGAGAGAGAGAGAGAGAGAGACGACATTTCATAACATCGCTCTGTTAAATTGAGATTCCCCGCCTTACGCGTCGCGGCCGGTCGCCCAGGCGCCTGCGAGCGGCGGGGTAGGCCGGCCCGCACGACACGCGTGCGTTGCCAGGGTCGGCGGTTGCCTACCCGGCAGGCTGACCACGTGTAGCGTGGTGCGTGTGCACGTCTCGCTCGCACGCCGCCCCGCTGCATCGCTCCGTCTCACTCTTACAGACTCTGACGCAGTCTCCTCAACCGGGCCGACTCTAGCAGTGTCTCCGTTACACCTTAGGCCGGCCTTATGAGAAGAAGGAGACAGAAGGTTTCCGGGCTAAGGCCTTTGCCCGGCCGGTCCACGACGCAACGCTCTGACGTCGATGCTTTGCTACTTGCCTCGGCGTTCTCGGGCGGCGAGAGGAGGGGTCGGGTCTGCACGAATCTGTCGGCACGGCGGAGCTGCGGGGCGGAGCCAACAGTGCTGGTCACACAGACAATCAAAGGGTCGGGACCACCGGCCAATTTTGGGCAATGCGAGGCTTGAGGAGGAGGCTGCTTTAAAAACTAGAGCTCACATCGAGTCACCTGAGTTAGCCTTACCGTGATGTCGGGATTTTTTTTTTAAAAAAAGGGGTCACATGACCTCCTCTGATAGAAAATGCGAAAAATGTCAATTGAAGTGGCCACGAGCCACGATGAGGCCTGCGACCAGCATTCTCATTTCTTACCGGAAAACGCCAACCTGAGGCGAAATCTGGTCTCAGATCTGGAGGCTGAGGTCCAGTTTTGAAAACAGTCTCTACAAGCTTATTGTAACCTTATTGTCTTATCGCCCGAAATTGGCCGATGTTTATGTTATGACTCTTTCATTCTTTCGTACAGGCGGGGCTGCCCGGCTACCCGGGCCCAGCCGGGGTCACAGATCCCCAAATTACTCGCGGAGCGTTCAGACATCTGCAGTTATGAGTCATCGGCCCATCCACTGCCCGCCGCTGAGAGGGAGGGAGAGAGAGAGAGAGAGAGAGAGAGAGAGAGAGAGAGAGAGAGAGAGAGAGAGAGAGAGAGAGAGAGAGAGAGAGAGGGTGGCATGGCGTGGGGGGACGACCTCAACCATCTTTTTTTTGTGTCTTTGATTTTTTATTTGTAAGACGGCAATGTCCCGCCTGCCTGCCCTCACCTGCTGTACGAACAGCTGACACGGCGCGACCACCATGGCGAACAGGATCAGGTTGGAGGCGCCGCTGACGGCGGCCGCGAGCACTTCGCCGCCCGCCCTGGCCAGGCCCTGGTCGTACAGGATGGCGACCATCACGTACGAGGCCCGCAGCAGGTCGAGGAAGGCGACGGCGCAGGCGGGCAGCACGGCCGGGCCCAGCGCCCCCACCAGCCCCTCGGCGCCCAGCACCAGCTGCAGGTGCGCGGCGCGCGCCACGCGCAGCCCGGAGCACCGCGCCGAGGCCGTCCGCGCCGCGGAGTAGCCTGGTGACCAACAGCCTCTGACGGACTCCGAGTCTGGCACCGCCGGTGCGGCATCATCCCCTTGTAAGCCCAGCTCAGCTACCCTCGGCGAGGCGGCGATTGCCGCGGCGGAGGCAGGCGACCGCGAGCAGCAGGGAGCCGCACCAGGCCGCGACGGCCAGCCCCAGGACGGCGCCCTGCCAGGTGCGCAGCAGCGTCAGCGGCACCGCCCCCGGCGGCCGCGTCGCCGCCATCTGCACCGACTCGGAGGCCAGCACGGCCGCCGGCGCCCACAGCGTCAGCGCCAGCGACACCCACCGGGCTGACGGCAGACGCGTAGGATAGGGGGCGCTGCTGAGTCTCTCTAACCCGCCCTAGAGAGACACCGCGTCTCTCTAACCTACCCCGGCCGAGGCGCAGCACGTCGCCGGCGGCCGGGAGCGCCAACAGGGCCCGCACCGCACGCACCACGGCCCGCCGCCTCCTGAAGCAGGTCACCTGCGGGGAGCAGGCCGTGACGTCAGCGGAGCACGGCGGCGCAGGGGAGCGGCGGCGATCCGTGGGATCCTCCCGCTAATGCAGTAATCTGCAAACGCGAGCGGCCGCCGGGTGGACCCTGTTCTAAGCCCCCCCCCCCCCTCACTGACCTGCGCGGCGACGGCTCCCAGGCTCCGCGCGCACACGTCGACGGCGAAGAAGAAGGCCTTGTCCGGGGTGAGCACGTCCCGGATGGTGGGCCAGGTGGCGAGCAGCAGCCGCAGCGAGGACGCCGTCAGCGCCACGCAGCACGCCAGCGACCAGCACTCGAGGAGCGGGGCCAGGCGCAGCTGCCGCGGCGCGGGGGCGGCGCGGGGGCCGCCGCCCTGGCCGACGACGGCCACCATCCTGAAGGGGGCCAGGCCGAGGACCGCGGCGGGCAGGACGAACGCCCCCACGGCCTCCATCGTGTCGCGGCGGGTCCTGTGGGCGTGTCCCCACGCCCTCCTGCCGGGGCGGTCGCCGCTTTTTGTTTCTTTTTTGCCGCGTGCTGATTCCGTTCGTCCTCACGCCTCTTGACGTCACTGCCGGCCGGGCAGGACTATCAAATGCCGGCCGGCCCCGCCTCAGCGTGCGCGCCGTGTGCGCCGCGTGTGAACTTCCAGTATCGGTCACACCGCCTGCGCCACGCTGACAGACAACAGATGGCTGCAAATAACCGTGTGTGTGCGCGGCAGCCGGCAGCTCGCCGCGGTACTTCCCGCGGAGGGAGACGCCCACCAAAACATTGTGGTCTCGATCGCAATCGACCTGTTGACCGAGTCGGGGGCCGCGCGACGGCCGAGCCCCGCCGACACGCGACACAGCGGCAAGTCGCCCTCGGCGCCTCTGAAGAGAGACAAACAGTAGTTAAGGCGAGGCCCGCGTTCGTCCTTTGGGTTGCCTACCTCGGCACAAGGTGTTGCCTGGTAGGCACGTCGTTACACGTCCACGCGTGTGCGAGGAAGAGGGGGCTGTCCGCGGCGCTGTCCGGTCGACGGGCCGAGCGACGGGGGTCGACGACGAATGATACAGAGGAACCAGAGCGCGGAGAATGCGAAAATAAAAGAAGGGCGTGTGATGGCGGCAACCGGCCAAGGTCGGGCCTCGGAGTACTGGCTAATAGACCTGTTATACTGGAACCCCGTCATTGTAGCGCACGCACGCGGGGCACACAAACGTACACGTTGACCTCCCCCCCCCCAAAAAAAAAATAAATAAATAAGCCGATTCATGTGGGTCACCACGTGACCTATTGGTTGGACAGGGTGGATTCCCAATCGTGCCACGTGCTGATCTGGACTGCGCGGTGGTGGTGAATTTCGGTGTACCCATTTCGGAATGTAGACGAACCTCGTAAAGTTTGCCCAGTCTTGAAAATTTGGTCAAAATTTTTGGGATTTTTTAAAAAATCATGGATATGCGAGCTATTTTTAGGTCGAATTGCCGCTTTAACGCGGATTCTCTCGGGGCTTTCGGCTTCGACCCCTCCACCTCCAATATTCCCACATCCATTTTTCGCTGTCTGGGTCATGATACAATTGTGTGTCATAGTTTAGCATATTTCCCGCGAGGCACCTACGTCACTAGGCAGACAGAGGGCCCGCGGCTGCTGGCCGCCCGGCTCCCGCCCTTGGAACACGTGTCTTCTGCCCGCCCGCCCGACGCGAGTTTCCCACAGACGCGCCAAAAATTGGCAAACATGAGGCGTGAATGACGTTAATATGCATCCGCCGATCAGCGGAGCCACGCGATTCCGCGAGGGAGTTTCATGACCCTTGTGTGTGTGTGTGTGTGTGTGAGAGAGAGAGAGAGAGAGAGAGAGAGAGAGAGAGAGAGAGAGAGAGAAGGGGAGGGGGAAGACCAGGTGTGTGTCTGAGCGGCGTCTGTTCTGTCAGGCCGCCGATCATTCACTTTCCGGCTGAAACTGGACCGGAGACGAGCAATGGGACGCGCCGCTGGACGCCCGATCATGGAGACGACGGAGGTAAGGGCCGCTCGCTGCCGATATTGTGAGTGTGTGACGCGAGAACGACGGCGGCGCCCCCCCCGTTTCGTATCCTGACGGAAATTAGACGGGGAAATGTGAGACGAAAGAGACGCGAAAACTTTGCCGCGAGCCGCGCTGCTGCCGTTCCACGTTTCCTCCTCCGTGGACGAACGATCGTGCAAAGGGCGGGCGTGCTGATTTTGAAAATACGCTGCCGGTCTGGGCGCGCGTCGACGGGCGATATTGCAGTGGAAAGAGATACGGCACGCGAGTGTGTCTTCGTCGATACCCCCGGGCGGCGACACTGCCGCATGCCTTCAAACATGGCGCCGTGCCCGTCAAAACTAGCGTCAGCATCGCGAACCCGGCCGAGAACGAGGCTAGTGCTGGTCGCGAATCATGAAAAATTGCTCCACGCGACTCTCCACTGTGGTTGTAGCTCTCGCGCGCCTTGCCTTTGTCTAGAGCGACTTCCCCGCCCCGTACATACGAAGGGTTTAGTAGGCAGCTGATACTGCGGCGGAGGCGCTGCCGCTAGTTTTTGCGGTGGGAGCATTAGAAAGCTTAGCGACCGTTGCTATCACCCGGTCGGGCTCGGGCGAGTGACAGCTAGTCTACACCTACCCCCTCCCCCCTCCCTCCCCCTCGAGCCCAGCCCAGGCAGTTCCCTTCCGCCTTCTCCCCGTAGCCCGTAGACCAGACGTAGCTGCTGTAGTCTGCCGTTCGCGCTCTCAGACAGGTGTCAGACGTTGTCGTAAGTATTTCAGTACAAAGTGCGTCCGCGGGATGCACTCGAGAGACGTAAAGTTCATTCATCAGCTTTTCACTTCCCATAATCGTTCCCGTCTGGTGAAGGTTAGGCACTGCCCTGGCCTTTAACTTCATATGGCAAGCAGTTTGTGGAATGTTATTCTTCAATGAGCGGGCTCATGTCTGTCTGTGAGTTTGGCGTAGCAGTCACTTTTCATGCCATCACTGCCAGCATTGTCTTGACTTTTTTGCTTTTGCTACAATGGTCATGTCTGATGAAATGAAATCACTATTGCATGTTGTAAATTCTCTGTCTAAATTTTGGCTTCTTTGTCTAGAGTGCTGAAAATATGAAGATGCTTATGGAAAGATCTTATATACATGCTATGCATGTTGATCGCATCGATTTTATGCACCTTACCTGCACTTAGTTTCCTGTTTCTTTTCTTCTATTCCTCCTCTTGTATTGCACTTTGTATTGTTATTTTCTGGGTGGATTTCCCTGTGGCCTGGATCTCAGTATCATGCCAAAAAGCAGTCTTTTAGTTTCAACACTTGACCATAAGCGGGATTATTTGTATTATTCTCAATGCATATCCAGCCTCCTGTGTTAGTTGGCCCATGTCTGTTTGTGAGAAATAAAAAAAATGTCCTATTTATTTTAAGTCTGCTTTTTCTATGACAGTGGCATGTTTTGTCAGCTTCTTAATGTTGCTGATTTTGTTGTTTCCAGTACTGTAGTGTAGTGTGTGAGGAGGATGTGATGCGTATGAGGATGCTGCTCCCGTCTCGGAGAAGACTACCCAGAAGGTGAATACTCTGACTTCTTGTATTTGGTATAAAATGATCAATTGGTAGCATGTCCCTCCGTGTTTATCTGTAGAGTGGCTGTAACAATATTACAAGCTATTCTCATTTGTGGCTGTATTTATCTTTTTTTTTTTGAGAGACAAGCTAAAATTAATATTTGAGACCAGAAATATTAATATCAATGTAAATTTGAGCAACTGTCTTAACATTGAAGAACTGTCCACTATCCCATTTTTTTCTTTCTTACTGTGCTTTGCCATTGACCCCAAACATTAAACTTCCTGCCTGCCCTTGAAATTGACATTGGAGCTTTTGCTTGAGTGCATTGGTTTGCAATATAGTTAATTGGTTGATCCTCTTATTCTCTGTGATGGCTGTATATGTACATGCTTCTTGTGACTTAAGAAAACTCAGTAGTTATGCATTGACTGGTAGTGGATTCACATCTTCTAACAAAGCTGCTTGAGTTCGAGGAGCACAGTTTTTTGTCAACTATCAGTAGAAAAATCATGTTACCTTCTTTTACCTGTCATTTTTGTCAGATTTTGAATGTCACAATGGATTGACTCTGTTTCTTATTTCCCTTTCCTGCAGGTGCGTATTTTTTTATTGAAGAACAATAGGGAGAGATAATGGCAGAGTTAGGACTTGAGAAAGTGGTGTGGAGAGCTCTGCTTATGCTAGCATTTGTCTACTGGTTGTAAGTACTTTAACACAAAGAAACTTTTACATTGAGGTCCAGCTCATTTAAACACACATTCAGAGAACTAGTGCTACAGTCTTTATTATGCACTTGGGTGAGAAAAAACTTAAAATACTAGTCTGAGCTTCCTTTAAAAATGTTACTGTTTTTTTTTTTCAGGATACTGCTTGGTTCTGCACAAGTGGCACTAGCAATATGTGTCTTCCTCTTTGTCATTGTGCCACTGATCTTCCGCTACAGTTATGGACTTCAAAGAAGCATGCTATTCTTGAATTTTGGTAAGTGGCATTTCTGTAAACAAATTCACTATGTGTCATTAATTAAAATTATCATTGACACTCTGAATTTCATTTTGCACATTAGTAAGATGGCCACGAAATTTCAACTACAGTGCTCCAGAAAAAGTTGGACTATCTGGAGTGAGGAACTTTTTTTTGACCACGGATAATGATGTGAAGCTTGGGGTTTGGTTCGTACATTTTCCCTTAAATATCTTCAGAGTTTTGTTTCCTCTTATGGTCGAACTAACATTGTTGGATGACCTTCGTAGGCAAATATTACCTTCCTCACTCATCAATGAGTCAAGGAATGCGATCAATGAAGAGAAATGGTACAAGGATCAACTTGGCGATGGGAAGCCTATTTTCCTGTATATGCATGGAAATTCAGGCTCAAGAGCTGCAGCCCACCGAGTAGAACTCTATAAAGTGTTACGTGATCTCGATTACCATGTTGTTACCTTTGATTATCGCAGTAAGTGCATAATTGTGCAATATTGGTCCATGTTCTTTCTTCTTTTGCTATCTGAGATCATGACAATTGTGTTCTAGGCTATGGGGATTCCAGTCCTGTAGAGCCATCAGAAGATGGTCTTGTTACTGATGGAATATCTATGTTCAGATGGGTAGAGAAGCATGCCAATGGCAACCCTATTTTTGTTTGGGGTCATTCTCTAGGAACAGGGTAAGAAACAAATTATGCTCACCTACTTTTTAAACCTGGCATGTATTTAATTTTCCTTAATCAATTTCTTGCAGTGTATCTTCCCATGCCCTCTCGATTCTCTCCTCAGAGGGCACAGAAAGTCATGGTCTGATGCTAGAGGCACCTTTTAACAACATTCGTGATGAGCTACGTGCGCACCCTATGGCCCAGGTTACTGTCTTTGCCTAAGAAAAATTGCATTTTTTCTTAAAATATTTTTTTTTAAATGAATCATTTTTTCTTCCTGCAGCTATTTAAAATTTTGCCATGGTTTGATTGGTGCTTTGTCCGGCCCGTGTACGAAAACGGACTTAGGTTTGATTCAGATGAGAATGTTAGTAAAATACTTGCACCAGTTGCTATCCTTCATGCCGAGGACGACCGTATTGTTCCATTCCAATTGGGAGAGAAGGTGAGGTCAACTCGGTATTTAGACAATTATGTTAAATTCAAGCTGCTTACTAACTTGAACCCTATTTTCTTTTTAAAAAAATTGATATGAAATGCAGCTCTACCGTACCATGCAACAGAGACGGAGTAATGACTCTCTAGGAGTGGAGTTTTGGAGGTTTGCTGCAAAATATGGGTATGGTCATAAATTTATTTACAAAGACCAATCTCTTCCAGATATTGTCAGGTACATGTATATGTTGATTTGTAGGAGTATTATCACATTGCAAAAAGCAATTCCTATATTAATTTTGCTGAATGATTTTATTTTTTCAGGAACTTTGTTCAGAGTAGTATCAATAAACGTAAAAAAATGAGTGGAGGACAAAATTAATGCTCAGCCAAAGCCACTCATGATATTTTTTTAGAACCTACACACGCCAACAATTTTACTTACTTCACAAAATGGGAATGTTGAGGAGTGTGTTTGTCTCACTCAGAATTAATTGCCAAAGACCATACCATGGCAGTTCAAAGAAGGACATAACCAGTGCTGTGCATTGAATTTTTAGTCACTTTGCAAGAGTTAAGCTAGTGTAGTCTGATGTGTTTATCATCCAGTTGATAGGATAAAATAAAACTTCATTTCAATGTGATGACTCTTACTGGAAATGAACAGTTGTATACTTTTACTGTGATCATTGAGATTATTTGTCAGGTTGTGAAGATACACAAAATGTGTCATGGTTTTCTTCCTTAGATTAATTTTTTGTTTGATATGTTGAAAATCAAAACCTGTCAAGGCTGTTATAGTTTAACTACGTCTTAGCTACTTGTATGTTTACAAAATTGCCTCTCATTACTCCTACAGTAAATATTTATTTTTCCTTAGAAAAAAAATGAGGGTTGGGCCCCATTCTTCAACATGAGCAACATGACCCCTCTAGAATAAAAAGGAGGATAAGATTGTAAGTGACCAAGTGCGACATCTTGTAGCAAAACAGTGTCCCACGAACAGTCAAAAGGATTCTAATTAATTTTTTATGTTACAAGTGTAGGTCATTAGAAGCAAAGTGAGAGTCAGCCTTTACAGATGATCTCTAATTGCATGTACGGTTGATGGTTGTATTTGCTAGCTTTAGATGTCCCCCCACCCTCTGATCTCTCTGCCATTGTAGAAATGGAAAAATTTTGTTTGGGAAATGCAGAGTTTGGCAATTTATCTGTGTGTCTTTTATTAAATGTTCAGTGTTTTAGTGTACTTATGACCTTTCATGGATGCAAGAAAGGGTGGTATTTGACCTCCAATTCAATCATTGTGGAAGCACTCAGTATTAAGAGAACTTAATTTTTAAGCACTTTCAACAATATATGTGTTTTATGAAATAAAAATGGGGTCTAATTGAAGTGAGTTCCTCTTTCATGAGATACCTCATTTTCAATCTAACGAACATTCATGGCCTTCCAGCCTGTGCAGATAGGCAGCCTCGCTACACACAAGCATGCAACAGGCAGGTCATACTGCTCCCTTTCCTAGAGCTCCACAGAACACTCGAAGGGAAATGAGGCTCACAGACAAATAATCACGTAAATTAGTACAAAAGCTGCAAATTTTTTAATGCACAAAACAAAAACTTAAATAAATAAACTGTTATCCAAATGGAACCTACATATACGAAAGTAGAAATGGATTTCTCATTTGTGACACACATTTTCACCCATGGCAATTTAATTAAATTATCTATAATTATTATCACGTCTCCCACCTCCTCTACCTTGATGTCTGCCACCATAGTAGTCGCCTTGATCTTGGTACCTCTGATCTCTATGACCTCCCCCGCCGCCGCCACCACCACCACCACTATGGTAGCCACCCCCGCCTCCTCCTTGGTGACCCCCACCTCCTCCATGGTGACCTCTGCCCCCTCCTCCCCCATGGTGGCCTCTGTCTCTATCCTGGTTTCCTCGGTTCCAGCCACCTCCCTGCCCTTGGTCTCTGTCGTTCCCTCGATTCCAGCCACCACCTTGCTCTCTGTCTCGGCCCTGGCCCTGACCCTGGCCTCTGTCGTTGCTACCTTGGTTCCACCCTCCCTGGACACGGTTCCTTTCCCCACCACCGTATCCTCGTCCCCGGCCGCCGCCGCCGCCTCCGCCTCCTCTTCCTCCACCTCCCCTGCCACCTCCTCCTGAGATGTAAAAATTCAATTCAGTTAAACAGTGCACTTCCAGAAAAAAGATAAGGTCCAGTCTCATACATAGTCCAGTCTCGTACCTGCGCTGCGTTCTTTCTGCCAGCTGGGCATTTCTGGAGGAGGGGGAGCCTGGTCTGTGGTACGCCCACCCCGATCAGGAACCTTCAAATTCAAAAAACAACATTTAGCTTTGAGGGAGATAATGTACCCAGTAGTAGGACATACCTCTGACCCACCTGGCCAATGATAACTTTATTAAGTTGTGATTGGGTATTTCTGCGAACAGAGGCGCTACTTGTTTTTTCAATAATAGCAAGGTCCACTCGTGCCGCCAGTAAATCTGACAACTGAACATTTGGCTCAGAGGACATTGTCTTACGCTTGCTAGCCATTGCTTTGGCTATTTCTTCACCTCTCTGCTTCACCCGATCTGACCACTGAAAATATGAGATACTTGTTTTATGAAGAATAATGTGAAGGCACAGTATTTTCCTCTGACAAAAAATTCACTTGCCTGGAATGATTGAATGGTGACATCTAGTCGCTTAATCAACATCTCTCGACGCATGCGATATTCATCATGCAGATCCCTTTGAATGCTTGCTAGATTATGCCACTGTTTGTCAGTCAGCACTCCTTTGAACAATGGCTGACTCACCAGGTCAGGCGGTGCTCCAGAGATAACATCCTTCAGCTGAAGAGGCCAAAGTTTAATTTCACATAATCCGCAGATTGAATTTTATACTTCAAGGGTACACACCCTTGAAACAACATGAACTTACTCTCTGTTCCACTTTAGCAAAGAGCTGAGATGGCTGAATGTTATCTGGTGGCTTGGGGAATTTCAGTGCGATCAGCATTGTTTTTAGTTCATTTGCAGTAGAGGTCTCTTGCTATAAAGATAAGATAAAAACAAAGTTATCCAAAAGAAACAACACAAACATAAAATATGCCTAAATCCTTACTCACAAGTTTAATTTCCATAAAAGGAGTTGCTGATGGCCGTTTCACAGCAACCATTCGAGCAGACTGCAATTCAGTCACCAGATAATGGAGGAGAAGTAAAGTATTTCTCTTATTTTGGAGCCTCTCTGAGACGTGGCCCTCAGTTAGAAATCTATACTGACAACCTGTAAAATAAACATTACTAATTAAACTTGGTTCAAATGTGCACAATAAGTATCACAAAAGTGAGTTAGAGAAATATTTAGGGAGCTCACCGATTTCCTTCAGAAAGCTACTCAGTTCCAAAAGAAATGAAGCTGCATCTTCGACAGAAGAGATATCATTCACCTGCTCATCAAGTTTACAAAGAGTCTTCAACTCGGCAGCTAGCCATACAACTGCTTTCCTGAACTCCGGCGACTTAGTTGTGCCTTCAAGAGCTCTGCTGAGGCCTCCTTCCTCCAGTATCGGCCCTTCATACCTAGGAAAAATATTTTAAAATGGTATCAATAATTTCAGAGAAACAAGCTACCTTTTCTCATCAGCAGAATATGAACAAAGATCCAACTAATTAAACACAAACAAAAATTTAAAAAAAAAATATTTCAAAAATCATTCCAGAAAATTAGAAAGAAGGTGAAGATGTACTATCCCATTAGTAGAGAACATAATACATAGCAAGACACTGGAGAGGTGAGTGTCAAAGCTATAACCTGGCACACCCACTGAATGAAACAGACAAGTACGCGTGAACCATGGCGCGATTCACGACGCCAATCGGCTGTCAGTGAAGCATATATTACCCAACGTCCTGCAGGGCATCGATGACGTCGTTTTCCATGACCTAAAGACCAGTATATCGTGGATTTCGAACGAACGCCCCCGACGTTGTGCGCAAACCAGTAAACCGGCTGATTCTGAGTTGTACCTTCTTGCGTGATTTCTCATAGTCAGTCTGCGCTTTTGGGGGAGTTTGGTTGGGGGAGAGATGTGCGCCATTGAAAAATACGTTGAAAGTTCAAAGCAGCAAAATCACAAAAAAAAAAAAAATGAATGCCCCAACCAACTCTTGTCGAAGCATTAAAGGAATCATAAAAATATTTCCTACACCATAATAGGGCATTTGGAGAGGAGAAGAACTTGTACCTGTAAGATCTCTCCCACCTGTACAAATCCGCCCCCCCCCCTTTCCCTTTCTGCTTCTGTTTGTGGATAGAAAACAAATTAAGGGGCTAAGCCGAAATTTAGAAAGACAGCGCTTATAGGTGGCTGACCAGAAATAACTGACAACCACTATCGCTAACCGGCTCGGGGCGCACTGAGCTGACATGTGGAATGTAGTCCTTTATGGTGGGGAAGGTGGAGAGTTTCCTTAGATGACCCAAACCCCCCAACACAATGTCAACAAACAATCTGAAGGCTGATGTGGTAATCTATATTTCTCTGAAAAGGCAAATGATGTGAATGCTTGACTCTGCCAACTTGTAAAAGATGGATGAATTTCACTCTGTTGCAGTCTGTCATTATTCCTGTTCACAATGGTTCAGCGTGGCTAGACGACTGCTTCAATGGAATTCTGTCTCAAACTGTTCTGAAAAATAAAGTAAATGTAGAAGTATCGATATACAATGACAGCAGTACTGATGACACGAGGGATATCATGGTGAAGTGGCAGTGTACACTAAAAGACAATCCTAAGATTCAAATCGTGCAATCGCATGGACGGGGTAAACCAAAAGGAGGTGCGTTCTCACTCTTCTCTGTGTCTATCAGCTAAATCCTAGAACTAATTTTCTTTGAGCCAGAATAATTTCATAGACCAATTTTTATTATGAAACAGTTGGCTTTGCTAAAAACCGTGCAGTGGAACAATCAAGTGGACGATTCCTGTGTTTCCAGGATGTGGTAGGTAAATTTTTTTTTCAACTTTGGTTCATTACAATGTCCATGACAAGTTATTGTTAAATAACATTTCTAAGGATGATGTGATGCTCCCAACACGCATTTCCTGTCAGCTGCAAGAAGCAATGCAGTGTCCAGAAGCAGTAAGTTTGTATGAAAACATTCCTCTGTGACTTTTTCATATAAATTAGTGGGCATTTCAGTGAAATGATCTATAGATTGTAGGATCCAAAATTATAAGAGATCCACCAGAATCAACAGTTCGGTTCACACGCTGGGCAAATGAGCTACCTCATGAGAAGCTTGCCATACAAGTGTATACCTCACATGGGCCCACAGTTGTGATGCCCACCTGGTTCTGCTGTAGAAGTGTGTTTGACAGGTACTGATCAGATGGCCTATCAAATTGAACTTGCTAACGAAGATGAGTTAAATTATCTCCTGGACTTATTTGATGTGTTTTATTTTTATAGAGTCGGTGGATTTTCTGAGGCTGGGCAGGGAACACCTGAAGATTTAATATTTTTTTATAGACATTTAGATCTTGGCGGTGCAGTAAGAAGGGTTGATGAAACTTTACTTGTGTACCGTTATCATGAAAATGCTACAACATTTTCAATTCTTGAGTCAGTACCTTTAGAAAAAATGAAAAAATAAATTATAAAAATACTTAATCAATAGGAAATTTTAATACCATCGCTTAATTTTTTAATGCTTTGCACAGACACACAATTTGGAATATTCGCCTACAACGCCTTATGGGAAAGGAATTGGATTCATGGCCGTATTTCACTATTTGGAATGCAGGGAAACAGGGTCGCAAGTTTTACAGATCCCTTCCACCTGCCATCCAAGAGCGTGTCTTGGCAATGTGTGATGTGGATCCCAACAAAATTGGGCAAAGCTATAAGCCATATTATCCTGAAGACCAGGAAAGAAGTAGGAATTGCAGATCCATTCCTATAATAAGTTATCAGCAAGCTATGGCACCTTTTGTGATATGTATGAAACTTGTAAGTATCAAGAGCCAGCAATTGAAAAAGCAACAACAATGGTCTAACAAAAATTCTTGTTAAATGTGCCTAATATCATTTCCCAGGACTTGACAGCGGGCAACTTCGAGAGAAACCTTGGATCACTGAACTTAACAGAGGGAACAGAGTATGTGATGTTCACATAAGTTGTCTGTGCAGGCCGTTGGGCAAGTTCATAAATTACATATTTTTTAATATTTTGTCTATGTATCAGAATTTTGTCTGTGCAACTACTGAATTGTGAAAACTTGAAACTGTGAAAAATACCTACTCTGTACTATATCCAACATGTTCTGCCATGTCCTACTTTAAACAAAAAGCTAATTACAACTTGGATTTTTTCTTGAAGTTTGAACCCCAATATTTCCCTATCTTTCTGACGCTGCTGCAAAACTCTCGCCTTATGTCCACTGGGAGGAAAATCAGTTTAGAGTTTCGTTTTACTCTTGTCAGATTTGAATCGGGGGCCTGGCCCGCCGCTGCAACGCCGTCCGGCCCAGGCCCCTTGGCTCTTATCCATTCACAAGCTTAGCCGTTTATAGTTATTTTTTAGATTTTTTTTTTATTTTCTTTAAAATTTTGGGGTGACATCAGGGGCAGCCGCAGCAGGTCTTGGCGTCCAGGTTCTCGGCCTCCTCGATGGTCTCTGGGAGCGGGCGGTCCGTCGTCTCCGGGAAGAGCAGGGCGAGCATGCCGCTGGACAGGGACACGACGCCGAACAGCGTCATCGGCAGGGCCTCGCCCACCGTCGCCTGGGGGCCGTGCACAAATCACGTGACGCTACAGTGCGCGGCAAGCCCCCCCCCCCCTCCTCCTCCGACCCTAACGTACCAGCAGCGGCGTCTGCGGGGCCAGGATGGAGCCGATGCGGCCAAAGGTGGAGCCGTAGCTGACCATGGACTGGCGCACCTTGGTGGGGAACATCTCCGCGGTGATGATGTACACGACGATGAAGGAGATTGTGATGGCGAACTTGCCCAGCATGTACACGGTCACCTGGAGCCACTGCATGTCTGCGGACACCAGGCACTGCCGGAGCTCAGATCCTCGCCGTACTACACCTAGGCCTGGGCAAACGTCGCGCCGCCCGGCAGGCAGGCAACCCCCAACACGCGGCTGTGTGGCGGGCTGTCCGCGCCTACCTCCCAGGGGCTGAGGTAGGGGGAGGGTGGGGGTGAAGTACTACAGAGTCCCGAGAGATGGCGCTGCCGGTCAGCGGCGGGCGTTAGCTCTCGCGGGGTGCTCCGTCCGGCGCCAGCACGACTTTCCGGCGGCTCCAACACTTCAACTGTACTGTGCGCAAGAGCGGATTCGCTTCAGAGGGCGGTCGGCGCGCCGCCGCCTTGCGGTCGGCGCGTCTATGGTTATTGGCTGCACTTTCTCAGCCTCTGACCTTGATGGCCGCGATCCGCACTTATCCAGCGGCGTCGAGGCCGGCGAAGCCGTTACTGCCGAGGGAGACGTCGACGCCCATCTCCACGTGCGATACTAGGGGGTCGGAGTCTATGAACGTTGAAAACTAAATTATTTGGCGTACCTTCGGGGATGGCGAGAAAGGCGAGGCAAGAGGCGCCAGCCACGACGAGCGTGCCGGCCTGGGACAGCCGCCGGCCAGCCCGGTCCTGCAGCCAGAAGGCGAGCAGGTTGGCGGGCACCTCCACCAGCCCGGACAGGATGAAGTTGACGTACTCGTCGCCGGAGAGGGTGACGGCGTTGAGCGACAGCCCGTAGTACACGAACGTGTTGGCCATCCTGTGAGGGGCACCGGGATCGTGCTGAGAGGGTGTCGCCCCGCGCGCCGGCACGCCCCCGCCACTCACCAGCAGTAGGCGCAGTTGATGAACCTCATCAGCAGGATCTTGGACTTGAAGAGGCGCAGCAGGCTCCGCAGGGTGCCGCCGTCTTCATCGTGGCCTTTCTGCAACAGGAGTGTCCGGTTGCCGTCACCTGGCCCGGGCGCCTGCGGCCCCCTGGGTAGGCACCCCCGCCGCGCGGCCCTCCCCTCCCCTCCCCCAGGCGGCCTCACCGAGCCCTGCTGCAACCCGGAGGACTTCCCCGCGGCGATGCCGGAGAAGGTCTCGCGGACGGGGACCTTGTTCATGGCCGCGACCCGCGCCACGACGGCGTCCGCCTCCTCGAGTCGCCCCCGGGAGGCGAGCCAGCGCACAGACTCCGGGGTGAACCTGCGAAACACGACGAATCACATCGACGCCTTCCCAGCCCGGCGCTGCCCGGCGCCCAGGAAACTACTCCCGATCGGGGCCCGTCTCGTACCACAGCGGCAGCGCGAAGAGGAGGCCGCCGCCGTAGACGGCGCGGAGCAACCAGCGCCAGTCGCGCACCGCCCACGCCACCACCCCGAGCACCGCGTTCCCGCTGGAGTAGAAGAGGCTGAGCAGCGTGGTGGGCATGACGCGCTGCTGCGGCCCCACCAGCTCCAGCGCTGCGGACACACACGGTCAGGCCGGCACCCGGACGGGGTGCCGCGGAGGCAGCGGCAGCACGCCGTCGTCGACTCACCCAGGAGGAAGCCCGCGCCGTAGACGCCGGCCTCGAAGAACGAGTCGCCGAACTCGCAGACCAGGAACATGACGAAGCTGGTGGAGAAGGACTGGACGAGGCCGCACAGCGAGGCCAACACCCAGGCCCACACGAAGAGCGTCTTCCGGCCGAACCTGTCCGAGAGGTAGCCGGCGAGGGGCATCCCGACGAACGCCCCGAGGTAGCCGATGGTGCCCACCAGCGTCAGCATCCACTTGTTGTCCTCGCACGTGATGTCCCACTGTCGGGGAGGAGGGCGCGGTGTTACACGGCGTGGTGAGGGAACCGCGGGCGGGCGTCGGCGGGAGCGCGTCGAGCGGCCCTCGTACCTCGTTGACCAGGGTGCTGCGCTGGCCGGGCTCGAACACCCACCGGTCGCACCGCTCCGTCCTGGCCGCGTCGAAGAGGTCCGCAGGGCAGTCCGCCGCGGCGGGGGTTGGGGCGGTGCGGTTGTCACGCGGGGCGTAGCGGGCGCAGGGGTCGGGGCGGCCGCCGGTGTAGGGAACGGCACCGGGCAGCCATGGGGGCAGGTACGTGGAGGCCGAGCCGGGGCCGGACTCGCACTCGGGGACCAGACATCTGTGCAAAAAAAAAAATCGCGGTATTAAAAAAAATAACGGCGATGTTTACTTGTTCTTTACCACACCAATACATATACATGGTATGAAAATTGCTTGTACGTCGACATTCACCTTGCTCCGAAAATAACGTCATTTCCACTCAAAAAAACGCGCCGTCGACGAGTTGGACGGCTTCACAATTACTGCGTGACGTGACTGAGGTACTTCCCCATACCGTTGCCAACCACCCACGACATAAAATAAGATGGTGAAAAAACGTGGTGAGGAACGGGGCTTTTCGTGGATTAATATTTCGAGAACTATTTCCTCTGGTTTGGTAAAACTGTGCTCTCCTGATGGAGGCGCGGGCTTTTAAAAGCGGCGACGCTTCGGGATGGGTTGTGAAGACAACTCTCGCCAGACCGGCCGGACTGATATGATGCAAGTGTGCGGCTACTAGGAGATTATCCCCCCCCCCTCTTCCCCTGTCACCCCGCCACGCTTGGCTAAGCCCCTTCAATCAGCTGCAGACGACGTGCTTCACCGCGAGACTAGACTTTCCCGAAAAATCATGAGGGGAAACATGAAATGGGTGAACTGGTTCGCGCGTGAATTCTGCATCCTGGACACAGTGATGCCCACGGCGCACACACACACACACACACACACACACACACACACATGCACATGCGCATCGTTGTTCACCTGTAGTTGAGGTCCTGCGCGGTGAACACGTAGGCGATGGTGTACAGCGCCGAGAACATGATGGGCATGTTGACGACGAGGCAGTTGATGAGCTGGAAGCGGCCGAACTTGCCGACCTGCAGCAGCACGCTGTCCACCGTCTCCGGGGTGAACATGGTGTCGGCGAGGGGCGACGCGAGGTCCGCGGGCTGTGCCGCGCTACGGCTGCCCTACCGACGCTCCCTTCTGCTTGAGCATGCGTCTCTAACTGTCACTCTCCTGGCGCCTGCTGCCTGTCAATAAGCGAGGCTGATAAGGTTCACAGCCCTTATTTGCACGCGTCGGTTTCGGCGGGACGGTCGCGCACCCGTCGCGGGCAGCAGTCAGTCTGATTCTAGAGCCCTAGGGGACTCTATCTGATGCACGTTCTCGGAACGAGGCCGGTGTTTAATAATTACTACACGGGAACGGGGATCAAGTAGAAGAAGTGGGAGTACGGGGAAAATGCTGAGAGGGTGGAGGGCCGCAGGGAAGCCCCACGGGACAACCAGGCGTGGCACATGTCGACGAAAAAACCTTAAAAAGTTGGGATCAACACAATAGAGTTTTGTTTTTAATTTATTAAATATTGTTATAGTGAGAATGCGTTGCTCGCGAGCAGAAAGTAGCACATGCTCGGCATCTACAAAAATATATTCTTACATCATTAAAAGTATCAATATTCGGCTTTTCACACACACACACACACACACACAGACACAGACACACACGTCAGCACTTAAAATACTACATCGCTATGACAAAATGATAATTTCTAGCACGACAGGAACAATTAACACTACTGGACTCATTACACTTGCTCCCTAAAAAAAAATACCTATCGCAATAATCATCAAATTGTCCAATAGGTGGTCGGGAGAGCCGGACTGAGCCGTCACGGAGTCACTGTCCACACTCGCACGAGCACGGCGGCGGGGGGAAAGCGGGCCACGGTCGGTATTCGAACCCGGGGGAGCCGGTCCGGCACGGCTCACGCCTTGCTGTGGAGCAGTGGCTGGTCCGCCCCCGCCGACGCGGCGGCCGCCTTGGCCAGCGCCAGCTCCGCCTCCCTCCGTCGGTAGCGCTTGGGGATGGCGAGCTGCGCCAGGAAGCCCACCGCCATGAGCACGGCCAGGAAGGCGTGGCCGGCGTGCGCGCCGTACGAGCCGAAGATCCGGCTGTACACCAGCGTCGTGACCAGCGAGCAGGGCTGCGGGCAGAGCGCGGGGCGCGTTCGCGGGTTCAAATACCGGGCCGCCAAAGTCCACGACGACGACGCCTCCGCCATGAGGACCACACTCACGTTCATGACCCAGTTGAGCAGCGAGGTCGGGTTGCCTTCGGGCTCCGGGTAGGTAATCTCCACCGCCCACTCGTACGCCGGCACGAAGTAGCTGGTGAGGAAGGCGCTGCGGACACAGGACACCCCGTTAGTGCGGCCCGCCGGCAGGTGGGGCGAGAGAGTCTCAGAGTCTCCTCGGACCTCTCTCTCGCTCTCTTATGGGGGCACCCCACCCAAGGACCGCCTAAACTTCGAAAAAAAAAAATCATGTATTTGTCCTTTAAATAATCAACAAAAATCAACGTTGGGATCGAAACATTAAAACACAAACAAAAAGATTGATTTAAAAATCAACTGAAAGTGAAAACGTCAAATTTTGATTCACACGTTACTTGGTACGCTGTCCTTACGCGCGACCCTTGACCTCTCGAGTGCGACAGAGATAGAGCTACGGAGGCAGCGGCTCACCCCATGACGCCGGTCACCACGTAGAGGGCCTCCATCGGGATGTGGGCGATGGTGGCGGCGTACACGACGACGGAGCCGAGGCCGCCGAAGTAGCAGATGCCGGAGAGCTCCCTGCGAGGCGGACGCGGGGCGTTGTTACAGCGGGTGCCGCGCGGGACACACCTCCCCGCCGTCAATACTCACTTGAACTTCTTGGTCTTGTCCAGTAGGATCCCGAAGGCGAAGGTGGCCACCATCCCGGTGAAGCACAGCAGCGTGCCCAGGTACCCCGTCTCCTCGACGCGGTCCTGGAGGCCGAGGACACACCCCCTGTTAGCACCCCGTCAGCGCGGCTCCTACACGGCGGCGGCGGCGGCGGCGCGCATTTCCCGCGAACGTGTAATATGGAGGCTTTTATTACGGTAAACAGGCTTAACTGGCGATGCGTGTCGCCGTAATCTGGCTGATAACCGGGCCGGACTAATGCGCCGCGCAGCAGCGGCAGCCGCGGCCACGGCCTTGGTGGACAAGCCTTGGGCCCGCAGCGCGAGGCCTTGGGGCGGCCACGCGCGGTCCGCCACCCCCACCCCACCCCAGGGAGGGGGAGAGAGACAGACAGCCAACTTACCGGGAAGAACTCGGTGATGTCCCTGTTGAGGAGGGTGGTGATGGCCACGTACACGCTGACCATGATGTTGAAGGAGAGGAGGAGCAGCAGGAAGCCGCCGTTCTTGCAGATGGTGAGCACGGACCGGAAGTAGCCGGTGCCGCCGCCGCCGCCGGCGGAGGGCTGGCTGGCGACGGCGGCCTGCGCCGCGGCCTGCGCGGGGGACGGCGGGTGCGGCGGCGCCGACGAGAAGAGGATGACGACGGCGCCGAGCAGCAGCGTGGCCAGCACGGCCAGCGTCACGTTGAGGACGAGGAAGCCGTGCAGGTTCTCCTCGTATGTCCAGGACGCCCGCGCCGTCAGCGGCGCCAGCAGGCAGCCGACGGACACGCCCCCCTGCGGACCACGGCTCCCGTCACCGAAACCATCTCCAACCACACCGTGAGACTACAGTAGTGCCGTAGCTTTGTACGGAAAACTACAGTGCTAGATGACTGAGGCGAACTGCAGCTTCCGCGTCAACTCCAATGGCGAATGCAGTAAAGCCGCAGCTTGTGGAACTACAGTGGGCACTGTAGTTTAAACTATAATAAGTGCGCAGTCCGCCTAACCTAACCTGCCGGCACCTACCATCTGGCCGATGATGGACGCTCCGACGGCGGAGGACACTTCGTTGGCGGGGAACCAGACGGCGGCCAGGCGGGGCGGCGCCGACACGAGGAAGTTGGTGGCCATGGAGGTGACGGCGTGGCCCGCCATCACCGCCCAGAAGTACTCCGGCCAGCAGCCCAGCACGCGCAGCCACAGCCCCAGCGCCGTGCCCAGCGTCCCCACCAGCATGCTGACGCGCAGGCCCTGGAGCACGTCGTGCATGGCGTAAGGACGGCGTCAGGACGGCGTCAGGACGGCGTCAGGACGGCGTCAGGAGGGCGTCAGGACGGCGTCAGGACGGCGTCACGGCGTCAGGACGGCGTCAGGAGGGCGTCAGGGGCGTCAGGAGGGCGTCAGGAGGGCGTCAGGACGGCGTCAGGACGGCGTCAGGACGGCGTCAGGACGGCGTCAGGACGGCGTCAGGACGGCGTCAGGAGGGCGTCAGGACGGCGTCAGGACGGCGTCAGGACGGCGTCAGGACGGCGCCGGCCGCGGGGGCTCCGGACGACTACTCACATACTTGTCGAGGCACCAGGCGGCCGGCAGCACGAGCACCATGGCCGTCATGTTGTAGACGAGAGCCGTCCACTCGACGGCCTCGTTGCTGACGCCGTAGTACTTGGTGGCCACGTCCGCCAGCACCGTGTACTGCATCCAGGGCACGGCGTTGAGGAGCAGCGCCAGCACGAACAGCAGCAGCACCACCCAGCGCTTGCGGTACACGCGCACCTCCGGCACCGCCGCCGACACCTTCATGGTCTCCATGTCCTCGGAGTGGTCGGCCGCCGCTGGGCAGGGAGTGGCGATAAGGGAATGGCGAGCCAAAACAAGACGTCAGCACGCCGAGCTGCACTTACCGAGTCTCGCGCTCTCGTCCTCACAACCCTCAGCTCATGTCGCGGGGATAACAGCTTTTACCAATATTACCGTACTCCGGATTTATTTATTTTTCGATTGAGAAGACCCCTCTTATTCAATTTTTTAAAATTACTTGAACTTCCCAACAAACTCACCGAGACTTTTCCTAATATGTCCCAAAAACTTTTTTTTGTGATCAAAATTTACTTAGAATCCAATAGAAAATTTCGAACCTGCTAATATTTAAAAATGTTCAAGTGAAATGGCGGAGTATTTGCCCCACTGCCTGGTGGGTGCGTGTCCCGCTGAGTGTGGCGGACCGACTCGCGCGGTTGCTTTTCTGTCCCTCTGATTACGTACGTCGTCCCCCCCTCCCCCTCCCCTCCTCCCGCACCTGATATCAGGATCTCTCCTTCCACTTGCGGCACTGCCCCCCCCCCTTCGTCTTTACGGGATCTCTTCAACAGGATCTTATTTTGCGGACCTGTAGATTCTATGGCGACGAGCTACCTCTCTTTTCACGTCACCTCAGTGTGGTCAGACACGACTTCTGCATCGATTCTACGGATGCGTTATTCGAGCTCTCTTTCATGTCTATCTCTTCTCAGTACTTTAGCTGTAGTGCCCCTCCTCCCTTCCCTTGGATGTAGTGTCAACCCCCCCCCCCCCTCCACCTACCGATCCTTTTAATACAATCTCTGATAGCCCGGCTCAAGATCAAGCGGCGTCGAGAGTCCCAGCTAAAGTGTCGCGATGTTAGTAAATTAGAAGGCAGGGCTTATCACGCGAACGCCCGTTTAAAACCGAAAGATAGTTTGGACATTTCTCGGCACCGCCATACATTAAGCTGATTAAGGGTCAGTGTACGAAGAAAACGAATGGATAATGCTAGTCACAAAATATTTTTTTTCGAATCTCCCTTTAACTGGCATTTAACCGAGTCTGGGCGGGATTAACTCCAAGCCAGACGGCCAGTCGCGGCGACCGCAGCCCAGCCCAGCGCAGCGCCCAGTTCAGCTCCCGACCTCGACCTTCCTGGATGACTAGCAGGACCGCGATCCACTTTGGGCGCGAGGGACGTCCCCTTGTTGGCGGGGGGCTCCACGCGGAGCGCGTGCACGGGGAGGGTGACGGGCCAATATCGCTGACGGGCATCGCGGCGCGGATTTCGGGGGCTCAACCCCCCACCCCGAAGCGCGGCGCGCGGGTGCCGGGTGTGCCGGGGTGCGGCCGGGCGATACCCCCGGCAGCCCGCGGCTCTGTCAACACCAAAGGCAATCTGTGCAGACCGGTCTCTCCCTCACGACGGACATGACCCCCGGCAAGTCCCTGGAGGCCAAACCACCAGGCCGCCGGCGGTGTCAGGGAAGCTTTATTCCCTGGCACAACCCCTCCCGTCCCCTCAGTGGACGACGAAACCGCCCAGACTTATCATGGTCCGGGCAGACGAGATCAGCAGCGCGCAAAGCGCGCAGCAGTTCTACGGTGGCGCCATCTCGCGGCGCCGGGGCGCAACATCCGAGAGGTTTGGTGCCGAGGTAGTCGTGTAAGTCCAACAGAAACGCGCAGCGCGAGAAGTCGGCTGCCAGTTGCACGGCGGCGCCATCTCGCGGAACTCTGGCGTACTAACCCCCCACCTTTCCCCTCCACCCTCCACCCCAGTGCAGAGGGGAAGGGTGGAGGGGAAGGGTGGGGAAATAGGACCGCTGGGGGAGAGTGGAGGGGAAGGGTGGGGAGGGTAGTACGCCAGAGTTCCGCGAGATGGCGCCGCCGTGCAAATGGCTGCCGACTTCTCGCGCTGCGCGTTTCTGTTGGACTTACACGACTACCTCGGCACCAAACCTCTCGGATGTTGCGCCCCGGCGCCGCGAGATGGCGCCACCGTAGAACTGCTGCGCGCTTTGCGCGCTGCTGATGTCGTCTGACCGGACCATGATATGTCTGGGCGGTTTCGTCGTCCACTGTGGGGGCGGGAGGGGTTGTGCCGGGTATCAAAGCTACCCCGACACCACCAGCGGTTTTGTGGTTCCGCTCTCAGAGACTTGGCCGGGACTATGTCCGATCGGAAAAGACTGTTCAGCCCACGTCAATTGCTTGCCATATCCAACGGGGTATGAATCTCTCCACATCTGTACAGTCGCGACGGGGAGGCTGACGCCGCCCGGTCCTCCCCGAGGTCCGAGACCCTGCCGCCGTCGCCGGCACCGCCACCGCCACCTGGACAGGGCGTCCACGCGCCATGCCATGTACTCTGCGGCCTCTTTTAAAAATAGCGCTGACCGAAAGGGACTTAGCAGATTAGGGCGCGGCGGCAGGGCGTATCGGAACACGGTCGCCGCTGAGCCGGCCGCGGCCGCGCGGTGGGAAGTAATGACTCGTTTCCGCGGAGAGTCCTCGATCAATTTCGCGGGAACTGAACCGAGGAGCTCGCGGAGATGGTGGCACTCTAAGGAGGGGCGGCCTCCGGGTGCACTACTCGCCGCCCCGCGGTGCCCACGGTGTGTTCCTCGACGGCTCACCTGTGCGTCCAGCGAGCCCCGTCGTCGTGGCCTCGGGGCCGCGGGCTGGCGTGTACGACGGCGTGCTCCGCCGCTCCGCGGTGCTGCCGGTCGGCGCGGTCCTGGACGACGACGGCAGCGTCCGCCCTCGGCAGCGTGAACTCGCAGACCCCGAAAGGATACAAAGTGGTCGGCGACAACGTAGTGCTGCTATTACCTCCCCCCTCCCCCTCTCCTCTCTCCTCCACCAGTGTGGGATGCAGGACCACGGCGGTGGCAGCGGGGGACGGGCAGCACGGGCATGACCGCCAGGGCCGGGGGGGGGGGGGGGGGGGCGGGAAGGACGAAGGACGGCGCGCTTGTCGAGGACCGCGAGGGCTCGAGATAATCCTGCGATGCACGGACAGTGCCCAAGCCAGAGGAGAAAGAGTGCCGTTGCTGCTCAGTGGTGGCCATTTTCTTATTTTGTTACTCATTAGTATTTGTTCTGAGGGGGTGGGCGAGGGGGTGATAAAAGGGCCCGAGACGAGCACCGCACGATGGACACAGATCTCCAGTTTCTCGTTGCGGTTCGTGTTTATTGTTGTTTGGCGGGCCTTCCCATTAACGTTACACAGAATCAGTGCTGGACACGAATCGACGCGGGTTGAACTTCCCTCTTGTTAGCCTCGCTGCTGTTCTGTTGTCTCTTCCTGAATGCCGATCTGAAACACCCGCCATTCCCTTTTCCGCAGTCGCAGTGCGTATACACAGTACAACCGCTATACGCAGTCGGTTGAAATTTTCATGGAGGATGCAGCCAGAACATATTTTGACTTTTGTCTTCATGGTGATTAATCGCTCGCCCTCATTTCGATGATGGCTTGAGCCGCTGTATTATTTGGTCTGACGTGTTTGGAGGTTGGCCGACCAAGTGCATGCAACATCCGATGGAACGGTTGCGCATGTTTGTAAAAGCATTGTGTTGACAGGACTTCGCGACTGGATAACCTCGCCGAGCATGAAACAGACCAATACCTCCCTTGCTAGCGTTGTGTAACTCGTGTGAAACCGTCAGTGTTCGGGATGGACACCCTCCCGGGCGGTGACAAGGCGAGTGCTGCCGTTGACACTGGTCAGAACAGCACCGCGGAGGCTGCAGCAGCTTCGCCCACTCGGCTGTCAGCTGGAGAAGATTTTGTAAATAATCAAGATGGCCTGAGAGATACTGTCATGCCCAGTGACAAGACGCTACAAAGTTCACTTGGTGAAGGAGACGGGCTTACTGCGTCAGTGCTGTCAGAAGACGAATGTGTATCACTGGAGGATAGCAGCTGTGTGGAGAGAGGTGGGTGTGGAAGCGGTGCCAGTGATGGTCTAGCTAGTTTGGAGAGCTTGGACCACTCTGCTGTGTCTGAGGGAAAACAAGAGGCCACTGTGAACCTTGTCAATTCCAAGCCAAAGATCATTGTGGAAATGGCTGGGGATGGAAGAAAAGAAGTGGAAATGTTCAATGAAGAAGACCTAGATCCCCTCATAACCATTGATGATTCTGAATCCCAGTCATCAGATCTCATCAACTTTGACACTGTTTCGTACGATGTAATTCATCAAACAGGTGCTGAGGATGAAGATGATGACAGGAGCCTTGCAACAATGTCGAGCATGTCATGTGATTTTAAAATGGATTCACCTGCCAAACATTCTCATGGTTCAAATTCCTCAAGCCTCATCAACCTTTTGGACTCATCTGTAAAAGAAACTGTTGGTATCGCACCTAGCCCATCTGCTCAAATAACAGAGAATGGCCCAGGATCAGCAGTGAGCTCCTGCCCATCCAGTCCTTCCTCACAATCCTCAAAGACTGCCTCTTCTGCAGTGGATGGAAGTGTCTCTGAAGGTGTTGATGTACTACAAGCTCGGGCATTACCAGACAACCAACTCACTGATACTTCTCTTGCAAACTGCGTTTCTCTTGAAGCATTAGAAGAAAAAAACAATATTCTGAATGATTATGAAATCAATTCAAATGACATTTTATGTGATTCAACACTGGACATAAACGTCAATGAAACTTCTCTTCAAATGATGTCCAGTGAAAGTGAAACCAATTTTGACATTACAGAAAAAAGACCAAAAATCTCTTGTGATGAACTTGATAGATCTGACTTGTTAAGTGTATGTGTAGAACCGGTAGCAAAAGAACCTGAGGTTTTGGATTCATCAATGACTTTACCAAGTTCAGGTTCTTTGGACAACTTTGACGATTCCAATAATGTGATAAATGCTGTTGTATATATTGAAGAGGTAAATGCCTTGATTCCTTCTGTGATGCCGTGTCCGATTCAGGAAAATGCCTCTTCTTCTGGTGATGAGATTGTTTCTACTACTCCAGTTCAGATGGCTTCAGAGAGTTTAAATGTTCCTGAAACTTTACCACTTCTAAAACCAAGTGAAGAAGAAATTGCTGTGATAGCAGGGGTACAAGAACTGTCTCCAGTATCATCAATGCCAGTTGAACAAGTTACTTTTGATGATTCTTGTGTGGACAGTAGTGTGGTGTCATCAACATCTGAGGAATTAATCACAAAAGACAATAAATTTATTCATAATGGTGTGATTGAAAATTCTATTGTAACCTCATCAGCAGGTGAGGAAACTTTAGAAACGGATGCAGTTAATGTATCTCTAGCTACACCGACATCACTTGGAAAAAAAGACATTTCATTGGAGGAGAGTATTCCATCTTCCACAACATCATTGTCATGTGGCGAGGCTTCAACTTCTTACCTTTCTGATAAAGTGGAAATTATTTTAGAGGAACAGAGTGGTATAAAAATAGTGGACACGACCCAACAAGTTGGAACATCATCCCCCGATACCTCTGTTTCTAATTGCCTTACATCTGAAGATGCAAGTATCTTGAAGGCCTGTGGCAGCCCTAATGAATCTGCCGAACTTAATTCCTTAGAAGAACCTGTCTTCAGCCCAAAAACTTTGTCTGTTGAACAGATTGAAGCAACTGCCACTGAATCTCAGCCTTCATCTGAGAAGTCGGATTCCCCTCTTCAATCATCAACTCCAAGTGGAGCAGAAAAATCATGTGTTTCGTCAACACTTCCAACAGATTCTGTGCGTTCTTCATTCCAAATCAATGTCAAATCTGGTGATTCCAGCCCGGATCACATTCAAAAAATTTCCTCAGAAGAAGAGTTACAAGTGGTAAATCAAACAGAAACATGCAATGCATTTAATTTGAATTTAGAGTCTGAAAAGAAATCAACTGAAACAGAAAGTGTCAAGAGTTTAGAAGTGTGCCAGACTTCATCACAAGAGAGTCATGGTAGCAAAAACAAGCGCCCTACTACTCTGCCTAAAATGAATTCGACCAAATCTGAGAAACCATGTATGAATTTTACAGAATTACTGGGCTTTGCTAACCCTGGTGGTTCTAGTGCCTCTAGGCAGCACAGTGCAGCGGCCTTAGATGAAGCTCAGCAGGTGGCCAGTGGCCTTGTTGATACTATACTCCAAACAGCGGTCTTAAAGGCTGAAGAAAAATTAATTGACTCTAAGAATTCAACTATAAGGCGAGTGGAAGCAATTGAGGCTGCTCATGCTCTTGTTGATGAAGTACTCATTGAAGCATCAGCTCAAGCTTCTCAGTGTAGAGATAAAATATCTGAAGCCTCAGCCACCTGTGATACGAGTATTTGTGAAAAGGAGTTTTCCTCTTTGGCTTCACCTGAAACCGATGAGCCAGAATTAAATGTAATTCATCCATCAATTGAGAGCACTTTGAATCACGCACTTTTACATTCTGATGGTCAAAATGGGATTTCGACATCTATTCCAGTGTCAAAATCTTCCTCACTGGATGACTGTAGCACTTCACAGTCGGATTCTGCCCTTCCCAAAGAAACTTCTCCACCCTTATCCCAGTCAGATTTATCTGTTAAGTCTGAACAAGATCATTTAGTAATGAAATCCGCAGCCAAAGAAGAACCATGCTCTTCGAGCAATCTCAGCTCTGAAGTTAAATGCGTTTTAAAGTCACTAAATCAGTCTGGAGAGAACAGTTCTAGTGTAAGTTCAACAGACACTCTCCCTCAAATTGGTTCAGCACGAACTTCATCTCCTGAAAATGGTGCAACTGATTCAGCTAGGAGCAGCCTTGTTACTTGCTCTGATTCAGGTTTACGTTCAGAGGCTAGTTTATTTGTTGATGGTGTTCTTGAAGAAGCTGTGAAAAAGTATGAGGAATCTTCATCAAGTGAGTCAAGCCCTGTTAAATTGAAGAAGCTCGTCATTGACCCAGATTTTCTTCAGGAAGATGAGGAATTGGCCACTCCTTGTGGGGAAATGCTGACTGAACACTTCATGGATTTTGAAAGTGGAAGGAATGTGAGCGTATTCTGTACCTTACCGGAAAGTGGATCTGAGGATCACCTTTATGCTTATGACAGAACAGCGCATACCATAGGCAACAGGGAGGTGGATTCAGGTACTGGTAAAAGTGTGAGTGTTTTCAGAGTGGAGGAGGATGTGTATTATGAGATACAAAGGGCAAGTACATGCACAAGTGTCTTTGAAAGTGTGGAAGAAGAAGATGAGGATATGATAGACACAACTGTGCCCGTTGAAGACCGCCCTAGGACTATGAAGAATTCTTTGTCCTTTCCTAGCTTTGACAGGGATAAATTAGAAATTTCAGACAGCGATGCATTTGAAGATGCAGTTGGTGCCTTCCTCAACAAGGAGAGATTAGCACGAGATGAGATGAGACATACATCAGAATCTAATCCATGTAGAGCTCTTGTGTTGAAGCACCCAGAAATTGATCTTAGCAACCGAGAAGAAAAGAAAAGAATGGCTGAGAAGTGGGCCAATGGGGGTGAGTCAGAAGGTACAGTAGAGCTTCTTTTGTTTTGTTTTTTTCATTTCGTTTATTTGATTCTGTTTATTTTGCATAGACTGCATGAAGTAGTTTGATAATATTTTATGTCTTCAGTTATTGTTTTTTTGTTTTTCCCCCAATTCTTTGGAACTGTCTTTTCTCAAGCAACATTTCTTATATTAGTGGCACTTAATTAACATCTCATGTTTTGTTTGATGCTAGCATTTTAGTTGGCATTAGAGTAATTTTGAAAATTACTTCATGTTAAGAGTCTGTATGTCATTCTTTTGATGAAGCAAATTTATTAATTTGTCTATGCTTTCCTTCTATCTTAGTCCCAGATACTCCAGAGATGCGAGAAAAGCAGAGAGCTATCAGAGAAGCCTTGGACTCCAACGAGGATGTTTCTGTCAAGCTCTGTAAATTTGCATTGACTGAAGGTGGACTTATAAATGGTAATGTAGTTAATAATTCTGCAAGGCTGAATTGTTTCTTTCAATAAATTAGATTTACTTACAGTATAATTTTCAAATACTTTAGACTCACTTCGACGTGAAGCGTGGCCACGAATGCTGGGATTGGATCCAACTGTGGAGATCCATGCTCCTTCATTAGACGATCTCAAATCTCATCCAGAATATGGCCAAGTTGTTCTGGATGTAAATCGTTCTTTGAAAAGATTTCCTCCTGATATTCCGAAGGACCAACGTGAAACCCTGCAAGACAAGTTGACTCGTCTGATTATGTATGTGATATCCAAACATCCCCATCTCCGGTACTACCAGGGCTACCATGATGTGGCGGTGACATTTTTGTTAGTGGTGGGAGAAAGCGTTGCCTTTCAGATCATGGAGAGATTGTCGACAGAGAACCTTTCAGACTGTATGCAGCCTACTATGGAGCGCACCTCTTATTTGCTTCATTTCATCTATCCGCTTCTTCATCGTATTCATCCAACCTTGGCCGATTATTTAGAAAGGTGAGGTCCCCTCTTATGTATATTTTTTAAAAGAATAAATCATAATTAAAATAATTGGAAAACAGGGTACTTACCATGACCTTTCAACACTGTGCAGGTCTGAGGTGGGCACCATGTTCTGCCTGCCCTGGTTCCTCACTTGGTTCGGCCACAGTCTGGACCGCTATCAAGATGTTGTTCGCCTGTACGACCACTTCTTGGCCTCGCCCCCGCTGGCTCCGCTGTACGTGGCCGCCGTCCTGGTGGCCCACCGCGCGGATGAGGTGCTGTCCGTGGACTGCGACATGGCCGCTGTTCACGCCCTGCTCTCACACATCCCAGACTCCCTGCCCCTCGAGATCTTGCTCAGGGACGCCACGGAGTTGTACCTTAAGTTTCCCCCAGAAAGCATTGAGAGAGAGGTGGAGGAAAGGTTCAGGAATGAGTATGTACCGCTAAGGGCGTTCTGTACTTTAGAAATTACCCTTGTTAAAGTAATAGATTTGTTTAACCATTTTTTCTTTGCCTGTGCTTGCAGACAAGAGATGCGGAACCATGAAATTAATCATCGGAATCGCCTAGTTCGTCATAGACGTCATGCCAGCCATGGTGGTGGTGGTGCATCATGGCAGCTTGCTGAGGTGAACCGTTTTGGTGGCACCATGATGGCTTTTAACCGATGGATGCCGCCCTGGGTTGTGCAGCAACAGCGACTGTCCATGCGTTTGTTATTTGCATCAGCAACATTCTTTGTAGGCTTCTATGTGTACTCTCGTGGTGGCGATATGCTCCCTTATCTATGATTAGGGACAACATCTACTTGCTCTGTAGTGTTGATCTCAGATTTTGTTGTTAGTGTTTGCATTCCACTTCAGAAAGCATAAAGGGCAGTAGAAGGATGTTCGCCCCCTTCTCATTACTGTTGTGTTACCATAGATCTATGTTGTTAAATGTATAAAATACCTCTTTTTTTTGAATTCCTTGGTTTTTAGAAAATTACACCAAATATTGTTTCATGAGGGCTGTGTGTACACTTGAGTGATAAAAATATTTTGCAATGTGGTGGCAAAGTGAGACTGATATTACTGCATATCTATGTTATTTTTGGTATAGTGGGGCCTTCTGTTGTTAAGTAAGCATAGCATTTTCTGTGTTGTTTGTTTTTGCATAGTTTTCCTAGGCCTCACATATTTTTCTATTCATAGACATATTTTAATATGTTTGTTCAACATAAAGTTAGTGACGTACTATATTATGTTGAGGATTGTAAAATTTTTAAGTGTAAAAGGATGAACGTTTTGTTGTTACACTAGTCACTGTTCAAGTTTCAAGATTTTCACATGGATTAATTTTTAGAGATGCAGAAGGTCATTTTGGTCTGAGATTCTGATTGGGTTTTGTTCTGATTCTGAAAAAATCGAACCAGTACTATTTGACTAATGACATCATTGGTCCCTATCTTATAAAATATAACTATCCTTTATGTATTCAATGTTTGTTTGAAAAATGTTACTTAAAAAAAACTAAAATTATTTTTTTTCTCATTTATGTTTTTTTTTCTTTTTTTAGATTTTAAAATAGAGTTAAACGGAATACCTTGTGTGCGCACACGTTTTTAGTGATAAATAATTGTTAACAGTTTGCTTACTGGTAGTGTATGAAACTTTGTAAGTATTACTACCCCTATCTTAATCAACACGTGAAAATATTGGCAGCTATTCGAGAAATTCATTATAGTTTTCATTTATTTGTAAATCGGAGCTGACCCAATAAAGTTTACTACAAATGTTGCTCTGCCTTTACCAAAATCTGGTTTGGATTTTACCTTATACTTGTAAAATATGAGATGCATTGGGATGGGCAAAGACTTGCAGTGTAATATTGACAGTCATTTCTAGTAATGCCATAAGCTAGGCAGGCCATATGTCTTATTTTAGGAATTCTCAGTAAGAGATTCTGTGCAAGTGCAATATCACATCAGAGGAACCATGTACTAGTTATATTAGTCAATAGCTGTAATGCTTTCTTTTATGTCTTTATATGCTCCAAGGAAGTACCATTATGCTTGTATTTTAATTGAACTTCCTGAATGCTGTCATCATGTGCAAGTTACAAAAAGCTCCATTGTCTGTAACTTTATTAAAATGAAATATGAGGTTTATTTGTATTCTTAAGGGTAATTTGTTACTATTGGGCTTGAATAATGTCTCTCTTTGAATAAAAACAACTGCTCTAGAAATTTTTGTGTTCTTTCTCTTTTTGTTGGTTAGCCTAAAAAGTTAGGCATACAAACACTGCTCCCAACAGAGTTTTCAGTATATAAGCAACTGAACCTGGAACAATCGCTTTTAATCCAGGTGTTCAAGAGTCCCTAGTTTTGAACTATGAAGGTTTTCTGGCTGGACTATTTCTCATACATGGTGCTTCCCTATGTTCGCCACAACCCAATCCGAAAGCGAAACTGAATCCGTTGCTCTGCCCTGCCCCTTTCCGCCTGATAATAAACATGACGTCATTGTAGATCGTCTGCATTTTGATGAGGTCTGCACCCAACGTTCTTAGATTTGAGCGTTGTGTTCAGTGGATTTGCTAAGACACGGAACAATCTCTTAACCTTGAAAAAAAGGTTTTGAAACTGATCGGTCCACTATGGTGCGCGAAGTGAAAATGGCTCCCTTGAGACCACTGGACGATTTTTTGTTGAACTCTGCCAGGTATCAACTTCCAAACTTTTCGGACTTGGAAAAATGGGGAAATCGTGTTACAAACAACTTTTTGTATTACCAAACAAATTACTTCCTCCTGGCCATCATGATTTTCTTGTTAGTTGCGTAAGTATTTTCTAAGTGGTTTTCTGCTTTGGTAGCAAACAGTGTTGTACCCAACAGACGTATGCTTATCTCTCGAGTACTTGTCGAGATGATTAGTTTTAAGGTTGGTTATTTTCACCTCTCTTAACATTTACTTTGCCTGTTTTCTGTAGGGTTATCCATCCTGTTGAAATGCTGAGTGGAATCACAGCAATGGGACTGGCCTTTGGTGTGTTCTATTATTTCACTAATTCGAAGCCTGGTGCCGATCAGTTTAAAAAAGAACATCCACTTGTCAGTGTTCTGATCATGCTCACCGCAGGATACTTTATTGTTTACATGATTGGTGGAATAGTTGTATTCGTGTTTGGAACACTTCTACCGATTTTTGGTAAATATCTCAAGGATCTAAAAATTGATTTGTTAAGGTGAATTTTTTTGTTAATACTTCATTTCTTTTCTTTCCTTTCAGTTGCGTTCATCCATGCTTCCCTGAGGATGAGGACTATCAAGAACAAAATTGTGAATAAAATTGAAGGACTAGATGTGTTCCAGAAAACTCCCATGGGCCTGTTCCTTGACACTCTTGGTATGATGCCCGATATTATATCTTAAAGATTGCCTGTAAAAATGGGAATGTGGACTCCATTTTTCTTCAGATGCTGTCTTTAACTTCATTGAGGCAATTGATGTTGATGGTATAGTGTCTAGTTACCTTCTGATCACATTCTTGCATGTTCTTGGGCCTTGGAAAGTATTGTTGTGAGAAGTTATTATTTTTCCCACTTAAAAGTGATAACTGATGAGTCATAGATTGTTTCTTTTTCCAAATGTTTTCATTAAATTCATTACCTTTCTAGTGATTCCCGAAATACTGTAACTGTGTAAATGTGTTCTCATTTGCTCTCATTACTGTGGCCAGAAATGAGAGTTGAGTATTGGTTTTGTTATGGGGGATCTTGCATTAAAAATAAAACATTGTTCAAATTTTAAGGTGGATAAATTACATTCTGATATTGTGTAAGAAGGAGACATTGCTAGTAATAAAGTCTTGAGTATTAATTTAGCTTTAGCTGTTCTGTGAACAATGCATTTAAGAGACACAAGTAATCACATTTTTAGACTGTAAAATATGTAGGCTGTGCATATAAATTACAATTTTTGTTTAATCTTACTTTCTTATTTATCTATGTACAGTTTTCACTTTGCACTCCTCCAGATAGGATGTTTCTTCTTGACTTTATCTGCTTCATTGCACTTTCAGGAATCTCTCAAACACTCTAAAATTTCATATTTTAATCTCTCCTATCCACTCTCTCATGATGTCTGTGGAAAATAACACTGATATTTATATTTTATACAGTCGAAGAGGCTGATGCAGTAGAGGTCGACTTCGAAACACAGCTCGCGAGGAAAGCCAAGGGACTACTTCAGGACATAGGGAGTAAGAATAAGTTAAAATAGGGTTTTGCATGACATCAGTATTTGTAAGCATTCTTTAAGACTGGGCAGAGCTTTGTGATACTAGTATGTGGCGAGGCCACTGTTAGACCTTTGACCATATGGGAGGGATTTAAAATTTTCTGATTATTTCAAGCTTGGTAGGTCAACTTGATTTTATTCAGTGATGGATTGTACTTTCAATAAGTTGTTGAGCTGTCATATTTTCTTCAACATTTCATTTTTGTCTGCTTTGCTTAAAATTTGAGGTTTTCTTGCTAAAGGTCGATTTGCTTTAAGTATCTTATCAGTAACTCACATATCCCTCCCTACTTGCTGCAGAGCACCTGACTCTTGAGACTCTATCAAGCCAGGCCATTATCCCCAAACCCTACCTGAGTGATAGCCAAAACAATTCTTGTCAACTTTGGTACCTTCCTTGTTAGCTGTTAGAAGACATTGTGATAAAATTGACATTAATGTAAACTTGTTTGTAGCATTGTTTTCTTTAGAGAAATGTTTTTTTAAAACAGAGATGAAATGTATATTATTTTCCCCTTTTCTTGTTCTTTATCGGTCTAGCTGTATTGCCTGACTTAAGTGGTTGAATGTTTTTGAACCACTTTGCATACCAGCGGACCGCATGTTTGTACTATTGCATTGTACCGTATTGCAATAAATGTTGCTTTTAACCCAATTCTAGACCATTTTCTTCCATCAATGCCCTACCCAACTCATAACCATCCAGACATTTTAATCAATATGAACCCCTGATGATGCACTGGCGTAATACCTAATATCTACCACCAGGGCTCATTCCCAGCAGTGAGCCCCCAGCCCCACAGTCCCCCGCCCCCCGGTCCGGTATAGGAGACGACCGGAGACACAGCTGGACTCTGTCGGATTCGGCTATTTGTCCTGACCCCCCCCCCCCCCCCCCCCCGTCGGGGCCCCGCCTTGGGCCGGGAATGACCAATCAACAGCAGTGCCTCCCATTATCGGACCCCATCTCCGATCAGACCAAACAACTTTGTAGAGCAATTACACAAACCGTTTGCCCCGGCCGACGTAGTGTGTGGTTAATTCGTGCGCGTGCGTGCGTGCATGCATCGGCAAGTAAGATGACGGCAAATTAGCAGGCATTTTTAAAATAAAATCTCAAACATCAAAAATGCCAGGATGCTAGTACAGGACTTTAAAAATCTCACCCATCTGATAAGGATTTTTCTCCTCGATCAGATAGTTACACGGAGACATTTTCGCCGTTTGCCAAGTACCGCTCGGCTCTGTCCACAACCAGTACAAGCTGGTCGTCCTTTCACGGTCGGACATAGCCCCCGGCAAGTCAGTGGGAACGACCCTCCACTCCGCCTACAGGGTCGGAAAGGCTTTATTCCCTGGCACAACCCCTCCCGTCCCCACAGTGGACGACGAAACCGCCCAGACATATGATGGTCCGGTCAGACGACATCAGCAGCGCGAGAAGTCGGCTGCCAGTTGCACGGCGGCGCCATCTCGCGGAACTCTGGCCTACTACCCCCCACCCTTCCCCTCCACCCTCCCCCCCAGTGCAGAGGGGAAGGGTGGAGGGGCAGTACGCCAGAGTTCCGCGAGATGGCGCCGCCGTGCAACTGGCTGCCGACTTCTCGCGCTGCTGATCTCGTCTGACCGGACCATTATATGTCTGGGCGGTTTCGTCGTCCACTGTGGGGACGGGAGGGGTTGTGCCAGGGAACAAAGCCTTTCCGACCCCGTAGGCGGAGTGGAGGGTCGTTCCCACTGACTTGCCGGGGGCTATGTCCGACCGTGAAAGGACGACCAGCTTGTACTGGTTGTGGACAGAGCCGAGCGGTACTTGGCAAACGGCGAAAATGTCTCCGTGTAACTATCTGATCGAGGAGAAAAATCCTTATCAGATGGGTGAGATTTTTAAAGTCCTTTACTAGCATCCTGGCATTTTTGATGTTTGAGATTTTATTTTAAAAATGCCTGCTAATTTGCCGTCATCTTACTTGCCGATGCATGCACGCACGCGCGCGCACGAATTAACCACACACCACGCGAGACGGGGGACGGAGACGCGAGAGGTGCGCGTCGGCAGAAATCCGCCATCTGTGGGGGACGGAGGAGAGGGGGGGGGGGGGGGGCCAGGCCGGCCAGGGCCGAACGAAAGGATACCTTCCGTCCTTCGGTCTCAGTCACTCCTGCTGATAGAGAGGGAGGCGGGCGATCCGTCTCTGTCGCACCGCTCCTCACGCCTCCCCCTCCCCCTTACCATTCCGCACTATTAGCTCTTGCTCTAATCTCTCTCTCTCTCTCTCTCTCTCTCTCTCTCTGTCTGTCTCTCTCCGTCTCTCTCACTCCCCCTCCAGAGCCCTGCGTATTATCGTGGACATCTTTCTTTCTCGACCATGTAATACGGAATGACGGCGCTACCGGATGGGAAGGGGAGGGGAAGGGAGAAGAGGAAGGAGAGAGGAGGGGAGGAGGGGGAAGGGGGAGGGAGGGGAGAAAGGGAAACAAAAATAAGGGGGCGGGAAATAAATTCATTTGCTTGCGCACGACGTTGGCGCTGCCGGGGGCGCCGCCGCGGGGGGTGGGGGCTGGGCCCTGGGGTGTGGTTACAAAACTGCAGAGCCGAAAAAAAAATTGGAGGAGGGGGTGGGGGGCTGCAAGGGCCGTGCAGGGGAGGGGGGGCTGTTGTGGCTTCCAGGTGAAGCGGCGGCATTATGCTGTTCACTGTTACGTAATCGTCGGCAGTTCCGGAGAGAGAGAGAGAGAGAGAGAGAGAGAGAGAGAGAGAGAGAGAGAGAGAGAGAGAGAGAGAGAAAACGTCGGGCCCTTGACAAAATTACGTAAACCTTTCTTTGTTCTTCTCTTTTTTTCCCCCCCGTTTGTGTTCTCCCGCCCCGACCCTTCGACGCGCCGACGACACCCCACGACAGCAGCGTCTCATGGACGCGGGGTATACACACCCCCGCCGCGCTGCCGTGGCCGTGCCGGTGGCGGTGGGGGTCCGTCCGTCCCGCAGGGATCGTGTTTGCCTCGAGCGCGGCTCCAGGAAGCGGCCCGCGCCCCCCGTCTGGGGCGGCGTGGAATGGCCGAGTGCACTCCACAGTGGGAAAGGATACGTCCTGGTCCCGGCCGGCCGAGCTGAGCCGCGCCAACCGGCGCTCCAGCAGGCGCACCTCTCCAGCCGGCTCTCCAGCGCTGCAGGCTCTATCCCTCCCTCCCTCCCTCCCTCCCTCCCTCCCTCCCTCCCTCCCTCCCTCCCTCCCTCCCTCCCTCCCTCCCTCCCTCCTGCAGGATCTACCCGCAAGGCTTTTCCGCTCCCCGTCCGGGGACAGATACACTCAACACTTTGCTGGCCGGGGTCTTCGCCGCCGACGTCGCCGCCCGCGGAAGAAAAAGTGGGGTGGGATTGGTTTGAGAGCACTTACAGTCCCCCTACCCGTTGTAGCCCTCTCTCTCTCTCTCTCTCTCTCTCTCTCTCTCTCTCTCTCTCTCTCTCACGCCCACGAACGTACTCGCTACTGTATGACCCCCATTCGCACACGGGGCGAAACGTTCCTGGCCTCCGAGTATAATGCAACGACAATACGGAACTCTGTGGTCTTAACTGCCCCGCAGAAGTAGTACAGGGTTAAGGACTTTCTCGCCACTTTTTCTCCCTCGAGAGTTTTTCGCGGGGGTCTCGGGGGGATTTACGGACAAAAAGAAGTACGCGCTGTGCGCGGGCAAAGAAGGGCGAGGCGATGCGCTGCGACTCAGACTTGAGGCTTCCTGGAAAGAAATAGAAGTACAGGATATGGGGGTAGCACTCCTCCCCCCCTCCTTCGAACCTCCCCCGTCTCTCTCTCTCTCTCTCTCTCTCTTGCACACACACACACGTGCAGAAGAAAGCGCAATGGGAGGGTCGTGAATTTACATTCGTGATTAGGTTACGGTATGTACATGTGTGCACGGGCACACACACACACACACACACACACACACACACACACACGCACACTCCCAACCCTCGCGCCCCGCCTGTGAGGGCGTCGGGCGGAGCCCAACGGAGCCTGCCCTACAGGATGGACTGATGTGGGGGCACCCTTCTTCCGCCCCTCTCTCTCTCTCTCTCTCTCTCTCTCTCTCTCTCTGGCCGTCTCGGGCAATCTTCCCCATTTCCGACAAAGTAAGGATATGGGAGCTTCAAGGCGAACCGCCAGCCCCCGGCGGCGGGCGGCCAGCACCGGAGCACGGGCGCACGGCTGGGGGGCCAGAGGATTCCGCAACCCCACACACTCACACACCGCCAACAGCGGCGGCGGCGGCAGCAGCAGCAGCAGCAGCGGCTCGGCGTGTCCGACCCTGTGTGTGTGTGTGTGTGTGTGTGTGTGTGTGTGGCGACAGGTGCGAGTAAGCGTCCTCGGAAGGTTCCACCTGCCGAAGCGGTGCCTAGTCGTGTTTCCGTTCTCTTTCTCTCCTCCTCCCTCTCTCTCTCTCTCTCCCCTCTCCCCCTCCCCTCTCTCCTCTCTCTCCCTCCCTCTCGCCTGGGAGGTAGGCACCGCCACGCACCCGTGTGTTGCGGGACGGTATCGCCTCGCCCGCAGGCGGACCCCTGACCCCTGCTCCCGGCGCCACTCGCCCTCCATTCCCCCCCAAAAATATTTTTTTTGCTGCAATCTCCCAGATTTCTCCAAAAATCCTCTCTGCCCTCCCTCGCCTATTTTTTTGTGTGTGTGCGTTCTTCATTTTTTTTCTTCGCGGTGCACCTCGCCTTATGAACGGTGATGCGGTTTTGGAGGGCCGGGGCCGCACTCAGCATATTGGTGGCGGCCAGGGCCAGGCAGGGCCGGGCAGGGCCAGGACGGAGCCCTCAGGAGGGCGCGCCGACGTCCCGGGCTCCCTCCGGCTCCCTCCGGCTCCCTCCCTCCCTCCCTCCCTCCCTCCCTCCCTCCCTCCCTCCCTCCCCCGGTTATCGCCCTCCTGTGGCCACACGCCGTCCGGTCCGAGCGGCTGGCTCCGTCCGGCCGCTGCACGGAAGCGAACGCCTACTCAGCTTCGAGCACCGCCCCCCCCCATCCGCTCCACGCCACTCCAGGTACGGTTCAAAAGAAAATAAATAATTAAAAAAAATTAAAGTAAAGTGTCGAGTAAAATGGTCACCAAAAACAGAAAATCAAACTCGTTCATAAAATTCGCACAATATTCACACAACAAATATTTTCGTTGAAAAAAAAAAGGGATTGTATTTTGGTAGGTGCGCGCGGGATACAGCCGGTGGGCCCCCTCGTATCGCTCGAGCGCTGCAAAATATTATGGCTGGCTAACCGCGTTCGCCGCCGCTCCCGTGGACCCCGGCCTCGGGCTGTCGCCCCCGCCGCCACCCCCGCCGCCCCCGCCGCCCCCGCCGCCCCCGCCGCCCCCGCCGCCCCCGCCGCCCCCGCCGCCCCCGCCGCCCCCGCCGCCCCCGCTGCTGCGACGGAATGAAATGACGCGCGACAAACAGCGTTATCCGCCACCTTGTTCGGTCCCAGGTCCATATCGTGCCGTCCCAGAGCACCCCCTCCCCCCCCCCCCCCACCTCTCTCTGTATTAGCAGTTCGCGACGCCCGCTTCCCCCTCCATGAAATCTCGTTACACGCAAAACACAAGGAGGAGGGGGCAGGGGAGGGGGAGGAGGGAGGGGAGGGGGGGGGGGGGGCAGAGCGGCCGTGTGCCGAGAAGTCACCCAACACGGTGCGAGTACCGTCTCCGTCAGAACCTCTCCTGCTTGCGGTGTCGGGGGGCCTCGACTCCCAGCGAGGCTGCTGCTGCTTCCCACGCCGACATTTCAATCAGACCTCTCTCTCTCTCTCTCTCTCTCTCTCGCTCTTTCTTTCTCCCTTCACTTTTATTCCGTTGTGCGGCGCGGGGGATCCTTTGCGGCCGCTAAGAGGACGGGGGAGGGGGCGGGGGGGGGGGGGGGGGGTGCTTTGCCGAGCACGAATCATGAATCAAGCGTCCAGGACTGGCAGCTCCGTCCCGGCCGGCCGGCACGGAGAGAGAGAGAGAGAGAGAGAGAGAGAGAGAGAGAGAGAGAGAGAGAGAGAGAGAGAGAGAGAGAGAGAGAGAGAGAGAGAGAGAGAGAGAGAGATAGGCAGAGCGTCTGATGGATCCCAGACAATGGCCCGCGCCGCACCGCGCCGCCCCGGACGATGTTTCCAATCTGCATCGCTGCGCCGCCGCCCCCGCGCCGCCCCCGCGCCGCCCCCGCCTCCCTCACCCGACCCGCGGCCCAGACGGAACCAGACGGGGCGCGGCGTCTCACTCGCACCCGCACGGCACGCGCCGTCCGTGCGACAGAGACGCAGAGAGAGAGAGAGAGAGAGAGAGAGAGAGAGAGAGAGAGAGAGAGAGAGAGAGAGAGAGAGAGGGTGTGCTTTAGAATGAGTTCCGCGGAGCCAACGGCGCCCTGCGGGTAGGCAGCCGCTGCCGCTCCGCGCGCGCGTGTCGTGCGGGCCGGCCTACCCCGGCGTCCGCAGGCGCCCGCGGTGCTCGGCGGCGCTCTGCCCGTCGTGCAGGTGCAGCGCGCGCACCGAGGCCGTGTCCGTCACCGCGGCCGCCCCGCCGGCGGAGGCGAAGGAGGCCCGCTTAACATTCAACAAGTGCGCGCGCCGTCCCCGTCACCGCCCCCGCGGGGCCCGTCGGTAAACCGCGTGCCGAGGACTAGTTTTATACGCGGCGCGGCGCGGCGGGGCGCGTCCTTAAGTGACTTGCGGAACAGAAAGGCGCAGAGTGAAAGGAAGATAAAAGGGGGAGAGAGAAAAAAAGGAATCGGCGCGCGGCGGTGAGTGTCGAACCCGCGCGACACGTTCACCACGTTTGCCGTCGGCGCTTCGAGGACCACGGCCGCCTGGCGCCGCCGGCGCTGAGGGGCCGAGGCGGCGTCCCGAGGTGGCGGGGCGGCGGGGCGGGGGCGGGGGCGGGGGGCGGGGGGCCGGGGCCGGGGCCCGCCGCCGGTCAGGACCTTTTAATTGTCGATGCCGGAGTACTCCGGGGGCGGGTGGAGGAGGGGGGGGGGGGGGGCGGGGAGGGGGCAAGGGCGTCCGTCGGGCGGCCCGCCGTGCGCCGCCGGCCGGCCGCCACGCCAAGCCGCGGGTTACGTGGAACCAGAACCGAGCCGAGAGTTTGTTGCTTAATTGGAGCCTGCAAAGCCGCTGTTGAAGTGGCGGAGAGAGAGAGAGGTGGAGAGAGAGAGAGAGAGAGAGAGAGAGAGAGAGAGAGAGAGAGAGAGAGAGAGAGAGAAAGCGCTGCAGTGCATGCTGGAGTCGAGTGGGCTTGAGCCCCCTTGGCGCCGTCCCGTCCGTGCCTCTCCCTCTTTTGCCGCGATTATATAATGTTATCTCATGAAATTTGTTCGCGAAACGCCACACGGCGGCGGCGGCAGCAGCGGCGGCTTTGAGCGCGCGGGGTGGTGGGTGGGGGGCTGCGGGGTGCGAGTTTTCGCGAACAAAAAGCTGCGCAGTGCATGGTGGCGGGGGTGGGGGGGGGGGGGTGTGCACTCTTGTCTGGACACGCACACACACGACTCAGGCCCCGATGCGAGGGGGGTGGGGGTGGGGGGTTGAGGGGTACACAGTGCACAGTCGGGAAGGGATTTCCTTTCCTGCCGTCCAGCGGTGATGTAGGCAGGGGGGGGGGGGGGGGGGATGAGGATTGCTTGTCGGCGCAGTGGCTGCCCGTCGACGACGGCAGTGGAGTCGCGGGAGCCGGGTCTGCTCGGCTCGGCTGCCTATACACGTCGCTGTGATTTCCCTGCAAATAACCTCCCCGGGGCGCGCGGTGTATTGGTGCACGGCCACCCTCCCCTCCCCGCCGCCCACCTGACTCCGCCCCCCCCCCCGCCGCCGCCCTCCTCTATCTGCTGCTCGACGTCCTCGTGCACGGCGCGGGGGCGGCAGCAGCAGCACCATGCATCACATGTCCCGAACATCTAACAAGGAAACTAACCTAACTCGCAGGCGAGCACGGCGTCGGGGGAGAGAGGGGAGGCGGCGGCGGCGGCGTGGCGCGTCACACCTTCTCGCGCCGCTCCATCCATCTTAAGCGGCCACGGCGGCGGCCCCGGGGGGAGTCAACCCCCCGGCGGACACGGCTGCGTCCGAGGCGTCGCGCCCCGCGCACCTCCCCGCCGTCCGCTGACGTGGAGGGTCCGGCGTTCCGGACGCAGCGCCGGGGGCAGCCGAGGCCAGCCGAGGCCAGCCGAGGCCACCGCGACGGCCGCCTTGGTGACCTCGGGACCCTTCATTGTGTCGCTGGCAGCAGGCGGCCGACGGGGTCAGCCTGGCCTCGGGAGCAGGGAGGTCCGGAGACACCGCCGTCACGCGACCAGCAGCGTCTTGAAAACATTCGAAAACTCCACAGCAAAGGCAGAGGGCAACGGGAGGCAATCCCTGCGTTGCTTAAGCAGTGGCGCCTCCGGGCCTCCGGGCCTCCGGGCCTCCGGGCCTCCGGGGCGAGGGCATTCTGTTGCACAGCTGAAAGGGGAGATAACCACCTGGGCGGGCATGCCGGTGATGCCGGCCGGCCGCCGCCTTCCCATTCACGCCGTGCCAATCTCTTTTGATGACGCGCCGCCGCCGCTGCCGCCGCGCTCCTCTCCGACGCGCTGCAAAGTTGCGCCGAAGCTGACAAGTTGAATAGAATGCTAATAAGACAGGAGAGAGCGCAGGGCGAGAGCGAGCGAGAGATATAAAAAAAATATGTATAAAGAAAATGGGGAAAGGAAAAGGAGAACAAGTAAAAATATACACACCGTCGTCTGCCGCGTCGTCTGCTCCGCGTCGTCTGCTTGCGGCCTCCGTTTCCGGTGCGCCACCGCGCGCGCGCGGGACTTATTCGATCGTTTGAATTCATGAATATTCATGCATCCGCGAGAACGCCGAGTGTTCCTTTGTGGACGCGGCCGAAATAATGGCGGCCATTGAGCGAAGCGCCCGCGCCGATCTTCCGCTCCTCGCCATGAAAATTCATATTCAAAAAGTTACTTTTTAATTTTTAAACCAAAGAAAAAAAAGCACAAAAAGAAATATCAAACTTTTCAGCTGCTGTCGTGCTCTAGACATTTTTTTCAACAATTCGAGAAAAATGCAGGGACGGCTTTATTCGAGTCGGTTTTTGCTCCGACACCCTCGCGTCCCTGCGCCTCCTGGGGATTACCTTCCTCCTCGGACTGCCCCCCCCCCCCCCTCCCTTCCGCCCACACACACACACACACACACACACACACACACACACACACTGCTGCCGCTGGACCGCGGCGGCGGCGGCGGCGGCCCCGAGGACGCCGCCGACGGCACAACGCTCTCTGTTTTTAGCTGATTGAATTTGGTAGTGGGGCCGCGCGAGCTGGCCGCGGAGCAGCCGGCCCTCGCCGTCGGCCCTCCCCGTCGGCGTGGGCCTCGGCCCCCGGCGGGCCGCCCCCTCGGTGCGCGGTAGGACGTCTTTATGGGGCGTCCTGTGGGGGCAGTGGTGCAGCCGCACCCCGCCGCCCTCAACCACCGCCGCCCCGAGGACCCGGCCCCTCCATTTTCGGCTTTTATTTCCCACCCCCGCGTTCCGTCAGCAGCGGCAACAACAACAACATCAACAACAACAACACGACCGGCGTGTTCCGTAAGGTAAACACCGCCCCCCGCCTTCCGTCGCGAATTTGCCGTCGCCGGGTTCTCCGCCCGACGTCGCCGCCGTCGCCGCCGCCGCCGTCGTCGCCCCCTGTCTCTCATTTCATCCAGGACGACGACGACGAGGAGGACGGCGATGGCGGAGAGCAAATCCGTGCGCCTGGCCGCGCTGCACGCCGCAGCGTATTGCGTACCGCGGCGCGGTGCGGAGGAAGAAAGAGGGACATAAAGAGGCGGCCGCCGCGAGCAGACGGCCGGGGCTCCGTGGCTCGGCGGGGGGCCGGCGGCGGCGGCGGCGGCGGCGCGTCCCTCCCTCCGGGTGATGGGCGTTAAGGGCCCTGTGCCCGGCTGCTACCGCCGCCGCCGCCGCCGCTCTTGCAGCAGCCGGCTGGCTGGCTCCTTATTGCTGCCAAATGGCCGCGCGAGATTGCGCCCTGTGTATCTTGTGTATCCTTTACGCGCGCCGCCGCGCCACGCCCCGCCACGCCTCCGTCCGGGGGGAGGGGGTGGGGAGGGGCACCACTTTGAATATTCATTGTAACGCCGGCGGTACCCACACATTCATACTCGACGACGTCAAAAGCCCGACAGCGGCCGTACAGCCCGGTGGGTTCGGTAGCTCAGTGGGCTAGCGGGCGGGTCCACGAGAGGAAGGTCGCGGGTTCGGATCCCGCCGCCTCCAGCCAGTCCTGCGCCCACCACTGGCTCCGCCCATCACCCTGCGGAGGCGGCGGAGGGGGCTCAAGTTACTGGGCGGCGCTGACGCCGCAGCCTTGCTCGCGACGACGGTTTCAGGGCTCGTTTGGTCCGACTTGTTTTGGAAGGCGGTGTGGCAGCTATTTACTCCCTCCGTTGACTTCGCCGCCTTGTATATGCCCGCTTAGCGCTTACCGCCTTGCCGGCGGCGGCGGCGGGCCCGGCGCTCTGCTTTTGGAAGGGGCGGGAGGAGGGGCGGGGGGGGGGGGGGGGGGGGGGTTGCTCGCGGCCACCCCCCTCCCCCCGCGCCAAGGCGCCTGCTGGAACTGGGCGAGACAGAAAGCCTTCCTCTTTCCTTATCATGACGGAAGTTTGCGCGCGCCCGCGGTCGGCGGTGGGGTGAAGGGGCGAGGAAAGTGATAACACTTCTAACGGCTCTCTCTCTCTCTCTCTCTCTCTCTCTGCCTTCTCTGTCTGCGATGGAGATAGAGTGGAAAGCAATAGAAGAGGAAGAGACGCGTGCCCTATACAAGAGAGGAAAGGAGAGCGACGGGGACGATATGGTGACTGAAGGGACAAGAAAAGGAAAGAGGAGAGTTGGTTGAAAAGGAAAATTGAAAAAAAAACCTCGACGTTTTCTGTATAATTTTAACCGCGCTAAATTTGGTGCCGTTTTGGGCAACTTTTCCTCCATTCTCGTCCCGCCTGTGATGCCCGGACCACTTATTCCCCCCCCCCCCTCTCTCTCTCTCTCTCTCTCTCTCTCTCACTGTCTCTCCTCTCTCTCTCTCTCTCTCTCTCTCTCTCTCTCTCTCTCTGTCTTTCCCTTTCTGGGCTCTGGGATGAGTTTCCAAAGAATAATTGAAAATAACACGTGTTGGGAAGTTGTGCTGCCACAGCTGTTGCACGGGGCGTGTGCCGACGGCGTGTGCGGGGCGTGTGCGGGGCGTGTGCGGGGCGTGTGCGGGGCGTGTCGGGCGGAGGGTCTCCGGCAGGGGCCCTCGCCTCGGCTCTGATTCCGCACCACTCACTACTCTACTCCCGCAGCTGCCGCAGCTCCCGCAGCTGCCGCTGCTCCCGCACTAGCTGCACCTCGAGCTCGGCTCCAGCTCGGCTCCAGCTCGGCTCCAGCTCTTCTGCGCCGCGTCCTCCAGTGCCTCCAGCAATAACAGTGCACGACGGCGGTGTACACCGAGGAGAGCGGCGAAATGTTGTGAAACAAATTCCGCAGACTCGCGGGAGTTTGAGAGGGAAAGTCGCGACGCCAGGGAGAAGTGGCGCATAATTATGTAAAATTATGTGCTGCTGCATCAATGCAGTTTTTCCTTGTTTATTTTTGCTTATTTTGGTTTTTTGCTTATCAAGGTCGCTTGTTCAGTTTCAAATCTAACCACTGTGGTTAGAAATACAAATGCTCTCTCCAATTAAAAAAAAAAATACTTGAATGATTTCTGAGACCAAATGGCAAACTCCAGTTTCCGCGTGCAAAAAAAAAAAATCAGTTGAGGCTGCAGAACTTCATCGGTGTAAAGGGCGATAGGGGTCAGCGACTTTCAGGGGGGGGGGGGCAGAGACGGGGAAGCGAAAATAAAACGGGAAGGAGACGACAGAGTGAGAGAGAGAGTGAGAGGAGAGAGAGAGAGAGAGAGAGAGAGAGAGAGAGAGAGGGCGAAAATGGGCATGATGGGGCATGAGGGTGGCTGAGGCGCGGCCTCGGACGGCGCCCCTTACGTGCCTTGGGGGCCTCGCGGGCACCGCGCGGCCAGCGCAGCCCGGCGCCCCCCCCCCCCCCCCCCCCCCCGGGGCGGAGAGTGGAGTGTGGAGGGCGCTAATGTCTGTCTCGTAAAACACAATGTAATTGGCTGCCGTTATACAGGGTTAGTTCTCCATTGTGGTCCGCGGAGGGAGGGAGGGAGGGAGGGAGGGAGAGAGGGCAGTGGATGGGCACCGCGGCGGGGGTGGAGAGGGGAGGGGGCGCGGCACGGGCGGACACAGGAGACGACAGCTTTCGGCAGCGTCAGCGCTACTGCTGCTGCTGCTGCGGCCCCTTTTGTAATCATTTCATATGTGTTCGATTACATCCAGTCGATTTGTGTCAGTGAGCGTGTGTGTGTGTGTGTGTGTGTGTGTGTCTTCCTCATCGTGTTGTGTGAGTGTCGTCATGCCCCCCGCCTCCTGCGAGGACGACACAGCAGCTGGGCGTGGCCGCGGCGTGGCGGCGGCGTGGCGGCGGCGTGGCGGCGGCGTGGCGGCGGCGTGGCGGCGGCGGGACAGGCAGCGCCGCGCACAACAAAAGAAAGCAATCGCCCCACCATCCTCCTTTCCATTTGGCCGGTCCAATGGACTGAAAAATTAAAATTACGTGCGGGCGGGGCGCGCGCCTGCCGGAGTGGGCTTACGTCCTGTATGCTTGAGCGGGGCCGGCGGGGCCTCCGCCCCCCCTCTCCCCCCCCCCTCCCCCCCTCCTCCCCTCCCTCCTCCCCCTTCCCCTCCCGCGCCCCTACCCGGCGCTGACCTGGCCCCCGCAGGAACCGTCCAAAACCCTCCCGCGGGCCCTGCAAACGATTCGAATTGCGCGCCCGCGCCGCGCTACCAGCGTGTTGTTATGTGGGGCGCTTCAATAACGCGAGAGGCGCCCCGCTAATCCGCCAGTGTGCCCCGCCGCAACGTCTCGATGACGTCACACGGCCCGCCATGATGCAGGCGCCACCACCACCGCCATCGGCGCGCGAAATTTTTAAAACCACATTTTTTTCCACTTCTCACATCTCTTCGTAATTGTTTTCTCATATATTGCGAACGTGCGTTAAGAGTAGACCGGCCTGTCACGTCTCTCTCTCTCTCCCCCTCTCTCTCTCTGTCCCTCACCCCTTTTCAACGAATTATTCTCCCCGGACAGGAACTTGGCATTTTAGAGAGATATGGTGGCGGCGCCGTGCTATGGTACAGTCACGTTGGAGCGAGTGAGAACGCGCGCGAGGGCGAGGACAAAGTAAGAGGGTGAGAAAGACAGAGACAGAGAGCGTCAACGAGGGAGAGAGGAGAGAAAGAGTGGGTGGGGAGTGTGGGAGAGACAGAGACAGAGAGAGAGAGAGAGACGGAAGACTCTGCATGCCTCTGCGCTTCACTAAAAGAAAACGAAGTTTGCATGTTTATCGAGTCACCACACCAGTCCCAGCGAGGCCTGCCTGGCCTTCGCGAGAAAGAGGGCGAAGGGAAGTAAAATGGAAGGGGAAGAAATTGGAAAGGTTGGGGGGAGGGGGGGGGGGTGAACACACATGGTCAGCACGCTAAGGGGCTCCCGACGTGGAAACTTCAGGACAGTTCGGCAGGGAAAGAGAGAGAGGGACAGAGAAGAGGGCGGGGAGAATTAGGAAATATTGGATAATGCTTAGAATTCGATACACTTCTCTCTCTCTCTCTCTCCTCTGGAAGTTGTTTCTCTCACGGGGCAGCATCCGTGCGTGTCTGTTTAGCACGGACGCGCCCCGCCTCCGCCACCCCGGCCCTGCCATCGACCCCAGCAGGCGGCCATGAGGCGGCCATGAGGCAGGCAGGCAGCCAGGCAGCCGGGCAGGGCGCCCCGGCCACCGAACAAATTGGGTGCGGGACACTCTTTTTGGGGGCGGCGGCGGCGGGAGCTCTGAGGAGGGGCGAAACTTTATGATAATGTCCTTGTCGGCTCGACTGTGTGTTCTCTCACCCCCCCCCCCCCATCTCCTCCCCCATTCTGTGTTGGACAAACGTGAAAAAGGCAAAAAAAAAAAAAATCGGGGCACGGCGGGCCTCGCGGGCGCGTGGCTGCTTCAGGTGCCGTGCCGGTCGGCGGCCAGCGCCCGCGGTGTGGTGGGTAGGCAACCCCAACACACGCGTGCCGAGCGCGCTGCCCGCCCGGCCCCCACCACACAGTAATGCACTGCGAGCCAGGCGCGCGGGCCACCGTCCTATACTTGTTATTATTATTATTATTTCAAATTTGGGGGCCGTCCTCAAACCAGGTGCTGTAAATTTACTCAAGGCCGCACCTATAGTATCTCTGTCTGTCACTACTCACTAGATCTCCTTCTCTATCTCTCTCTCTCTGTCCATATTCTCTCCCTCACAGTTCATCTCTCTCCATCTCCCCCTCCACTTTCTCTCCCTCGATCATCCCTTCCTCTCTCTCCCTCTCTCTGTCTGTCTCTCTGTCTGTCTCTCTCCGGCCGACATCAAAGCGGACTTGTGCTGCTGGCCTCACGCGTGCTGCCTGCGCCGGAGGCGCCCGACCAATCAGAGCAACGGCCCTCTCTCTCTCTCTCTCTCTCTCTCTCTCTCTCTCTCGTCAGTACATTAGTATGCATAGGACTCGATCTGAACCTCGCACTAACACACACTTCTGGTCGCGGTCGAGCCAATGCCGTTTCATATCTAAAAGCCGCAATCTTCTACGATTGTCATCCTGGCCACTGCTCTCTCTCTCTCTCTCTCTCTCTCTCTCTCTCTCGTGTGGTGGCTGTTCAAGGTCCCATCACCCCCTCCCTCCCCCCCTCTTTCTCTCTCACTCTCCGCTGCCCAGAAGGGAAACTCTCGTCCCGTTGCTGTCACACCGAAAGGGATATAAGTTTGGCCATTTCCTTGCGAAGTCAAAAGACCTTAAGACCCCCGGCCCACTTCCTGGCGGGGATCCAAGTTGCATTAGCTACACAAGCTCCTGCATTCACGAGTGAGACAGAGGGAAAGAGCAGGGACAGAGCGGAGAGAGAGAGAGAGAGAGAGAGAGAGAGAGAGAGGGCTAGAGGGGGAGCAGGCGAGAGGAGGTGGGATAGCATGCCACCTCCTGCGCTCTCATAGTGTCCAGGTTTGTGCGACGACCCGCAGTATTCTTCTACCCTCATATAGGAAAGGGATAGAAGATGCCCAGAGAGACAGAGTAAGAGAGAGGTTAGAGATAGGGGGAGGAGGAAGAGGTGGGGGAGAAGAGAGAGAGAGAGAGAGAGAGAGAGAGAGTTGGAGAGAGAGGTCGGAGGCGGCCCATCCGGGCGGGATCCTGTCGGCGGGAAGGCGCGCAACGTCGGCCGTGCTGGAAATAAATTTAAATTTTGATGTCGACAGCAACAAAGTTAGCTGCGTGCGCGTGCCGCGGTTCTAAATGGCGGCCGCACGCCCTCGCCGCCCCTCCCGGATACACACAGCGAGTCAACTACTCGCGGACCGACCGGCCGGCCCGCTCCCGAACGGCGATGGAGTCGCGACCGCCGCGGCGCCGACGCCATCGCGAAAATGAAACACCGGCATTAGCAAAATAAAAAAAATAATAAATGTATTGTTTTCTTTTTGCATCTTTTTAAATTGATCTTATCGTGCAGTGACTTCAATGCAAGGGCTCCGGGCTGAAAACGATTCCCCTCTCGTCCCTTTTTCGCACAATAAATAAAGTTTTGAGCAGCCTTTCACGAGCTGCAGTCGAATGGGGACTTGTTGTCTGTTTTCGCCGCCGCTCGCCGCCCCTCCGCCCGGCCGCGCCCTGCCGCTGCTGCTGTCTACTGTTGCTCTCGGTTTGTTTGGTGCGCCGAGTTCACTGGGCAAAGCCGACGTCTTGTCGGTACAGGGCGGCGTGCTAAGCCAATCCCGCGGCCCTCGCGGCGGCGGCGGCAGCGGCGGCGGGCCCTCCCCTACGTGACATGGCGGCCGGCACGGGGGCCAGCCGGCAGGGCCGCAGGGCCGCCCCCCCCCCCCCCCCCGAGCAGCGCTGCTAGCAGCCGAAAGGTAAAGTCACAAACTGTCGATAGGAGGACGTCAGCCCTCTCAGTGAGTGAGAGAGAGAGGGAGAGGCGGCGACGACAACGGGCGGCCCGGGAGTCGGAAAGAGATGGACTGAGTGAAAAAAAAAGGAACCGGCACGACTGCGAGGACGTGGTGGCTGGAGGCTTGGAGAGAGAGAGAGAGAGAGAGAGAGAGAGAGAGAGAGAGAGGAGGGGAGGAGGGGGTTAGGGGTAGTACGCGGGACGTGCCGGGGGCCTCAGTCGGGGGATCGGTTTTTAGGGTGCCTTTATCGCCTGTAAGGGCGGCGTAAGGCGCACACCGAGCTCTCCGTACCGCCCCGGCCTGCGTCCCGGTGTTGACAGGGGGCCGGGGGCGGGCCGGGGGCGGGCCGGGGGCGGGGCGGGGGCGGGCCGGGGGGCGTGTGCATCGCCCCGTCTCGCTCGCACGCGCAGCAGACCCCAACACAAGTAGGGGTAACTTTCGGCCCGAATTGGCCCCGCAGCTCGCCGGCCCGCCTACCAGATGATCGCACAGATAAAGGGTCCAGCTCGGCCCTATCTGTGCCTCCCCTTACGTGAGTCTCCTTCTTTCGGGCGGCGGCAGGGCGGAATCTAAAAATGTTGTAAAACGGAACGGTCTAATTGTTTTCTCGTTCTCATCGGAAGACGTGTGCGGGTGCGACGAGGAAGACAAACAATTTTTCGATTCCAATCTCTCTCTCTCTCTCTCTCTCTCTCTCTCTCTCTCTCTCTCTCTCCCTCTCTCTCCCTCTCCTGTGGGCGGCACCGTTGGCAGCACTGCCTGCTGTGCATTATGGAGCGAATTAAAGCGCGGGTAATCGGCACGGCTGTGCGCCGCTCTGCGCCCCGCTGGGCCCCCGCTGGCCCCCCGCTAGGCCCCCGCTAGGCCGCGCCGTAAACGGCGCACCGAGTTACGACTTGCGGCCATATCGCCCAAATAATTAGCACGGCTTGACAGCAGGCAAGTGCAGCTTAAGTCTGTGGGCGGGGCCGTGTGCCCGTGCGCCGCTGCGGCTATACCCCCCGGCACAGACCACACGCCACCACCTTCTCTCGCCCTCCAAGGTAAAATAGATCTCGACAACTGTAATCTGTGAGGCGGATGGCGTTGGAACACTTGCCCCGCAGGACACACTTTTAAACCCGGATTAAAATCACCCCCGCGGTTTGTGACCGCTTCCCGGTTCTTCGGACCGCACTGGCCGTGGAGTGATCATCCTGCGAATCGGTGGCCGGCGGCGCCTGTCTGTCTGGCGTCCTAACGGCGGCCCGGCCAACCCGTGCCGACCGCGGCGGAGAGCGCGCCCGCCATTGGCCGCGGCCCGACCGCGCCGCGCGCCGGCAGCCAATGGGCGTGCGTCTCTCAGCCGGATCCGGACGATGGGTGTCTCAAGGCCCGCCAGCGCGACTAGACGTGGTCGCATAAACCCAGCCGGGGACGGAGCCGCGCTGGCCTCCGGGAGACGCCGGGGGACGCCGGGGGACGCCGGGGCCGGCGCCTTATCTGGTCTTGAGGCCGCGGGGGGCCGGGCCGGGAGCTCCCCGATAGGTCACAGGTCGGCTCGTGCTCCCCACGCCGCCGCCCTGATGCAGGCGAGAAGCCCCCCGACAACTCCCGAACACAGCAATTCTCGCACAAACTCAAACGCTCCCCTCCTTTTCGTCGTCCTCCGCGGCACTTCTCCCCTTCTGCTCTGTCTTTGTTTCCCTGTTTGCTTATTCACCCGCACTGCTTATTCCGAGGTGCGGCTGCCGCGCCTGTCCGCAGCTTCAAACTGCGAATAACTTAAAAATCTTTTTGGTTTTTGTGGTGTTTATCGTGGGTCGCCGTCTCCATCGCGCTCAAGTCGGTTGTCGCACTGACGCCGCCGTCGCTACACACCGCGAGGCGCGGATCCGGGGCCCGCCCTCCCCCTCCCCTCCCACCACTTTCCGAATGCAAACATTACGCTGTCATTATAGGGGTTTATACCATGTCGGAGGGGGCGGCCCCAGCCCGCGCCCCCAGCGTCGCCAAGGGTGACGGACACGAGGCGCTCACCACACGGCCGAGCGGGCTGGGAGGGCGCCTTGGAGGGCCCCGCCGAGGGAGTCTGTCGCGGTCTGACACAGTGCGAGAGGCGCCCGACCAGCATGGGGGGAACCGCAGCAAGGAGTATCTCCGCCGCGGGCGCCGGCCACGAGCCGACTGAAAAATTTGCAAGCCACCGCGCGGGGTGTCCCGGGGTGTCTCCACCGGACGCGTTGTAAAACTTCGCGGTGACCCGTCCCTACCAAACGGTCGTGACACATCAGCAGCGAGAGCTAAGGCCCGCAACTGCCAGTAGCGTTGTGCGCTGCAACCTTGAAAACGGGCGTTGATAACCAGCCACAACCACCCCCTTATCGGCAGCGCGACCATCAAGCGTGATGGTTGGCGGCGCGTGGCCCCCATGGCGGCGGCGGCCGGCAGCGAATGATGCATTAAAGTGGTGCGCGATTCGGAAAACACGACGCTCCCTCTTTCCCTCTCACTCTCGCGCCACACGCACGCGGGCGCCGCCGGCGGTGCGACAAGGACGCCGCGTGCTGCTTCGGCACATGGACGCGGTCCCACGAGGGTGGTTTGTCCCGCAGCTTTACGCGAGCCGTTTGTCCGCGGGCCTCTGATAATGAGCGAAGTCCAGCAATACCCCCCCCCTCTCTCTCTCTCTCTCTCTCTCTCTCTCTCTCTCTCTCTCTCTCTCTCTCTCTCTCTCTCTCTCTCTCTCTCTCTCTCTCTCGCTCACTGCGGCACTCGCCGTGGTAATGAGAGAGACAGGCGTGCCCCCGGGGGGGTCCTGATAGTGTGGAAGGGGGACCGGCCATAAAGTAGATAAGCTGGCCAGCGGGGACAGAAGCCCGCTGAAAAAACACTTTCGGAAAAACCAAACGTCAGCGATGCGAATTTCCTCAAAAAATAAATACTGACAGTGTGTCTCGCACAACTGAAAAGAGAAAACTGCAATCATGAAAAATATTTATACAGTGTTCCGCGCCACCCGTACTTCCAGCTCTGCTCAAGGCCCCACTGCAAACATAACGCAGACCATAAAGTCACGAGACTGGAATACAAGACCCCCACCCCCACCCCACCTCCTCCGACAACCGCTATTGGTCGACCAGAACATGTTTTTACGCTTGGGGCAGAGAGAGAGAGAGAGAGAGAGAGAGAGCGAGAGAGGGAAAAGGGCGCGTAGGGGGAAAATGTGTATGAGTGTGTGAGAGAGAGAGAGAGAGGAAGGGGTTGTCGAAACGCAGCCCACCGAGAACAGGACCTCGTCACAAAGGACAGATCTCTCCAACCACCATCTCTTTCCTCTACTCCCCCGCCCTCTCTCTCTCTCTCTCTCTCTCTCTCTTTCTCTCTCATCACGCCGCGCAACCCGTGCAGAAAAAATACGACAGCTACACTGGCGCGTTTTGAATACAGCGGGAATAAATAAGAAGGCCTCCAGCAGCAGCAGCGGTGGGGTTGGTGGGCACAGGGCGAGTGTGTAGGTTATGGGCAGCACAAGGCCGACGGAATGACCTACGATTTTTTTTTATTTCTGCAGTTGCGCTGTCACGGAATTGTAGTCCGTCACAATTATCACGGCGCCCCTTCTCCAGTCGAACTGTATCGTTCTCTGTGTACAATTACAGCTGAAGTTCAACAGTAGTTCACCCTGGAGATTCCTCCCCCAGGGCTGGAGGGCCGCACACATGCCATTCCCCGAACGATCCCTTCCCATGTTGTCTCCAACATTTTCTTCACGATCTATAAAGCGCCGCGCCGCGCCGCCGCCGCCGCCGTCGCCGCCGCATTGTGGCGCTGGCGTGTCGTTACAACGCGACCCGCAGCAGAAAAGTCCCCCCCGCGAAGTGGCGGCACGCACAACAACACCGGGGGGCCCCCCGCAGGGACCCCCCGCAGGGACCCCCCGCAGGGCAGCGCCGCCGCCCTGCAACATTCCCATACTTTGTAAGACTCTGATTCGCCGTCCCTCGCGCTGACGATGATCTGACGTTATGGCCACAAACAATGTACCGCGGCCTCAGCACGGCAGCCACGGCCTCAGCCACGGCCTCAGCCACGGCCTCAGCCACGGCACACGGCTACACACCACCGACCGCTTCTGTGAGCGTGCTCCAGATCGATTTCATTTCTCCAAGGCTGGTTGGATCCCAAGCGTCCCCCCTCGCGTAATAGGCATCCCCATCTCTCTCCCCCCCCCCCCCTCTCTCTCTCTCTCTCTCTCTCTCTCTCTCCCATCCCTTTCAAATTCCGTGCAGCTGATAGCTGCTCTCTGCGGCAGACAGTTCACTCGCATGGCAGCAGCCCCCCCTCTCCCCCATCTGCCAAGCCGATGCCCAATGCCTGTTTCTCCCTCCTTCGCCCCCTCCCCCCCCCCCCTCCCCCCCACGCGACGACGTTTTTGGATCACACGGAAATTATACGACGACCGGCTATCTCCCGTCTTTGGGAGAGAAGAAATGAGTGCCGGGGGGAGAAGATAATGGGAGAGACACGGCGGCTCGCAGGGACTCGCGGGCACCCGTACCGGCAGGCCACTTCACTCACCTTCACCTCGGCACAAACAAAGCCCCCACTTCCCTCTCTTTCTCTCTCTCCCTCTCTCCCTCTCTCTCTCTCTTTCTGACCAGATAATCAGTTAATCGTCGCCCCGCCCAGCTCGCGCGCCTGTCTGTTTCTCTCTCTCACACACAGCCCGCCCACAGCTCTCCCGCACATCGAATGGAAACCAATCCGACTCATTCCATTTACTTCTCTGCCTCGCATCTCGCCGCTCTCTGTCGCTCTCGCCCCCTCGATCTATCCGTCTCGCTCCCTCCCCCGCGTGTTCCCATGCAATCACTTGTGATGAGCAGCGATCCTCCCCCCCCCCCCTCCCTCCCACGGCCTGCCTACAAATATATTTTGCTCGTTTCGCCACCCGCGTTGTCCAGCCTACTTTATTCGTCCGAGCGACAAAGAGGGAAGTGAGTCAGGCAGGAGAGAGAGAGAGAGAGAGAGAGAGAGAGAGAGAGAGAGAGAGGGAAAGGGGAAGATAAACGCGGATGTGGCAACCTCGTGTTTGCTTTACGTCCGCCCTTCTTTATGACACAGCAACAACCCCCGCGCGGTTCCGCTTTTTCTCCCGGTTATATACGGCACGAGATGGACCACAAATTTGACCGCTTTTCGATGCCTGCCGTTTTATACATACGAGAGAGAGAGAGAGAGCAGGTTTCCGCGCCGCATCGTCCCGCGAGTTAAATGCGGAGGCGGGGGCATTTCTCCGTCGTCCGCCCGGCCGCGGGGGAGAGCGGGAGCGGACGGAAGGGTGCGCGTGATCTGACTGCGGGGAAGTGTCTGCACACACACACACACACACACACACACGGCTAACACGCATGTAATACGAGAACGTCCGGCGAGCGGCTGCGCTCGAAGTTGACAAAGTGGCATCATGCGCCCCCTGCTGTATAGGAAGGGCGAAAGCGTTGTTGGGCCGGCTACCGCGCCGCCCGCTGCCCCATCCGACCACACCCAGTTGTTGTTGTTGTTGTTGTCGTTGTTGTTAATGGGATGCGGGTGTAAGGCGGCGGCGCATCGCACCGTGTAGTCGAAGTAATGACACGTCACACGCGGCCGCCACGCGAAGGCCACGCGACGGCGAAAAGGGCGGCAAAGTTTGAACACAGTTCGGCGCGGGATTATCATATTATTCATCACGGGCAGCGCTGGCCCAGAAAATGAGAGGGGATGATTATTGCGCCTGTCTCTCTCTCACCCCCTTATGGAGCAACCCACGAGTGCGACGGAGACAGAGCTACGAGGGCGGCAGGGTGTTCGGAAGCAGCCGGCCGGAGTCGCGCCGGGCTGTATAGGCGAGCCGCCGCCTCGCTGGTACACATTTTTCCCGTTCCCTCGCTGCATCCAATTAGGAGCACGGGGGCTGCCGCTGCCGCTCCTGTGGCGGTCTGGGGGCGGTCCGGGGGCGGTCCGGGGGCGGTCCGGGGGCGGGACAGGGCCGGGACGGGGCCTACATTCATCTCATCGGGCAGGCAGCGGCTTCCGACACGTCCGGGGGCAGCAGCCGGCAGGGGTGTGTGGGGCCCCCGGCCCCCGCCGCCCCCGCCGCCCTCGGGGACCACGGGGGCCCCGGCGGACGGCCTGGACACGTCCGGGCGCGACGCGACATCGATTTGTCAGCGCGGTGCCTCATTATTCGCGCAGGGAGCGGGCGGCGGGAAGCGGAACTGCAGAGGCGGGAAACGGAACGGCAGGCGGAAGCGGAACTGCAGGGAAAAGGGAAGTGGAACTGCAGGAAAAGGGAAGCGGAAGGGCAGGCGGAAGCGGGACTGCAGGAAAAAGGGAAGTGGAACTGCAGGAAAAGGGAAGCGGAACTGCAGGGAAAGGGAAGTGGAACGGAAGCGGAACTGCAGAGCTAAAGCATTGAAGGAAAAGTGGAACGATTTACAAGGTGTGTGCCTGGAACTGCAGCTGATGAGGGGAAGCTGCATCAGAAGACGAGGAACGAAATGGAACGAGAACCGCGTTCGATTCGAAGGAAGGGGAAGCAGCAGGCAGACGGAGCACGTAGCTCCAGATATTGGGCAGGACAGGGTTCCGTGACGTGTGTGTACTGGCCGGAATTAATGACTCCATTGTCCGCATGCAGCACAGCACATGTCGGCGATGCAGTGGGGGCGGCAAGGGACCCGGCCATATTGAAATAAGAAATTTATGTCCGGTGATCGCTTGTCGAAACGAATGTTTGCCGATATGCCGGCACGAAAACAACGGACGCATGACAAAGATTTTCAATTATTGAGTACGGAGCAGGTGCACGCCGCCATATCGGCTCCGAGATGAATGACAAACAATGTAAGTGTAGCCGGGCGTTGCGACGGCGCTGTCGCAGCGCCGCGCCCCGGGGCCGCGTCAGCGGGGCGACAAGTAGAAAATGCAGGCCGGATGGCGCGGCAGGGGCACCGGGCCGTGAAACAAACAGCGGAGGCCGCTGCTACTGCTGCCGCTGCTGCTGCCCCCACCTGGAGAAGATTCCTCAACGCGACGTAATCAAACTCCGCACCTCTTCCAAGGCGGGGACGTGCGCGCGGAATGTATTCGTGGCAGGAAATATGGTATCTCACCCAAACTCAGATCGGATGTCGAGAAGAATTCAAAACTTCGGCCACAAGCCGACTGAAAAATTTGCAGGCCCTAGCTCCTCTTTTGTGATTCTTGAATTCTTCTCGATATCCGATGTGTGTTTCGGTGGAATGCCCTTTCATGGCAGGGAATACCGTTCCGGGGCCTCTTTGTGAGCGTGCGTATCTGAATCTGCCGGGTGCTGGACCTTTGGAACAACGCCATATGTAGGTGAGAGAGACACCGCACGCGCGTTGCCTACCTTGCCTAGCACGGCGCAAAGCCAGCAGAATCCCGCCCCCTGCTCGCCCCTTTCCCCCAGCGAAGGAGGGTTTGACCTTATAGCACCCCTCCATCTATATGCCCTGGCCTAGCCTCACATCAGGCCCCGTGTGATGAATAATGCAATGTGTGCCACAAAGGTGTGAACGGATTGCATTACGAGCATGCCATGTGTGTGTGTGTGTGCGCGCGCGCTCGTGTGTGCGTGCCCTCGTTCCCGTGCAGAGGGTTACTTTCGTTCTTTTTCGCATTATCGTCATGTCACCTTTATCACTGCGTTTTTTGGCGCTTCTGATACCCGTGCCTTTCGGATGGCACATCAACTGTCTCGCGATCTCAATCCTACTAACAAACTTTCTGATAAAAAAGAAAGTATTGATCCTGAAATTTATTCCAGCGAGGCTTCTGTGCAGGGAAAGAAGGGGATGAAGTGGAGAGCGCGAGGAAGAGAAGGAGGGCGAGAAAGAAAGAGGGAAGCAACAGAGTAGGCTCGCAGGCGTCCACCCAGAATACAAATGACAGGGAGGCGAGGAATCACGTCGGGCTAACAGATTGATGGTGGGAGCTCAATAATACGATATGGACTCGCCGAGGCGGCAGCCATAGCGGGGAGCGATGGACGTAACGTGAAGAGGAGAAATCGCGCAGAGCGCTGAGTAAAAATGAAACACGTGTGGGAACTCGAACGGTAATGAGACCCGAGGATTATTACTGTAGGAGTCATACTGTTTAATGACAACCTTTCTGCTACCCAATCAGGGCAAAAACTGAATCCATGTCCATCGTTCACACCAATGTTACTTCGGAGATTGATATCGATGAGGGGGAAAAAATGGAATCCCTGCACAGACATGCCCGCTGTTTCAATCGCTATAAAGTGCATCCCCCTGTTTCTACATTATTGACTTCGAATGTAATGGCATACATGTACAGATGCTGCTGGCCTACAAGGCACCCCTGTGTCGCTGTAAGTAATGGTTCGCCTGTCTCAGCCGCCATGTTGTCTGTGTGTGAGAGAGAGGGGGAGAGAGGGGGGATGTGGGGCGCCAGCGGGGCGAGCGCGGCGCCACGAAGCCATACTCCAGCCATCAGTGTGTTATGGAGCTCTTTAACGGTGCCGTTGGAGCGCTGCAAAACTCGCGTGAAGCCATCTTCGCGCCCGTGGCGCGAGAAGAGAACAATGCGACCGCAAGAAAGAGAGAGAGAGAGAGAGAGAGGGGGGGGGGCACACATAGGACATCAAGGGGGAAGAAGTCAAGGAACCGAGGCGAGAATGCTTTGAGTCTTGTGGCCCCCGTATGTCCAGCCCTTCTGCTCGCGCAAGGGCCCCTCCTCAGAGTTTAGAGCGTCGTTATAACCATTGGGCCATCAGCTCGCCGCCGCCCGCGAGCAGGGCCGCCGACCATGAAGGGCGAAACAACAACAACAAAACGCCGAGAACGAGAGGAGGGTCTCTAGGCTAGCCGCCACTCGCCGCCGCCGGAAGCAACCCCTCGGTGCCCCCTTTTCTTGGAGCGGACGCGGCACCTTGCACATAATAAAACACCGCGTGGGGCCCCCTGTAGGACCCCCTGTAGGGCACCCCCTGCAGGCCCCCTGCAGGCCCCTCCGCGGGGCCCCGCGCGGCTTACAGCGACCCCTGATTCACATTCATAGGTGACCCCGGCATGGTAATCGAATGCCGCCACAACAGCGGCGCCAGCGGCGCCAGCCGCTCCTCCCCGCCTCAAAGACGTCCTCCTCCGAGATCAAACATTCCCCGAGGCGACACCGTATTACAATATTAAAACCGGGTCGTGCCGCCGCCACGCGCCGCCACGCGCCGCCACGCGCCGCCACGCGCTCTCACACACCTGCATATTTCCCTTCCGAGGCGCGGCGGCGGCGGCAGCGGCTGCAGTGGCGGTGTCTTGCGAGAGAGAGAGAAGGGACGCGCCCCATTTGACTGCGGCAGTGCAAGAGAGACCGGGGGCGCCCGCCCGTGGTCATCTCTCTCGCACTGCCGCAGTCAAATGGGGCGGCGTCTCTCTCGCACTCACTGAGCGGCTGCTCTCCCGCAGTGGGGCTGCTGAGGGCCTGGGCGGCGGGGGGCGAAAAGGGGGAAAAAGGTCGAGTCATGAAAACCTCTCAAGAATCGTGCGCCGCTGCAAATAATTTAGGCCGGCGACGGCGGCGGAGGCGAGCTCGCGGCTGGCCGGCGTCGCGTCCTCCCGTGTGGCATACAGATAACGTGGTGTCCGGCGCCGCCGCCGCTGCCCCGACCACCGCCGCCGCACCGCCGCCTCCCAGCCGCCGCCAGTGGGCTTTTCTTTTCCTCGACGCGCAATTGCCAATTTCCAAGACGGTAATGAGGCCAGGGGTTTTGTTCGTCGCATCGGCGCTGCGCTACCCCCCCCCCCCCCCTGTGCTTCCCCAGAGACGGCGCGGTAGTGCGGCTGCGTCGTTACTGGTCCCGCCCCTGTCCCTACATCCCCCCCCCCCCGCCCCACTCCCACTCCCTCTCCCTTTCTCTTCTTGAAATGCAATCCGACGGCCACCATGAGGGACACAGAAAAATCACTCCGAAGGCGGCGCCGCACCTCACAGACCGCCGCAGTGGACTGGGCCGTAGATCGCTGTGCCTCCCACACCCCTGTATCGCAAAAAAAAATAAAAAAAAATGTCACACCCTCGGCGGGTCCTCGGAGTTCAGGTTTTCGACCGGAAATGTTTTTTTTTTTTTTGCAGCGGCTTGAGCGGATCTGGGTAACTGTGTGGTTCAGGACGAGCGGACGATCCAATACAGAGAGAGTATGAAAAGGCAAGCCTCTCTCTGTTTCACACAATGCGGCCGGCCACGCACCGCCACGCGCCGCCACGCGCCGCGCGCCGCCACGCGCCGCCACGCGTTTGGCGGCGGTGTGCCTCAGAGTCTGCTCGCTACCTGTTGCTCGAGGCTTAATCAACTCCCGTCAAGCAGCGTGCCCCTTGGTTAGCGGCGGTAGCGGCCGGACCAGCCGCACCCAGGAAATCCGTTCTTAGACACAAAGACAAGTTTCACTGGGTGTCCGTAGTGCCGAGTCACACAACGAATTTTTTTAAAAAAATTAAGAATACACAAAAAAAAATTAAGTGAAGAAAATGTTTTGCTGTAAGTTACCACTCTTGGATTGGCGGGCACGTCACGGGCGGGGCGGGCCTCATGCGAGGAGGTTCGTAAAACTGCTGCTAAGCGATGCGCCGCCGAGGAGGGGTCTCTGTAATAACTTATATACGACAGGCGGAACCGTCGCCGTCGGACGCGCGGCCGGCCGGGCGGCTGCGGCGGCGGCGGCGTGGCGGCGGCGGCGGCGTGGAGGCGGCGGCGTGGCGCCGGCAGACCGTCTCGTCACCGCGCCGACGCCGCCCATAAACTCAACTTGCATGATTGAAGGGGTGGGACACTCGCCCACCCCTATCTATGGAAACATAAACCGGTTGAGTCACGTTTCTCCGAATTCGCATTCGCACGCCGCCGCCGCCGCTGCTACCGCCACTGCTGCTACCACCGCCACCGCCGCTACCACCCCCACCCCTGCCGCTACCACCGCTACCACCACGCTGGTCATCACGGATTGCGCGCCGCTCTCATGAAGATGAGCTCGCGATCGTCCCGTAATTAATAACCATGCCTCCCCGAAGGCTCGTCGGCCGTCATCGCCGCCTGCTCGTAAAGCACACACACACACACACACACGCACACACACATAGGATTCACACACACACGCGCGCACACACGCTGCCCATTAACAAGGCGCGCAAGTCGCGTTTTATGAAGGCTCCTCTCCACGGAATGACGACGCATCTTCATTCACGGGGGGGGGGGGGGGGGGGGGGGGCGGTTACAGAGCCCCCCACGCACCACCGGCAAGAGAGAGAGAGATAGTAGAGTCCTTGCAGGAAAGAAGCGCAGGGCTACATCAAACTTCTTGGCCGCGGCGGCAACGTCGTCTCTGTCTCTTCTCTGTCTCTCTCTCTCTCACCGCGCTCGCAGCCAAACTCCTCATTCATTCAGGACACCGGACACGTCTCGCGTGAAAAAAAAGGGTTTGTTAGTTCAGAAACCGTAGGTGACTTAGCGCTCGCACCTCTCTCTCTCTCTCTCTCTCTCGGTTCAAAGATCTTCCCCGTGCCCTGCTACACCAGCAGCATCCCCATACGCCCCGCGGCCATGTCCCTGGAGGGCACCGCGCGGGAGTGAGAGAGAAGGTCACTGCAGCAGGGTGAGGGAGGGGGATGGCTGATGATGACGACTGTACGGCCCGCGGGGGAGGAGAGGGGGGGGGGAGGCGCATGCAAATGGCAACAGGATAAGAAGCAAAGCGCTCCGGTGAGGATAGATTTGTGGCCGCCGCGCCATAAATCATACACTGCGAGCGGTGCCCCGGCAGAGCGTCTCCGCGCACTTAATTTTAAATTCGATTAGGGATTTCCTCCCCCGCCTCCCTCCCCCTCCTCCTCCTCCCCATCCTCCCCCTCCTCCTCCTCCTCCGCCTCCGCCGCCCGCCTGACCGCCGCGCTGGAACCCCCCCGCAGCGGCAGCGCCGTTTGACTGTCTCGGATGTATCCGACCGTATTTGACTGCAGCGGCTGGACTCGACTTGTTTCGTGTCCCATTTGACTTACGGCCCGCACTCGACTCGCGGCTGGTACTTTACACAGTACATTATAATCCATAGTTTCTTGTATTTATCGTATTTATTTTTTCCGGGACTGTTGGACATGGCGTTGTGACTGTGCCGCTGGTGTTGGAATTCGCTGAAGGGCAGCAACTGCAGCCCTGATCAGGTGTGCTTGACAGTACAGTACCCGCCCTTGCACGCGGAAAGGATGGAGAGAGAGCGAGGACTTGGGGATGGGGAGGTGGTTGAGGGGGGAGGAGGATGGCTAGCTAGCTGCTGCAACGAAGATAGATGAGTCCCCGGCAAGGAAGCCGGGCGAAGGCGGGGGAACAGGCGAACCGGAAGAGAGCGGCGGGCGCAGGGTTTAGGCAACAGACTGCTGCTGCCGCCGGCTGGCTGGCTGGGGGAGGTCAGGTATGGGAGGCCAGGGTTATTTGGTTTTGGTTTCAGTAGCTGAAGTGGTGGCTCTGGGAGGAGGAAAGGGGTGGGGGGGGGGGGGCGGGGTGGAATTAAAGCGAAAGTATTAGAGAGCGGGGAGAGAGTGAGAGAAATGGGGAGAAGGGAGGTGAAGAGAGCGCGAGGCGGCAGCGCAGCGGGGGAAGGGGGTCGTTGGCGTGGAGGAATGCTCTCTCCTTTCGGAACATCTTAACTGCGCCGTCGAAGTGCCACTAGTGAGTGCCTCGTTGGCAGGCTGGCGGTGAACGAGGCGGGGCGGCGGGGGCTCAGTACCGAGGAAAGTATCGACTTGCAGTCAGCCGCTTGAGTGGAACGCATCAAATGGCTGCGACGACGGCGGCGAGAGGTCGCGGGTCGCACGGCCCGGGAAGGGAAGTCTTGCCTCATGGATCTCCGATCCTGGAGTTTTTCCCCCACACGTTTTTTTCCCCACATCATTGCACGTCACTAGACGAATGTTTTCGTGACGAAATAATTCGTCACTTCTTCTGTGTATAGAAACATACAATCTGCTAACGCACAATATTTTTGTTGTTGTCGGATGAAAAGTCTCTGAAAAAAAAACGAAAAAAGGGCCAGATTTTTTTGCAGTGCACGTCCAAAGATGATGATGGCAGAAATTGAGGCTGCTCTCTTTTGCCGCCCCTTCTCAGCTGCGGCAGCAGCAAACAGGGCCGAGCGGACAGACAGACAGACAGACAGACAGACAGACAGACAGGCCGCCCGAGAGGTCCCGGCCCTCCTTAGCCTCCCTCCGCTCGTCTCAGCAAATTAAAAACACACCTCACGTCTCCGTGGGGGTAATTCTTGGGAGGCCAGCGGCGTCGGCAGCGGCGCCCCCTCTCTCTCTCTCTCTCTCTCTCTCTCCCTCTCACTCTATCTCTCACTCTCTCTCTCTATCTCTCTCTCTCCTTCTGCCCTCCCCACGCCGTTCTCGCTCTTGTACTCCTCCTTGTAATTCTCGTCTTCACGGTCAGCACCGAGCCGTCGATATCGCTGTCCCATCTTGGCCGTAATAGTTATCGAGGACGTGCCTTCCTCGCAGCCACCGCCTCCACCGCCGCCACCGCCGCCACCGCCGCCACCGCCACCGCCACCGCCGCCACCACCGCCGCCGCCGCCTCCCACCGCCTTCCTCTTCCGTTTCGAATCGTGCTCCCGGACGGAAGCCACGCAACATGGGAGAGAAGTAGGGTACTCCGACCGGAAGCTGGGGGATCGCGCGCGCGGCCATGAGAAATCCAACCGCGGCGCCTCAGAGGACCTCCCCTCCTCTCGAAACACGCCCAGTTTCTCATATCTGTCTTCTGTGCGGAAAGTCGGGAAGGGGGCGGGTATCTCATTTTCTTCGTCACTTTCTGTGCTGTTTTTGTTCTTCTGCTTGTTGTTGTTGTCCGGTTTACGAGATTCGTACGACCGCCTCCCGGACGGCACGTACAGCAGACGATGTGACGGCGCAAAGGAGACAGAAAAGGCGAAGCGCCGCCTTAGTAATAAAAAAACAACAGAAAAAAAGGAAACTACGACGAGACGAACAACGGCGGCGCGCGGCGCCAACTTTTAAAATCAGCAAGTTGTTTACTTTTCACCGCTTCGTTACCCCGGTCGACGCGCGGCTTCGGCAGGGACAAACCTCACCGCCTTCTGTAAAACACCTTTTTATTTTACATTCATTCCGATTCCCCCTCTTTTGTCTTGTTTCCTCCCACGCAATCCGCTCCCGCGGCGCCGCCGCCCCGCGCAACTTTCCGAGCGGTATCTCCGGGGAGTACCCTTTTCCTTTATGTTGTTCGGCTCTGTCGGCGCCGGCGGTGTCTTGCTTACTTGCTTACCGCTCACCTCCAGCAGGGAGGGAGGGAGGGAGGGAGGGAGGGGGGCAGCTTTTCCTCCTCCGCTGCGGCTGCCGCTGCTGCTGTTATACGAAGGCTTCTTAACTTGTTAATTAGATCAATCTCGGGAACATGAGTGGCGCGGCGCCTCGCTTCCCCCCCCCCCCCTCCCCTTTTCCCTTCTGGTCCCGCCCCCTTTGGTACGCTGCTCACGCCTTAAGGCGCGCCTCGGCTAACGCCACGACCCCCAGCAAAGAGAGAGAGAGAGAGAGAGAGAGAGAGAGAAGCGAAAAGCGAAAGGCCGCCGGTGGTTCGGCCCGAAATGAAAACCACGTGATCGTCTGGACAGAGGAAGTCCATCTCTCTCTCTGTCTCTCTCTGTCTCTCGCTGTCTCTCTCCCTCCTGTGTGTCATTCATAGGCCCGTCCGCCGGCTACAGATACGTAGGGGAGGGTTGCGGGTCTTCCAAAAGGTTTCTATTGAGTTTCCCCACTTCCGGTGATAGCATTGGAAGGCTTGGAACCCGCCACCGCTGCTGCTGCTGCTGCTGCTGCTGCTGCAGGTCCGCGCTGATCTCCCCTCTCTCTCTCTCTCCCCTGCCTGTCTGTCCGCCTGCTTGCCGTCCGCCCGCCCGTGTGCGCCTTTCCTGTCCATTAGATGGGCCGGTTCCGCCGGCCGCGGCCCATTGCCGTCCCAATCAACACATACATCCCGAAACCCACTTAAGTGCTCGCAGCGCCGTTGCCTCGGCCCGCCCCGCCTCCAGCGGCAGCAGCAGCTCTTCGCACTCGCGCGCCACGCCCACCAAACCCTCTCTCCCTCACTCTGCCAAGAAAAGAAAAGGGAAAAAGAGGGGAAAAAAAAGAGGTGCCGGTATTTGAACCCGGGCTTGTGTCCCGTCTCGGGGTAACTGCAGCTTTACGAGTGTGCGCTACTCGTCATTTGTGCTGGGGGGGCGGCGGCGGCGGCGGCGGCGGCGGCGGCCCTCCTCCCCCGACAGGAGAAAACAACCATCCAACCTTTTACGACCGAATTACGGGCCGATGTTTTGGTCTATCGGAAAGTCGCGGGCCCACAATAACAAATCCCAGAGGGACGTATCCTCCTCGTCCCCGGCGGTGCCCCTAGCCCGCCGAGTCAGCCGGCCAGGCAGGCAGGCAGCAGCAGCATCCAGCCGGGCCGCCGGGGCTGGCAGACAGAGGGGCTCCCCCGGGCCCTCCCCTCGGAGTCCTCGCCGGCACTGGCTGATCAACACTCGTAAATTTAATCCGGTCCTCTCAGCTCGGCAAACTGACCGACCGCTGTGTTGGTCCACGGTTCGATCCCAGGCCGCGGCGGCGGCGGCTTGACGGGAAAATCACGCCACACAACTTTACTCTGGCCATGTGGAGCCTAGTCAAATCTAAGATTAAGTCAGGGAAAACTGGCACTTGAAAATATAAAATTTCTTCAAACCCATAGAAAACCTCAGACACAAGATTTTGAAATTTTCTTGTCCCAAGCCGATCCGACTTGCGTCTAGAAGAGCGTTCCGCGGGTGCGACACCACCGCCGCCTCGCACCGTCACGGACACCTATTTATATTCCCGGATGAATTCCCCGGGATACACGCGGCGCGCCCCGGAATAAATTCTTTGGAGGAACTTTGTCTGAGGGTGGGTGCCGTTAGAGGCCTGCGCCGTGCCGCCCCGACCGCTCGGACGTGCCCGCCCCGCGGCCTGCGTTTGTACGGCGATATAACTCATCTAAGTTGTCTAACAAGATCGCCCCTCTGCCCTCTCACTCGCACCCACGCGCGCGGGGCCCCGGCCCCGGCTGCCCCGGCCGGCGGCAGCGGCGCGCGGCACGGCTTCCCCCCCCCCCCCCCGCACCGCTCCGCCCCCCTCGAACCTGACGAAAACGCGCATCAAAGCTTTGGCCGCTTTTGGGGACCTTTCGGAATAATCCTGCCGGGACGATCGCCGACTGGCGCTCCACAAAAGGCCAACGCTGCCATCGGCTGTCGGGGCGGGGACAATGCGCCGCCACGCGCCGCGCCACGCGCCTCGCCACGCGCCGCCACGCGCCACTAGCAGCCCGGCCGGCGTCGACGCGAAACCCTTGAACTTCCTTCCTCAAACTAACCAACCTGCGCCGTCGAGCCGCACACACACACACACACACACACACACACACACACACACACACTCCGCTCCGCTCCAAGTTGGCCGCCACCGATAAACTAACAACGCCCCACACCCCTCCCCCCTCCCCCCTCCCCTGTGATTCGCTGCCAAGTGCACACATGAAGGGGCGGGACAACAGTGTCTGGAATCCCAACTTGGAGTATGAGAATATCGGCCCGCTACCTGCAGCGGCGGCGCGCGGACCACCTGGTGCCCGCTGCAGCTTACCGGGCCCAAGTTTACGCACCAATCAGAATGCAGATGAGGTCGGCGCCGCGGCGGACATGATCCTATCGCGCCGCGGCAGCCGCTTGCGGCGGGGCGCGGTTACGCTTTGGCGACCGTGTATAACGTATGGGACGCAAAATCCACGGGTCAGCACCGCAGGCCCGGCGGCGCAGTGGTCAGCGTGCTCGCTTCCGGATCGAGGCGACCTGGGTTCGACTCTTGTTTCGGGACTTTGGTTTCATGGTGATGTGAGTGTGTCCGTGGTGCCCCCGGGGGCCCCCGCAGGTGGGCGGCCCCGCAGCGGTGCCCTCATGGGGGTACCAGCCGGCCGGGAGCTGACCGCCGCGGCCCCGCCCCCCGACATCCGCCGGCAGAGGGCGCCCCCAAACGGCTGCCATTCCACCAATGAGAATCCACTACGAGTTCCGCTACGACTGCGCCTTTTCTTCGCACGGGGCCGCCGCCGCCGCTGCCGCCGCGCATTTCGGCTTGATTGCCGAAAGTTCCCCATCGGGAGGAGCGCCGACGCCGCCCCGCCGCCGCCGCCGCCGCCGCCGGCGGGGAAGTGCCGCCGGCAGCTGCTGTGGAGGTACCCCGCGGGACTTGCACGTGCCCGCAGACGCGGCCGCTCGGCCCGCGCGCCGGGGAGGTAGGCCGGCCCGCCGCGCGCCGCTGCTCCGCGGGCCGGCCTACCCACCCCGGCTGACTGCCGCCGCGGAGCCGAGAGAGAGAGATAGAGAGAGAGAGAGAGAGAGAGAGAGAGAGAGAGATAGGCGGCCACGGGAAGGGTCAAAGGGCGAGACCGCCAAAGTGCGGCCGTGTCGGCAATGCTGTATTCCCCTGAGATCGCAAACGCAGGAGGGCAGAGGGTGGAGCCGGCCGCCCCAGCGCCGCCCCCACGTCAACCCCATCCGACTCACCGAGTCTTGAGGGCCCCACCACTCGACGGTGAGGTGAAAAAAAAAAATTGTTCACCAACGCGCATTATTTTCTTGCCTGTTAATTTATTTTGAAAAAAATAAAAGAAAGAATCAAATAATTCTTTGTTGAAAATTTAAAGGGATTCATTCTTTCCTTAACTCCACGTGTAAATTTTACATCTCGTTTTAACGGCAAACGTGTCGCGCGGCACCCCGCCGCCGCCGCCGCCACGCCCGCTGGGAACAATCGCACGGGCATGACTTACTTGTTCGGTGCGCGCCGCGCCGCGCCTCACAGCACTGTCGTCATGCCCGCCCCTCCCATTTTATATTTTTTTCTCTCCTTTCCCTCCTTCTTTTTCCTTCTCCCGACAGTAAGGCGGCTCCCTGTGGGATGGTGTGCATAATTTAGGGCGAGACTTCGATGCACCCCGCCACTTGCTACCCGCTCTCTCTCTCTCCCTCTCCCTTCTCTCTCTCTCTCTCTCTCTCTCTCTCTTTCGCACACACTCCACCCATCCCTCTTTCTCTTCCTCTCCTTTCATCTAGCTGGCTCTTCTTCTTCTCCATAAGTACGTCACGTAGATCCATCGCTCATATCGTTCTCAGTGCTCTTCTCTCTCTCTCTCTCTCTCTCTCTCTCTCTCTCTCTCTCTCTCTCTCTCTCTATTTCTCTCCCTTTGCTGATGCCGCGTGTGTCCCCGCCATAAGGGCTCTGCTCCTCCACATGCTTCGGAGGGCGAAGTCTTATATTTCCAAAAGAAAAAAGGGAAGGAGAGGGAAAGAGAAACACAGAGACACAGAGAGAGAGAGACGACATTTTAACGATTCCGTAAAGACGAAAGTTGTTATGGCCCGACCGGACACAGCCTCAGCCCTACCTTGCGGCCGCCTGTTGTCCTGCCTGTCTCTATCCCTATCTCCCCATCCCCTTCTCTGTCTCTCTCTCTCTCTCTCTCTCTCTCTCTCTCTCTCTCTCTCTCTCTCCTGCTCACGGCACAAAAGGGGTCCGAGACCCGGCCGGCCTCCGGCCGGCCAGGTCAATACAAGGAATTCAAATAAATCTGCCTGAGGCAATAAATGTCAACCCGGCCAAGGTCCTGCGGAGTATCCTGCTGTCGCACCTCCCAGGACCTTCACCCTCCCCCCCTCCTTCCCCTCCCCCCTCCTTCCCCTCCCCCCCTCCTCCCCCGCCCCTCTCCATCCCACCAGCCGGCCCCCAAACTTGTAGTCTGATCAGGGAAAGTGCACGCACCGGCTTGGGCACGCCACGGATCGGTCGAAAAAAAAAATGTTAAGGCCGGTGCTGTCACGGGTTCGAACACCGTGGGCCACCGGCTGCTGTTTCGTCCTCGGAAAGGTTTTTAGAGAGAGAGAGAGAGAGAGGGAGAGAGAGAGAGAGGCTGGGGCTGGTGGCTCCCTCCGGACATAAGACTCTTTTCCCCCTCTCGGTGAAGACCATGCATCGCGGTTCGAGGTTCGTGTAGCACGTTCGGTAAAAGTGGTGGCAAAATACGCAAATGCTCGGGAACAAAGTAAAGAAAGCTGGAGGAACGGGGAGGGTGGCACTAGCAGGAGGGAGAGAGAGAGAGAGGGGAGGGGGGCGGGGAGTCCCGGAGGAAGACAAGGACAGATAACTGGCCGCCTTTCCTCCCCTCCCCTCGGCCACTCCCCTCCGGTCCCCCTCACTTTTTAACATCATCGGTAAAAAGGTCACGACTTCAATAATGGCGTATTACCGAATGGAGGCGGCGACATGCCAGTCTCATCTCCCTACTCTCTCTCTCTCTCTCTCTCTCTCTCTCTCTCTTTCTCTCACTGCTTGCTTCGCACCGGCTTTCGCCGCTCTCTCTCTCTCTCTCTCCTCCCTGGTCACCGGGCCTGCCGTGGTGTTCTGGGGCTTCAGGCTGTGACCAGCAGCCACACACAGCCTCACGACCGAACAGGAGCGAAACATTTTTAGAAACGAACCGTTGTCGTCACCCAGCACCGCCATACCGGGTTGTCCCCCCGCCGTCGGCTCCCGTGCGGGTCGTAGTCATGTTGGTCTGCATCGATGTGCCGCGGCCCGACGGCAAACGCAATCCCGTTGGGGGCCATGAAAGTGGGACACGACGGGTGTGGGGACCTCGGAGATACTCCCTGCTGCAGTTAACCCGCATGCTGGATCCGCTTTCGTCATTCTTGAATTCTTCTCCACATCCGGTCTGAGTTTCAGCGGTATATTTGAAACATCCCCCCCGCGCGCGTGCAGTCACGTCATTTATGGACGGACCTTCGGCGGCGGCAGCGCGGCAGCAGCGTGTGGTCCGCTCTGCGTGGGGAATAATATTCGCATCAGTCCGGGCCGGCGGGGAGGGGGGGGGGCGTAAATCTCTTCGGCAAAGAGACGAGCAGGAGTCGCGCGTGGTGGCCGCCGCGGTCGGGTTCGACGCCGGCAGACCGAACGCAGCGGCCTCCCAGCGCTCCGCAAAGACCACTCCACTTCCTGTTAGCGAAGCAGGAAAGTAAGCGGGGCCTGCAGGGGGCCGGATCACAACTCCTCCGACGGCTACACCCCTCCTGTCCCGTCGAATATTCCGCGGCTCCGATCGCGGCGCAAACGTCCCACGCCCTCCCCTCGCGGTCAATGATGGCGACAACTTTCGGCCCGCATGCACTTTGGAAAGTTTTATATGCGTGTGTGTGTGTGTGTGTGTGTGTGTGTGTGTGTGTGTGTGCGTGGATCAGTGCGAGGCGGCGGGACGTCCGAGCGCCACAAGACTGCGTGCGCCGCTATTCGCGCTTCGTTTTTATCCCCCCCGACACAGTAGTGCGAGAGAGACGGGACGCGCCCCATTTGACTACGGTTGTGCGCGCGCGCGAGAGAGAGATATATATGCCTGAACTGGTTGGGCAACCTCTCTCTCTCTCTCTCTCTCTCTTGCACTAACGCAGTCAAATATAGGGCGTCGCCCGTCCCTCTCGCACTCACAGGCCAGACCGCCGCCCGTCACTGCCCGTCCGACAGAGACAAGAAAAGCGCCGTGAAAAATCGGTCGCGGAGCCCCGCCGAGCCACGCAGAGCGAAGCGATCCCGGTATGATTCCGGGGGAGGAGGGGAGGGGGGAGGGGGCAGAGGAGGGGAGGGGGGGGGGAGGGGAGGGGGCAGAGGAGGGGGAGGGGGTACTGATGCGGCTCCCGCTGCCGGCCGGCGTCCCTCGGCAGGGAGCACTGAGTATCTCAAAGCCGTCTCGATACTCTTCTCTCTTGGAAACTCAGAAATAGGGACCCGCGCGCGGTCTGACGGGTCCGAGTGGCATAGCCGGGCGGCAAACGTCCAAAGAGAATGGAGAGAGAGAGAGAGGGAGGAGAAAAGAAAAGGAAGCTATCAGGTTCCATGATGAGCTATTAAAGCAAGCTCACAAAGGGCTCCTGGCTTTTGCCTTGGTCGTGCTTTTGTCTTCCGAATTCACATCACACTGGGCCGAGGCCGGCGCCAAACGGCAAGCAATCATCGATATCTCTGTGAAAACATCGGGCCGGCCAAGCGGCCGGGGCGCCCCGACAGGGACCTGCGGGGCCGACGGTGGCCGACGGCGACCCCCGGGGAATACAGTATCAATGGGCTTCTGCCGGAACCGCGTGGGACTTGGGGGCGGCGGCGAACCAGAGCCGGCCGCCGCCCCCCCCCCCCCAGCCGTCCACCAACAACAGCCACAATGTACTGACGCGCAAGCGCCCCCCCCCCCCCACCCCCGCACAGACGTACCGAGAAAGGCGACGTCCTTTCCAATTCCACGCCCGCGAGCGAAAAGAAAACAATTAAACTGTAACAGCCACCACAATGACAGTCACCACCGGTTAGTGGCGACTCAAATAAAAAAAATTAAAAAAGAACAAAATTTTAATTTAACTCAATGTTAAATTCAAAACATTTTTTTGACAAATTATAATTTGACAAAAATGGTCTGAAAATGAAAATTTCATACAAATTCCCCGCCAGCGGGGGCACACCGAAGGTGCACACCTGCTTAATCTGCAGGTGTGCAGGTGGCGCTTGTGTAACGCAGGCCCCGGCTGCAGGTGCACCTGCAGGTGCCCCCCCCCCTCCCTGCAGCGGAGGGGTGCATGTCGCAGCGCCCCCCGCCGCTGCTGCAGTGCGACAAGGATTACCTCACCGGTCACGTCTCGGCCCCGCCACGCCCCGCCACGCCCCGCCCCGCCGCAGCAGCAGACGAGAGGGAGGGAGCGCGACGTATTGATGGGTTACACCGCGAGACGGCTCTCTCTCACACACACATACATGACATCGCACGTCTTTTTTTTTTCTTGTGAAATGTATTCATCGTTTCCCCCTCGTTTTCTGCGCGCATTGGCGCCCGGTGCTGGATCTCGCTGGAGCCGCTGGAGCCGCTGGAGCTGGAAGGAGGGCGGCTGCTGGAGGCCGCACTGAGACGGGACGCGGAGACGCGGGCCGCTTGAATTTCCTCGCGTTCCTCCTCGCAGGGCACGGGGTCGGCCCCTCCTGGAATTTTTCAACACTTCGACGCTCCGGCATTCCAGCGGAGGGCGTGGCGGCGCGGGTCGCCGTGGAGTCCGACGGGGCCCCCGGGCGGCGGGCGGGGGCGGCCGGAAGCCGGAGGCCGGAGGCGGCCCGGGGGCGGCCCGGGGGCGGCCCGGAGGTCGACGTCGACGTGCTGCATATCTCCCCGAACACGGCGCCGTGTCCCAGGGCTGGGAATACGGTTCGCCGCACCGCCGCCCCGCTCCGCCGCGCTCTGCCCACAACACCACGCCGGATCATCCATTAAAAGCACCGCCACGAGATAGCCGCGTCTCCTACCAAGAGTAGCGCCTGTCGGGTAGGCAGCCACGGGACTCGGCACGCACGCGTGTCGTGCGGGCGGCCTACCCCGGCACCCGCAGGCGCTCAGGCAATAGGGTATGGCGCTGAACCCGCCGCAGACCGGAAGCCAGAACAAAGGCAAAAGCCACTTAAAATTAATGGCGTAACCCGTAAACTATGGTCGGTCTAAAACACACCGCACCCTAAAAAAAAATAGTTTTGCAAAATTCATTTTGGCAAGGCTGTAAGGCATCATGGAGTGCGCGTCGTGCAGGGGGACGTGGGTTCGAATACCGCCGGTTCTGAATAGGGGCTGCCACGACCGCTGACGGGGACGCTTTCGCGTGCTCAGTCCACCCCCGGCCCGCCCCCGACCCGCCCCCGACCCGCCCCCGGACCGCCTCCGGCCCGCCCCTGACCGGATGTGGCTGTCCCCACTGCGGGAGGTGAGGCAAGAAGCACGCTTATCGCACTCCGGCCTTTGCGTGAGGGTTGCAGGCCTCCGGGCCTCCGGGCCTCCGGGCCTCTGGCACACGACGATGGTGCTGTTCGCGTGCCACCCCCTTCCTCCTCCTCTCCTCCATTCCTACTCCCCTCCTCCTCCTCCTCTCCTTCTCTCCTCCTTCCTTCTCCTCCTTCTAACCGTGTTCTGTTTCTGAACGAGCTGCTTGTAAGTGTGCCTGTCGAAAAAAATAATTACTCCAATGTCGCTATGACTACGCGACAGTGTTGCGGGTGTTGTGGGTGGCGGTGGCCTTCTTCTTGACGGCGCCGCTCCGCCGGTGCACAACGGGGACGTCAGGGGCCCCCGCGCACTCCCCTGGTTTTGCAAGGCGCTGTGCGTTGCATGCTACATGCGAGCAGCAAACACACAGCACAACAAGCGACCCGGCCGCCGCGCCCCGCCGCGCCCCGCCGCGCCCCATCCCACAGGACCTCTTACCCACCTCAGTCGTCCAAACAGCAGGCTGTTTCACTTCCTCCCCCGGCCCCGCTGGCAGCCCGGCCGGCCTTGTGTGCACAGCGCAACCCCAACAACCCCCCGCACCGCTTACGCCCCGGCGATACCGCCGACTCCCGCCGCGGCCCCTAAACCTTGAAGGTTCATTAAAATGTTACAGAGTAACACTAGACAGACCCCCGACGACTGCGGCGGCGGCGGCGGCGGCGGCGGCACGCGGGGGTTATACCCATGTGCGGTGCCGACCGAGCCGCCGAGGCGCAAGGTGTAAAATACGGGGCTGTAAGCTTAATGAGGGCTCCCTTGTAGGCGCGGCGGAGTTGAAGGCGCACGGAGCCGCGCCGGGGACACGCTCGGCGACGGCGGCCAGCGACGGCACACCACATACCAGACAAAGACAACGGCGCTCTGTTGGCGGTCTGATTCCGAAAACTGCCGCTGCGTCTCTGTTGCACTTGTGGAGTCCCTCGTAAGAGGAAAGAGAGAGAAAGAGAGAGGGAGAGAGAGAGAGAGAGAGAGAGAGAGAGAGAGAGAGCGGTCCGAGTGGACAGTGATCTGCGCCTTGTACAGAACGGGAGATTGGCTGACCTAATCGAAAAGACCGCATAGCCGATGGCGGAATACTCGCCGCCACTCTGAAAGGCGACCGATGAGTAGAGGGGAGGGGGGGGGGGGGTACTGAAGGGCGGGGTACTAATGACTGTACAACCCGAAGCCTCATTGCTCCGCAACCAGCCACGGCACGCTAGGCACGTCCCTCCCCCCACCCCCTCCCCCCACCACTCACGCTCCTGTAGAGAGAGAGATGCGGATAATTTACGGGGAGAGCACCCCCCCCCCCCCCCCTCTCTCTCTCTCTCTCTCTCTCTCTCTCTCTCTGCCCCGACCGCTCGCCTCGGCGCGCCTTGCCCTAGTTGCCCTTAAAAACATGGCGACGTGTCGAAGCGTTGGAGAGAGACGGAGAAAGTAGGGAGAAAGGCGGGAGCGAGGATGAGGAGAGAGAGAGAGAGAGAGAGAGAGAGCAGCAGCAGCAGCGTCGGCACGCCATACGACACTAAATTATTATTTTACGCGGCGGGAACAACAGAGCCGCGGGACAGGCGGCTGGACAAACGGCTTCTAGAGCCGATCCGGGCCGAGATTGGCTGAGGACGCCGACGACGACCCCCCCCCCGCCGGAGGCCCCGGAGCACGCCGACGGCGACGGCGGTCGGTGTCCGAGGACACTGTGCGACGGCGTGGTGCGGGGTAACGCCGACCGGACGGCGAACTGATATGGACGCGCGCGAGCCCGGCCGGGGGAGGTAGAAAGGAAACTTGTGCAGGTGCGATAGGGCCGGGGCCGGAGAGAGAGAGAGAGAGAGAGAGAGAGAGAGAGAGAGAGAGAGAGAGAGAGAGAATGAGGGACCCCGGCAGCCTCCGGTCCGGGGGCCGGGCCGCACCGGATCCCACACCGGAGCCGCGGGTCACGAGAGTTAGAGATGTTGGGGGTGGCACTTGGAGCGCTCCAGAGCTCGAGACGGTCCTGCGGGGGCAATCTTGCTCCGAGGCTCGAATCTCACGGACTCTCGCTCCATCTCTCTCTCTCTCTCTCTCTCTCTCTCTCTCTCGCTCTCGCACCTTCTCTCCCTGTGAACTTTGCACCGGAGAGGGCACCTGCCCAAAGGCCCAAGGCAGTCCACCTTTCTCGGGACACGCGTTATTTCACCGACCGGAGAAAGAGAGAGCAAGAGAGAGAGAGAGAGAGAGACAGAGGCCGCGTAACGAGATTCAGTAACCCGCAGGACCCGCAGCCGGGAGCCCGTTTACTTGTCACAGCACACGCTGAAGCTCTGGAGGATTTGGTTGCATCGGAAGAGAAATTGTTGGCCGCCGGAAAGGCGGAGGGAGAGAGTCCGGAAATTGTTGCCGAAAAATAGAGTATTTATTTCATCTTTCATACAGTCTTTGTTCTCTGTAAGGCACTCTGAGCCGATGTCAACAGAGGTGAAGATAGTACGATGGACGGACCTGTTGACGGTTGTTGCAAGCTGTTCACTGCCGACGGAGTGCCTCTAGTGAGGCGCCTAGTAGTAGGAGCGAACCTCGTCGTCCTGCTGGTAGACGTGCTCGTCGACGAGCTTGTGGCTGGGGGTGTACTTGTAGGTGTTCTGGTAGCTGGTCTGGTGGTCGAAGCCGTTGACGTTCTTCTCGAAGGCGACGTTGCGGTGGGCGGCGGAGGTGTCCTTGTGGAAGATGGCGACGTCCTTGAAGTACATGTTGGGGGTGTAGAAGCGGCCGAAGTTCTCGATCTTGCGGTCGAAGGGGAAGCCGAGGGGACGGTTGTCCAGGGCGGTGACGAGGCCGTTGCAGGAGTAGACGTTGGCGTTGTTGGCGTTGTAGGCGGCGCTGTGGCCGTGGAAGTCCTGGTCGGCCTCCTCGGAGCCGTAGGGGGTGACCATGACGAAGAAGGTGTAGGGCACGCCGGCGGTGTGGCCCATGGGCAGGACCAGGCGGTCGGGGAAGCCGCAGTGGTGGTCGACGGCTCCGGAGGAGTACACGTGGCCGGACTCGGCGCCCTTAAGCAGGCTCTGGAAGGTCTCGTAGTCGCCGACGGTGGAGGTGAACTCGCGAGACTCGCGCTTGATCAGGTTGTCGCCGTTCTTGACTGCGGAGAGACAGAGAGAGAGACAAGTGAGGGTTAGGAGCGCACTGCTGACTGAGTGAGTCGGCATGAGAAATGCTGCGGGCGGGCGGGGTACTCACGCTCGACGGGGAAGCGGTCCAGCTCGACGAAGTAGTGACGGAGACGGTCGAAGTCAGCGGTGTCCTGGCCGTAGTAGGCGTCGGAGGCCTGGCTGCCGTAGAAGTTGGAGTAGATGTACTTGGTGTTGGGGCCCAGGAAGACGCGGACGACGGCGCTGGTCTTCTTGTCGCTGGCGACGTGGACCTTGTAGGAGAAGGGCTGGTGGTTGAGACGCTTGGCCTTGGCGATGTAGTGGAACTTGTCCATCTCGTCCAGGGAGGCGAACTCGACGGCGTTGGTGACGTCGATGTCGAAGAGGTCGAAGAAGGTGACGAGCTTGTCGACGGAAACGTCCTTGACGGAGACGCCGTTGAAGAAGAGCTCCTCGGAGCGGTAGTAGGGCAGGTTCTCCTTGTACTGGTGGAAGAAGCCCATGAGGTACTTGGTGTAGACGTAGAAGGCGGGGTCGCGCAGGGCGGTCTCGTAGTGGGCCATGACACCGGGGGCGACGCCGTGCTCCATGCTGGGGTCCATGATGAGGGCGAAGAGGTTGCGCAGCATGCTGGTGTAGGCGGCGTAGTAGCGGTTGTTGACGGAGTCCTTGTTACCCTCGACAATGTTGCCCAGGATGTTGATGCCCTTCATGTAGCTGGAGATGGGGATCTTGTTGCCGTCCTTGCCGTAGACGAAGCCGGAGTCGATGGCGTCCTTGATCCTGGACTCGACGGCCTTGAGGTCGTCGATGGTGTAGGACTTGATGCTGGCGATGGGCTGGCCCTCGGGGCGGGCGGGGAAGTAGTCGCCGGAGTGGTACATGAGGTTGGGCTGGTAGCCGGGCTTGACGGCGGCCTGCTCGTAGTCAAAGTCGTCGTGCTCGGGCAGGTAGTTGGCCATGCGGTGCAGGTTGTAGTGGGCCAGGAGCTGCTGGTGGAAGTAGTAGAAGGCCTCGCCGCGCATCTGGCAGGTGTTGACGCCGTACTTGTCGCAGTTCATCCAGAAGGGCATGTAGAGGTGGGCGTAGGCGTAGTAGGCGTTGAGGCCGGCATCCTCGGTGAAGTAGCCCAGGAGCTGCTCGGGGTTGGTGATCTCGTAGCCGCCGGTCCAGTTGGTCATCTTGAAGTACTGGGGCACGTTGTGCATCTTGGCGCTGTAGAACTCGTTGAGGTCGCTGGCACGGAAGTAGAACTGGGGGTAGACCTCGTACAGGGCGGGCAGGGTCACTCCCTGGCAGTCGTCACGGTGGACCACGGCCACGGACAGGGCGTACACGAACTGGCCCTCGTTGACGTAGTCGCGGGCCCAGGCGGCGGTCATCAGGAAGGTGTCGAAGTCCTTGGCGAAGTAGAACATGTCGAACAGGGCGACGGCCTCCTTCAGGTGGGAGTCGTTGTGCACGTGGAAGATCTCGCCGCGGGGCAGCATGCCCTGCTTGTACATGTCGACGAAGGTCTTGACCACGACCTGGTTGTCGTAGTGGTTGATCATGTGCTCGGGGTTCCAGCTCTTGGCCAGGGCGATCAGCTCGGGGTACATGTTCTTCTGAGAGACATTGCGCAGCAGCTGCAGGATGTACTTCTGCTTCTGGGCGACGTCCTGGCCACCTGAGGAGAACAACACACAGTTAGACTCAGTGCCCGGGAGCCTGGGAGGCTTCCACTGGTCCCGGCCGCCCTGCCTGCAGCTTAACTCACCAGCACGGCTCTGCTGGATGGGGTTGTGGACGTCGGGGATGTTGATGGCGGCGGCGAGGGCCGCGAAGGCCAGAAGAGCTGCTGTCACCTTGTACATCGTTGCTTGAATGACCGTCAACTGGTACCGATGCCAGCACCGCCTGCCCCTTTTATACCCAAGTTCCCACTATCTTCTGCATGACGCTCAGCGCGGCGTATTTCTTCTTTTTGTGTTATCGAATCGGTGTTGGTATGCCCGATACTGACGTGAACGCAATTGCGATTTCGTACACGACTGCTGTATTTGTTCAGGTTGGTGAGGCAACGTCTCGTGTATCGAATTTACTGCCCGCAGGTCGGATCACTGCGCCGCCAGTCGTCCTGTTCCAAATGCTGGACCTCTTTTTCTTTTTCTGTCAGTGTAGACAGCCCCTCTTTGCGAGGCGTCGGCTGCCAGTCGGGACTGCCGCCTCCGCCGCCTCCGCCGCCTCCGCCGCCCCTTTCTTGACCTTAAACTCGGCTCGTAATGATTTATTCACGAAGACAAGACGTCGCATATTCGACGGCGGGAAAGTGTCCCTGGGGAAATCCGCTGCCGCTGTGGATATCGGCCGTGCCCTGCGACCCCCGCGGCGCCCTGCGTGCCCTGCGAGCCCTGCGCCGAGGCCCGTGTCCGAGTGCGACTGCTCGTCCCAATTTGAGCGGCCAGGCGGGCCGTAGGGCGGCCGGCCACTGCACCGCCCTCCTGCGTCCTTCGCCCTATGCCGTTCACGGTCCACGCACGTCGCCGCGCCTAGCCCTTTGGCAGCGCAGGCCGGACAGCGAAACGGACGTACAAAAAAAAATCACTTTCGGTGCATTTCAATTTCCAGATTCGTTCGAATAAGTATTTATTTTGGGGCCGAATTTTGGGGTTTATAGAACTGCATCTTAAATTGACGCAGGCTGACTTTTTTCCGAATTCCGCTGGAGCGCATGAGGAACATACTCCCGTGCTCTAGAGCCTCTCGGACATACCCCGCACTCGAGCTCCCCGGGGACATACCCCGTGCTCGAGCACCTCGCCTCCCCGCTGTGCCGTATTTAATGATGCAGGAACTGCCGCCGGGCGACGACGGCCTGGAGCAGCGTGCCGAGCCGCGCCCCCTGGAATCCAGGACGGCGACGACGCGGGGGGTCATGGTACGCCGCGGCCCCGCCGAGGCCCCTCCGAGGCCCCGCCGGGGGCAGAGGGGCACGCGACTTAAATTTAATTTCGACCCGTCGTGCCCGTCTCGTGCGGCGCCCCGGCGGCCCCCGGCGGCCCCGGACCAGGACGGCTGCAGTCGGCGACGACGGCGCCTCTTTGAAGGGGGAGGGCGGCACGTCGGCGAGGAGGGGGACTCCGGGGAAGCAGCGCCGCCGGCCTCCGGGGTGGAAACAGGAAGTGGATCCCGTTGTTTTGAGCCGCCGTGGCCGCCGCCGTCGCCGCCGCCGTCGCCCGGCTGGTGGCCCGCCCAAACGAGTCCCTTTTGTCCGTAACGAGTGCAAATTGTCTATCGCGAAAATTACCAAAGTATTTTCCTGCCGCGACAGTGCTAATCCATTTCCCAACTTTGTTCTCCGTTTGTTATGCACTTTGCTTTCTCTTCTTTTTCCCGGCCGCCCCCCGGCCGCCCCCCGGCCGCGTCCACCCCTTCGGAAGTGCCATAGTGCCCGGCCGCGCGGCCCCGGCGGCGGCTAGTACCGTCAGGAGGGCGCAGAGGCCACGGGGCTGGCCAGCGCCGCCGTAGGGTGCGGATGGCAAACCCCCCACCACCTTTTACAAAACCATAAAAGGTTGTAGGGCGGTGTAAAACTGTCGGGCGGCGGGGCCGAAACGGCCGCCGCCAACGCGGCCCATAAACCACGTAGCGTCGCACGAACGTTACGTGGTATTGTGGACGTCCGATGATTCGGTCACCTGACGGCCTGCATGGCCTGCGGGGGCCTGCGGGGGCTGCGGGGGCTGCGCCAGGACCGGGGCGGCCGTCGGCCTGGTCTAATACGGCCTCCCTCGGGGGTGATGCCGGGGCCAAACGAGCCGCAGAGCCTTCCATCTCTGTCGCCCCTGCTGCGCCGCGCGCACCGGAGGGACAGAGAGGGACCATGTCCGCGCCCATCTTTTTTTTTCTTGTTCTTGGTAGGATGGTTGTTGTTTTTGTTGCTGATGACGCACAGCGCCAGGTTTTGCAGCGCGGTGACAGCGGCGACAAGAACGACGTTTTCGGGTCGAGATATCGAAGTGGCGCTCGAGTATGGGGCGCGCGGCGGCGCGCGGTGTTTGCTGCGTTAATTACGCCGGGCTAGACGCTCTGTCTCACTCCCTCCCCCTCGCTGCTCCCCCCCCCTCTTCCGTCCCCAAGGGTCGGGGACTGGCCACGCTGACCCCTGGTCCTGTCCAGTCCCCTCTGTTTGTCCAATCGTCTCCCCGCCTGTGTGCGTGTGTGCGGGTATAAGTCACTCTGTTGCTAGCGGCGGACCCCTAGCCACTGCGGGCCATATCTAACACGCTGTAGGCCCGCCATCGGCCCGGGGGCTGTTACATTAAGATTACAAGGCCGCCACTCTGCTGGGGGTCTTGGCGTGCTGCAGGCCAATAGGCTCTCAAAGAATTATCAATTGAAATTCATCAAATTGTTAAAAATAAAATTATTTTTTTGATTCCGCCCCCCCCTCCTCCCCCCCCCCAAAAAAAACGTGAATAGGAATTTTCAAAATGGTATCTTGGGAGTAGAAATACCAAATGATTGATGAATTGTGGTGAATTCGGGGTCGCTCACGCACTCTCAAAAATCAAAAAATCAAAAATCCAAAACAAATTTCAATTGTGCCGCGGTAGCTGCGGGCGCAAAGGGGGCCCGGCGAGACCCGTCGGCGCTATGCGCGTGGGGTCGGGGGGCGTGGGACCCGGCGGGCCAGTGGGGCCCCACGCGGGGCCCGCCGAGATAACCGCTGCCACGCCCCGTGCGAGCCCCCCCGGGGGGCGTTGTCCGAACAGCTGATCACCGGGTATCTGCCCTGCGCCTCGGCCTGCGGTGCCGGAACAGAACCGCCCAACTGTCTGTGAGCGCGCACCGAGATACGTCCTCGACGGGGCACGCCCACACTGCTGCCGTGTTGCTACACGAGTCCAAGTCCGGCCCCCGCCAACGAGTAATCTTTCAAAAAAGGCTGATTACAGTACGAGAATTTTCGCGCGGCCCGTTTACCCCGAGTCGCAACGCGGATTACGATACGTATTTGACTTTTGGTGCCTTTTTTTTCCATGGAGTGAATTTTTTTTTTTTGTTACGTGCAAAACAAATAAACAAAACGGTTTCCCAATTCACACAAAGTGACACTCGCGGGCTGATTTCAAATCAACAGCAAAGCGTTTGAACCTTTTTTTGTTTTTGTTTTTGCGAGTGAGCAGGCCTTAACCATCCCCGCGCAATATGCCCTGCACCGACCACAACGGACTGCCGGGACGGGCGGCGGCGGGCGGGGGAGTGGAATGTCCACCGAACGACCGAACGCGTCGGGGCGGTTGTGGGAGCGGAGCGAGGCGAGGTGCGGTGTGTTTGGCGGGGCCGCGGAGAGAAAGAGGTTTCCGGACGACACGGCTCCGGGTCCGCGAGGGTCGGCGGGGGTCGTGTCGGAGGCCGGAGGCCCGGAGGCCCGGAGGCCCGGAGGTACGGGGTAGGAGCAGCAGGCCTCCACGCAAATAAGATGGCGGCGTCCGCTCAACCCCCGCCTACCTACCCTCACGGGGGCGATAAGACGTTGGGAGGAAGCATCCGTTTGGCTAATTCCACTGCACCGGGGGGGGGGGGGGAGGAAAAAAGGGGTGAAAATAAACAGGCGGGTCAGATAGTCCGGGACGGGCGGCGCAAGTGACGCGTGAACACTCGGGGAGCGACGCCAGGCGCCTCGCCGCGGGCGGCCGGGAGAGCAGGGAAATCTTGCGCGGCACAACAACCCGGAGCCCCCTCCGAGGCCCCGCCGAAGACCCGCCTAATACGTCCAAAAAACGCCAGTTTCCCCTCACGCGGCCCCGCGGCGACTCGTGCAAGCGCTTCCGTTGTCCTACTTCCGTCTCAAGACCTCCTCGGATTATCCTATCCCCACATACTTATTCGCCCGCAGCCCGCCCGCGCCCGCCCGACGCCAGGCCCGGAACTTTGGAGACGCCGAGTCTTGGGGTCGGTGCAGGGACTCGGGCCGTGCCGAGCCGAGCCGAGCCGAGCCGGACCGAGCCGGACCGGACCGAGCCGGACGGCCGCAGGTCCCCCGTCGCCCGCCCCTCCTTGTTTTTGAGCTGAGGTCATCAAGAAGGACGGCAGGTCCTGGCGCCGGTCCTCCCGCCCCCTGGTGTCCTCGTCTGGTATTCCGGTCAGCCGGAGCTGGTCACGGCAGGGGGTGCTGGCCCTCCCGGCTCACAGCCGGACACTGAGCCGGGAGCAGCCGGCCAGCGAGGGGCGGGAATACGGAGGGCACGAAGCTCGCAACCGATCGCCGAAATAAACATTTCGTACATGCTTCCCTTGTCGGGCGCCTCGCTGGAGACGCCCATCGGCGGAAAGCCGTAACGTAGGCAATGATCAGGTGCACCGCGACAGAGAGAGAGAGAGAGAGAGAGAGAGAGAGAGAGAGAGAGAGAGAGAGAGAGAGAGAGAGAGAGAGAGAGAGAGAGTGTCCGCTGCGAGTCGCACAACTCGGAGAGCTTAGCTCTCGCTGGCGATGTGTCACAACCAGTTGGCGGCGTCACAGCTCTACGGATCTACCCCGCGCGCGCACTGGAGAGACACCCCTACACCGACGGCAGACGCCGTATGCCGGTTGACCCCACCAAATGGTCGTGACACATCGCCAGCGCGAGCTAAGCCTCGCAAAACTTTTCAGTCGGCTCGCGTGCGGCTGGCGGCGAGGAGATACTCCCCGCTGCGGTGGCCTTCCACACCACATCCGCATTTCGGTTCCGGTTTGCCGTCACTTCCCGTCCATCTCCGCAATATCCTTGTTCCTCTCTTGGGCGTGCTGCGGTCAGGCGGCGCCGCTGCACGTCATTTGGCCGTGGGCCTGATTTATTAAATTAATTTGTTGAAATTAGCCGGGCGAGAAAGAATGGCACGGTGGAAGGCGGAGTGGCGGCGGGGCGGAGGAGGAGCGGCGGCAGCGGCGCGCCGAGCAGGGAGCCAGCAGACGCAATCACATTGAGTGCTTTGGGATTCACTCCCTGCCAACGGCGACCTCATTTGGAGGAGCAGAAGAGAAAGGAAAGGAGAGGAGTAGGAGAGGGAGGTTTGGCTGTCGTATTAATTGCCGTCTGCGTTTAGGCCTTTTGTTTTGTAATTATTTCTCGGGGTTGGTATTATTCGGGTTAGAAGGCGTTGCGCGCGGCGGCGGTGGCGGCGGCGGCGATTCCCGTCGAGGGGGTTTCCTGGGAACGCGGCAAACCTGAAGGCGGTGGAGAAACTACGCGGACAAATCCCTTTCTGCGAGTCGATCGCCCAAACACTGCCCTGTCGTGACGCGGCGGCCTCCAGTGGTTCACCGCCCGCTGACAAGTCGGGTAGAATGTTGGCGGCGCTGGATTTCATTTTACCGCGTTTCAGGAAGATTATCCAAGTTGGGCCGCGGGCCGCGGGGAGGGGGGCGGGAGGGGGCGGGTGCGATGACGCGTCGGTGACGCTACCTAATCAACGCTGCAGCCATTTAGCCAGGCGCGGTCCCCCCAACTGGACCCGCCCCTGCCCCCCCCCCCCTCTCCTCCTCCCTTGTCCCGCCCTCTCGCTAATCTCTCACTTTGCTCTCAGCAATGATTTAGTGGACGCGCGGTATACACAACCACTTTAATAAGCCAATAAATCTTAAAGTCGGCTGCTCAACCAATTAATTTGTCGGGCAGGAGGCACCCGGGGGCACCCGGAGGCATCGCTGTGAGGATGCGCCCGGCGGCGGCGGCGGCGGCGGCGGCGGCGGCGGCGGCGGCGGCGGCGGCGGCGGCGGCGCCTGCCTTTTATTATATTCTGATTCGCGTCCTGCTGCCGCTGCCGACCGGTGCAGTGTCGCGCAAGAAACCGAACGCGTCTTAGGAGCATCGACCCGTGCCGGCGGGGCTGGGCTGGGCGCGGGTCGGTCCGCCACGCCACGCCACGCCACGCCGCCACGCCGCCACGCCACGCCACGCCGCCACGCCGACCCTGAGGCCCCGCTGAGCCAACGCCGCCGACGTTCCGCTACTCCGCGGGTAAACGATTTTCCATGTTTTCCGCGTATGTGTGCGAGAGAGACGGGGATGGGAGGACCGGGCCGGGGAGCGAGGGTGAGGGAGATGGACGAACGAGGCCGCCGATGCGGAGGAGGGGTCCGAATGCAGTGCTCGCCCCGCCGCAGGCCGCAGGGCGGTACACTGTCGCGGCAGCCGCTGGTGCTGGCCCGGGCCGCACCTCCCCGTCGGCCGTGACGGCGGGGCTCTCCAAACTCGCGCCGTGACCCGGACCCCGCCGCCGTCGCACGTCCCGGACACCAGTATCACAGGCCCCAAACATTTTCCGCCGCCCTGCGAGTCGGCAGTTTCGGAAGACCACCGCCGTCAGGGACTTTGGGAGGAGGAACAGGAGGGGGCGGCTGGGAATCTCGTGACGCTGCTGTGTGACCAGATGGAGTCCCCGCCGCCACCCCCGCGGGCCCCGGGTCTACCCGGCGACGTCGGCCTCCAGCCTCCACTCAGTTCGCCATGTTCAAAGGCACGTCCCGCGAACCTCCAGCCGCCGCCGCCAGCGCGCCCCGCCCTGTCTCTGGCCGCACCCCTCGCTGAGGACGCAGCGACGCTCAGCTTTCGGGTCACGCGCGTTTGCCCCGCGCCCCGCGCCCCGCGCGGCCCCTCCCCTCCCGTCCGAACCCAAGAGTAGTCGCATGTCTCTGTGACGTCTTCGTTTCTTTGTCTCTCTCTCTCTCCATTTTTGCCCCTTCAACGCCCGCGCACACTGCGGGGACGCGCCGCCGCCACCACATGGAGACGAAAACTGGGTTTCAACTTCCTCGACCTGACTATGGCCGTGCGAGAGTTGGGGCAGGGATGTCATAAAAGACGAAAAAAACGTTGTTTCGTATCGTACAGATGTTATATTTACAACACTTAATCACATATCACAAAAAATAAATATGAAATTATTTACATGCTGGTAAGGTCGTCCAGAATGCCTCTAGTAGTAGGACCGAACCTCGTCGTCCTGCTGGTAGACGTGCTCGTCGACGAGCTTGTGGCTGGGGGTGTACTTGTAGGTGTTCTGGTAGGTGGTCTGGTGGTCGAAGCCGTTGACGTTCTTCTCGAAGGCGACGTTGCGGTGGGCGGCGGAGGTGTCCTTGTGGAAGATGGCGACGTCCTTGAAGTACATGTTGGGGGTGTAGAAGCGGCCGAAGTTCTCGATCTTGCGGTCGAAGGGGAAGCCGAGGGGACGGTTGTCCAGGGCGGTGACGAGGCCGTTGCAGGAGTAGACGTTGGCGTTGTTGGCGTTGTAGGCGGCGCTGTGGCCGTGGAAGTCCTGGTCGGCCTCCTCGGAGCCGTAGGGGGTGACCATGACGAAGAAGGTGTAGGGCACGCCGGCGGTGTGGCCCATGGGCAGGACCAGGCGGTCGGGGAAGCCGCAGTGGTGGTCGACGGCTCCGGAGGAGTACACGTGGCCGGACTCGGCGCCCTTGAGCAGGCTCTGGAAGGTCTCGTAGTCGCCGACGGTGGAGGTGAACTCGCGAGACTCGCGCTTGATCAGGTTGTCGCCGTTCTTGACTGCGGAGAGACAGAGAGAGAGACAAGTGAGGGTTAGGAGCGCACTGCTGACTGAGTGAGTCGGCATGAGAAATGCTGCGGGCGGGCGGGGTACTCACGCTCGACGGGGAAGCGGTCCAGCTCGACGAAGTAGTGACGGAGACGGTCGAAGTCAGCGGTGTCCTGGCCGTAGTAGGCGTCGGAGGCCTGGCTGCCGTAGAAGTTGGAGTAGATGTACTTGGTGTTGGGGCCCAGGAAGACGCGGACGACGGCGCTGGTCTTCTTGTCGCTGGCAACATGGACCTTGTAGGAGAAGGGCTGGTGGTTGAGACGCTTGGCCTTGGCGATGTAGTGGAACTTGTCCATCTCGTCCAGGGAGGCGAACTCGACGGCGTTGGTGACGTCGATGTCGAAGAGGTCGAAGAAGGTGACGAGCTTGTCGACGGAAACGTCCTTGACGGAGACGCCGTTGAAGAAGAGCTCCTCGGAGCGGTAGTAGGGCAGGTTCTCCTTGTACTGGTGGAAGAAGCCCATGAGGTACTTGGTGTAGACGTAGAAGGCGGGGTCGCGCAGGGCGGTCTCGTAGTGGGCCATGACACCGGGGGCGACGCCGTGCTCCATGCTGGGGTCCATGATGAGGGCGAAGAGGTTGCGCAGCATGCTGGTGTAGGCGGCGTAGTAGCGGTTGTTGACGGAGTCCTTGTTACCCTCGACGATGTTGCCCAGGATGTTGATGCCCTTCATGTAGCTGGAGATGGGGATCTTGTTGCCGTCCTTGCCGTAGACGAAGCCGGAGTCGATGGCGTCCTTGATCCTGGACTCGATGGCCTTGAGGTCGTCGATGGTGTAGGACTTGATGCTGGCGATGGGCTGGCCCTCGGGGCGGGCGGGGAAGTAGTCGCCGGAGTGGTACATGAGGTTGGGCTGGTAGCCGGGCTTGACGGCGGCCTGCTCGTAGTCAAAGTCGTCGTGCTCGGGCAGGTAGTTGGCCATGCGGTGCAGGTTGTAGTGGGCCAGGAGCTGCTGGTGGAAGTAGTAGAAGGCCTCGCCGCGCATCTGGCAGGTGTTGACGCCGTACTTGTCGCAGTTCATCCAGAAGGGCATGTAGAGGTGGGCGTAGGCGTAGTAGGCGTTGAGGCCGGCATCCTCGGTGAAGTAGCCCAGGAGCTGCTCGGGGTTGGTGATCTCGTAGCCGCCGGTCCAGTTGGTCATCTTGAAGTACTGGGGCACGTTGTGCATCTTGGCGCTGTAGAACTCGTTGAGGTCGCTGGCACGGAAGTAGAACTGGGGGTAGACCTCGTACAGGGCGGGCAGGGTCACTCCCTGGCAGTCGTCACGGTGGACCACGGCCACGGACAGGGCGTACACGAACTGGCCCTCGTTGACGTAGTCGCGGGCCCAGGCGGCGGTCATCAGGAAGGTGTCGAAGTCCTTGGCGAAGTAGAACATGTCGAACAGGGCGACGGCCTCCTTCAGGTGGGAGTCGTTGTGCACGTGGAAGATCTCGCCGCGGGGCAGCATGCCCTGCTTGTACATGTCGACGAAGGTCTTGACCACGACCTGGTTGTCGTAGTGGTTGATCATGTGCTCGGGGTTCCAGCTCTTGGCCAGGGCGATCAGCTCGGGGTACATGTTCTTCTGGGAGACATTGCGCAGCAGCTGCAGGATGTACTTCTGCTTCTGGGCGACGTCCTGGGAACCTGTGCAGAACCATACACCATCAGACTTTGTGTCTCCAAGACCATGGTGACTGAGGCCATTCACTTTTCTCGCTGCGGTACTCACCGTACTGGGTGTTCCCGTGGACGTTGGTGGTGTCGGGGACGTGCAGGGCCGAAGCCACTGCCAGGGCAGCCAGGAGCGCGATGGTGGCCTTGTGCATTGTCGATGAGATGACCGGAACTGGTACCGACTCGAGACCAGACCGATGCTTTTATACCCCTGCGTTCTCTCATATCAGCCCGCGGCACTCGTCTTTTTCTTGTCGCCCTTTTTTAACGCGATTTGGTGAGATTCATTATCCGCTGCTCTCTCTGCGTGGTAACATCGCGTCTCCCGACAGCCAGCTGATACGGGCACGCCCCCATTGCGGTACAAAATGTTTATTCTTATTTCGCGAAAACGATCTGCTGTTGCTAGTGGCACAGCGAAGCCGTGTTCTGTTCCAGGGTCTGTAAGCATTCGCTCTACAAAAAGGCACTTTATGAAAAATTCACTTTGCAAAAATTGTACTTTATTTTTTTTTCTTAAAAAATTTTTCACGCGTCGTGCGACAAGAAAAAAATTGTCACTAGTGATGACTGAAAAATACTGTACCGTGCTTCTTGCCGTCTTCCCCAACTGTTTGACCCCCGCCCCTTATTTCCACACACACACACACACACACACACACACACACACATATATATATATATATTTTTTTTTTTGAAAAGAGAATTTGCGAGCACCATTACCCCCCTGCATGTAGTGGGCCCACTAGGCTGCGCCGGGCTGCGCCGGGCCGACGCCTCGCTCCCCATAAAACAGCCCCGGAGGCCCCTCGTTGCACATGTATTATGTGCTTAATGATCTTCGTTATTGCGCGGTAGTTCACCGGTATGAAACGGGACGCGGCCGCCGTCTCTCACCTCCCCACCTTGTCTCGGCGGCCGTCCGCCAGCTAACCCACCAGCCCCTCCTCCACTCTATCTCACCCCTACAGCGGGGGCGGAAAATTTCCAAGTACAGTATTTTTTTTTGGTCTGGACCTCCTGTCGTTATTCTCGGTTTGTAGAGCGGGAATATGGCATTGCGGTGTTGTTGTTTTTTGTGGATGGAATGATGGGGGGGGGGGGGGGGGGGGGTCGCTGGGTGTGGTCGTCGGGGTCAGACGCGGAGATACCGCCGCCACAACAGAGCGCCGGCCGGCCGGGGGGCAACACAACACCAGCAGCCGGCACGTACACCGGCCCCACCTCCCTATCGACACTTCAGCGTCGCCTGGTGTGCCAAAATTCAATGTCATTTTTGAAACATATCAACACGTTTTTTTTCCGATTTTTTTTTGTGTGGTTTTATGTGTTTGATAAGCATTTTTCTCACTCTAGCACAGTATTTCAAAAACTGCTTTTATGTTGTTGTTTTTTTTTTTTGGTCGGGGGACGGACCGCCGTCGTACGGACGGCCCCGCGGTGCCTCTCGCCTTCCGGCGTGGAAGTCGTCGGGGATGTCCTGCTGACCGCTGGCCAAATTATCCGGCAGGCGCGCTCTGATCCTGTAGCGATACCCGCTGGGCCGCCGCCGGCAGCGCTAATGGAGCCGCGGTGACAGTGTGGAAACAGGCCACCCCGGGCCGGCTGTGCCGTGCTGTGCCCGGCTGCGACGCTCTCCTCTCCGGGGATTGGCAGGCAGCGGGCAGGGTTTGATCGCCGCCGGGGGGAGGGGCGGGGCGGGGGGGGGGGGGGGGGGAGGTTATAGGGGGGGTTCGGCGCCGGCTAGGCGCGACGCGCGCCCGGCGCCACCCGTACAGGCGCCTCCCCCTCCCTCCCCCGGCCGCCGCCTCCGTAAAATTTGTCGCCCACTAATTGATCCCCGCAGCAGAAGCGTCGCAGGGGGGAGGGAGGGGGACGGCATGAAGGCGGTAGCCGGGTGTACATGCCGAAAGCCGACCTCGGACCGAAATTGCTTCCGCATTTTTTTCCCCATCCCCGACCGTATCGCACACTGACGTCGCTGTTGCCTTCTTCGACGGAGCAAAAGGGGAAGGCTCCAGCAAATTTTCGCGTTCCAGCGCCGCGGTCAAACAGTGACTGGTCTTACGTATTTTTTTTCCTATTGTCAGTTATTTAAAAAATGTGTTTTGTTTGTCGGTTGACAGCACCGGAGGGCCAGAACCTACTTCACGGACGTGACGTGTGTAACCCCGGGCCGGAGCTGCTGCCTCGGCCCCACACTCACGATCGGGCCGTGTGGGTATCGAACCCGGGCCCCCGGAGGAGTCCTCCCTGGCCGGCCGCCTCGGCCGCCCATCGGCCGCGCGAGCCCCTATCCCGCTGTAGTTGGTTCCGCCCCGCGCACGCCCCCCGCACGGACTCTGTTATAAATCGGGTGTAATTTTGTTGGGATTACGGGGGCAATAACTTTGCAACCTCCTTGATTGAGATGTTGATGGTGGCGGCCGGGGCGGGCGGGCGGGCGGGCGGCCTGGCGCACGGGGCCCGCGGCAGCGGCGGGGGTGGGTGGGGACGGGCCCGCCTCGGCACGGCTACAACAATTAGGGTTTACGACACTACGGAGCACCACCTTCGCCAGCGCGCCCCGCCGAGCCCAGCTTGCCTGGCTTTGGCCTCCCTTTGGCACGCCTTCGCACCTCCGTCTCTGTCTCTGCTTCGCTTCCCTCTTGGCTTCGCGCTTTGTTGCTCTGCACCTCTATCCCCCCCATATCCCCCCCCCCTCTCTCTCTCTCTCCCTCCCTCCCCTCCCCTTCTTCTCCGCACCTTTCCATATATATTCGCGCGTGGAAATTTCGCCGCCAGCCCTGTCTGTCCCGCCCGCCACGGCGGCGGCGGCCCGCTTCCAGCCGCCTCGCCTCGCCGTGCCGCCAGCCCTGTCTGTCCGGCCCAGGTGGCGGCGGCAGCGGGTAATTTCAGCCCGCCGAGGTTTCGGGCTGCACTGTGCTCTTATCTGTGCAGCGCCGCCATATTGGACGTCGCCGTAACCCCTGCACCTGACGAGTTGCCCTCTCTCTCTCTCTCTCTCTCTCTCTCTCTCTCTCTCTCTCTCGCTGCCGGTGTCCCTCAATCGTGATGCGGGCGTGCCACATGATTTTAATTAATTTTCGCTTCCCGACAGGCGCCTGCGGACGGCCGGGTAGGCCAACCCGCCCGACACGCGTGCTCGCCGGAGCCGACATCTGCCTACCTGCCAGGCGCTATTCGGCCCAGCAGAGTGTCCGGTGCGGCGTTCCCGAGTACGCATTTCTAATGAAGAACGGCAGAACAGCCGAATACTTCCAGGGGCGGGAGCGGTCTGTGGGGACTCGTACTGGCCCCGCCCACCTGCCCCCCTGTCAATGTCGGACACCAGGTTGACACCGCGGATGTCCCCGCGTTGGTTGTCAGGGCCATGCGCGCGGCGGCCACGGCCAAGGCCAGTCTCTCTCTCTCTCTCTCTCTCTCTCTCTCTCTCTCTCTCTCTCTTTCTCTCTCTCTCTCTCTCTCTCTCTCACTCTCCATCTCCCTCTCCCTCCACCGCCGCCAGCCGCGGCGCGCACTGGTTGCGTAACACCGTATCACTTTTTTTTTCTTATCGGACCCACCAAGTTCTGTCCGCGTTCCGCACGTTCGCCCGACAGTCTCTCTGCTGCGCCGCGCACGGATTAGGTCAGCCGTGTCGGGGCCGACTGACGCGCCGTCCCGACTCTCCTCAGTCGGTGTGGCCCCTGAGAACACGCGAGTTTCAGCCTCGGGGGCGAGTGAGTCCGCGGGGTGCGGAGGTAGCGAAAGCTGTCGCTGGCGCCGCCCAACGTCCCCGTGACCGCGGCGTGGTGTGGGTTCGACTCCCACGGACGGCCCCCTACCTGCGCACCTCACGCTCATACTCCGCATTCTACACTTCCGTTTTCGAGCCCGTTCCGAAAACCCTAATCGCTTTCCTTCACGGCCGCCGCCCCTATAGGATGTAACGCTGCAAATCGGCACTGTAAGGGCCGGGAGGGCGGCCCTGGGAGGATATCAGGGGCCCGCAGAGGCCGGATATTTGTTAGTGTCGGCAGAGCGGCTAGGATGGCCCGAAAATTAGACGTTGTAATGTCAGTCGAGAGGGTGGGCAGTGCCTTCCAGAGGGAGAGAGAAAGAGAGAGATAGAGAGAGAGAGAGAGAGAGAGAGAGAGAGAGAGAGGAGCGGGGTTAGACTTTGGCCTGGGCAGTGTGGCGCGTCGTGCACTACTGAATTATGAGCCCCTGGTGAGACCAAGACCGGCCGGGCGGCGGCAGCGGCGGCGGCGGCGGGCGGCGGCCCCATCAACTCCCCGTCCGGCAGCGGCGCCGCCACCGCCGCCGCACCGAGGCGCAACCCCCGACCCAGACCCGACTGATGTCGCGGCCTCCGCTGCGGCCGCCCGCCCGCCGTGGCCACCGCAAGCAATCCCTGCCGGGCCCGGGGGCCCCGCTGTGCCGTCGGAATCACTCCGAGAGCGCGGCTAGCTGTCTCTGTCGCACTCGTACCGCGTCCCTCGGCGGTGCGAGGGAGACGGCAACAGGATGACGTCGGCGACCCTATTTCGGAGTCGGCGGCCTGCTCGCTGTGCAAGGCTCCGGGCCGAGCCCGCCTGGGGGACGGCCGCAGATGTCACCGGCCTTCAGTGACCAACCTGCCGCCGCCGCCGCCGCGCCCACGAAGTGCGGCCCCGCGGTCATCGCGGCGGCGGCTGCGGCTGGCATCACGGCCTTCCATAACGCGTTCGTGTGTTGCTGCCGGTGCCGCGGGGGTTGGCAGGCCTGCAGCGCGGTCCCCCCGACCTACTGTTTTACTGCCGCGGTGTTGGCAACGGCCGCCGTAGCGCCGCGGTGCGCCTCGACGCGCGACACTCGAATATCACTTTCGCTACGAGCGTCCCTCCGTGTATCGGGGACCGCCACCAACCGTGCCCTCTCCCTCCCTCCCCCACTCTCCCTCTCTCTCTCTCTCTCTCTCTCCCTCCCCACATGCACATCCGCCGTGACGTTTACACGCCCTGGGACGGCGAGCCGCGGGCCAGGCGAGCGCGGCCAGGCGGCGGGGGATTTATAGGTTAGAGTCCACAGAGGGAAGCGCGACTGCAAAATAAAATAACAACAACAAAACAAAACTGGAGGGCGCAGCAACGCGGCGGCGCACGCGTGTGCGTGAATCAATATTTCAGGAGGGCGCTGTGCGCGTGGGGGACTCCGCTACGTGCACCGCGCTACAGCCGGAACAAATGCAAACGGGAACTACAGTTCGGACTACAGAGCCGAAGCTGTAGTCTCACGAACTGCACCTCTGTAACTAAACTGTATTGAACGCGGAAGACTAGAATTGTTCCAATAATTTTTTTTTACTCCGGTGGACCAGTAGTTTTCTGTACAACCACTTCTATTTAGCCGTAGTTCCTCAGTGTGGTTCGCAGGGGACACAGCTCCGGTCCGTTTGGCGTGAGCTCATCGGGGGCTGACTCACCTCCCCCGGTGCGTCACCTTCCCAGAACGGAGGAGCCGTGCGCCATTCGGCACGCGACCGCACCAGTGAATCGGCAGCAGCTACCGCACCCATCGACCCGCCCTCTCCTGTCTCTCTCCAATGTTTGAAGGGGAAAAGAACGAAAATTATATGTTTTTATTTTTTTGGACGTGGAAGAAGTTTTGTTCTTCGGCTTCGGTTCGCGAACATCGTTTGAAAAAACCTGTCATTTCCTGCTGCTGTTGTCAACATTATTCGCGTTTTCGTGTTTGTGAGCTTCTTGCTTGCAGTTGTTGCGAGGTGTGTGAGCCGGCCTCGACCCCAGCGGGCCGATCCCGAACGCTGTCCTCTCGGACCTCCCTCTCGCTCTCTTACGGAGCACCGCGCGAGTGCGACAGAGACAGCGCTACGAAAGCCGTCGTGTTCGGAAGCGGCCAGCAGCTCATCACCGACCGCGGTGGCCTCGAGATCGGGAGGATAGAAAACCGCCGCGCGCTAACCCCCTCGCTCGGACAATAACGATCCGCCTTTTCTGCTCTCTCTCTCTCTCTCTCTCTCTCTCTCTCTCTCTCTCTCTCTCTCTCTCGCTGACCTATCCGTGGTTCCGGGGCTGAGGGGGTTGGAGGCGGGGGTGGGGGTGCAAAGTTTGGTGGCGGGGCCTCGGCTCAACAGGAGTACCGGATTCATCAGGTGATTCCAGCGCTGCCCCCATCCCCTCCTCGTTTTCTCTCCCCCCCCCCCCTCTCTCTTTCTCCTCTCAGGAATCTTCAGTCTCTAAATAATCCTTCTTCGCGCGTCAAGTACCTAATGCCAGTGCAGGACAAAAAACCCGTCGCCTTGGCCAGCCACACCGCGCGGTTTTCTCGAGGCCGCGGCCCTGTCGGCGGCCTCGCGGCCGCGGGGGCGGGGGGGGGGGGGGGGGGGCATCCAGCCAGGGCGTTCGTCGGCGTCGTCGTCGGCGTCGTACAATGTTGCGCGGTGGCGCCGCCGGCAGCGCTGGCGTCGGTGCGGCCGCCGCCGTCCGCCGTAAACACGTCGAGATTGACATGGCGCGGAAATCCCCTGCGGTCGGCGGCGGCGGCGGAGCCCGGAGCCCCTCGGAGGCTTTGCTGACTTGTGCGAGTGAAAAGGCAGTAGATAAAACGCGGTCCGAGACAAACAGGGGAATAAATGGGGATCACGGACGGCAGTAAAAGGGGTGCCCGCCGCGCCGGGGGCTGAGGCTGGGCTGGCTGACGCCGGGCTGCCGCCGGGCTGCCGTGGCGCCGCCCCGCCGAGGCTGGCGGCCGCCGAGGTCATGTGGGCCGCCGTCGAGGCCGGCGCTGATGGGTGGACACATGACTGGTGGGGCGGGCGGCCGTGTCGCCGCCCCGCAGATACTCCGCGTTTTAAAGCGGAATAAAAGTCGGCCGGCGCCGCGGGAGGGCCGGAGGGCCGCCGCCGCCGCTGCAGCGGCGGGGGGTATCGACGCGACACGTCACTCGGGAATGGAGATAAATGCTTTTCAATTTGGTCCGCGCGGCGGCGGCCGAAATTGGACGCGTGCGTTTCGCAGCGGGCGCTTCGCATCGGCACGGCGACAGCCGCCGCCGCCGCCCCCGGCGCCGCCAAGCTCCTCCGACTCCGGCTCCTCGGGCCCCGGACGGCGATGGTGACGTCCATGTTTGCCAGCCCGTCTGATCACGGCCGGGATCACCATGGCAACCCGGAGCTCAGACCGCCCCTCTGCCCCCCTCCCCCCGCCGGCTGGTCAGCAAACACGGTGCCCCCCACCCCTCTCCCTACGTGACCCAAGGGGCCGACACGGGTGTGAGGGAGCGGCAGGCGAGGCGGACAAGAACCCGACCGACGACGACGCGCGCCGGTATTTCTCATACTGACCGGAAGAGTGTGGGCCGGCGGCCGCGGCTGGCCGTGAGGGGCGCCGTCGGGCCCCTGCCGGGCCGCCGCCGGCCCGCCTTGATATGACGGCGCTGTCTCTTAGCTCGGCGGGGAAGTTTGTCGAGGGGCGGCTCGGGGGCGGCCCGGAGGGCGGCGCGGGGGCGGCGGGGGCGGCGCGGCCGGGGGGAGGGACACGTCCGCGGCCGCAGGAGATTGCTCTTATCACTATACCGAGTGTTTGGTTTGGGTCCGCGCCCGCCCAGTAATTATGTTCCGGGCCGGAGAAGGGCGGGCGGGACCTACAGGGGATGATACTACACTTTGAACTACACGAGTGTAGAAGACTGCAGTTCCGCAAATGTACGATGCGGTTGCGTCGTCACCGAACTGTTGTAGTAGACGCGCTACACCGTTGTTTGACACTCTCTCTCCGGCAGAACCGTAGTTTCGTGGACAAAAACCACGGCTCAACTGTAGTTTCTTGACGTGGTGCAGAAACCACGTGTACTACACTTGACCTCCCGCAATCATTAGCGACCTCAACGACAATAATTCGTCGTGGAAATAAAAAAATTACAGAATAAAGTTGGAGATCGTCGTCATTAATCCTCTGCCGCTGGAAATATGGGCGCGCTGGCGAGCCGCCAGTACAGCGGGCTCTCGTCGTAGGCGGGGGGCCAATCCGCGACACCAGAGACAGCGGCGGCGGCGGCGGCGGCGGCGGCGGCGGCGGCGGCGGCCTCGCTCGCCGGCTCACAGTCGGGGTTGTTGCCAATGTTTGAGCGGCCCTCATCTGGCAGGCGGCAGCAGCTCTGGACCGCTCTGGAGCGGCAGCCAGCGGCCCCAGACACACAACTTCCACTTCCCGTCACCCGTGGGCCCCCCAGCGCCCCCCCCCCCCCCCCCCCAACGACCCCCCGCGACGCCCCAACGCCCTCACCACCGCGGCGCACCACCACCACCACCAGTCCGAAATTAATTGTATTATTTTGGAGTAGTTTTACGCACGGAGTGCAACGTTTTGTATCACATTTTTATTCGTTTCCGTACACGCCGGGACTACCGGTAACTCACGAAGAGTTCTGACTTTTCACTCTCACGTTCAGCCACGGTGTCTTCCTGACAGTACATTACATTTTTTTTTATTCTCACTCAAAGAATGTGCCCGTTTTTAAAACTTTGATCGAGCGATTTATTTTTTCCCCTCGTCGTGTTTCCATCGCGTGAATATTGAAAGGTGAGGCGGGGCAGGTCTGCGCACGGCGTGCACCTTCTTCACGGCGCGCGGACGAGATGAGAACTTTACGTGAGCGGATACCGGCCGGCCGGGGATGAGAAATTCAGCGGCCGCTCTGCGAGTGCCGAGGGGTGTCCGCCGGACGGCGCACTTCATCAGGGGCCCCCGGCAGGTGCTGGGGCGGCACGGTAACAGACGCTGGGGCCGCGGTCTTCTGTCTCATCCGCAGAAGCAGATTTGGCCCCCAAAAATGAGAGACCATATACAGCCAGAGACGACCTAAGACAAGGTGTGAGGAGAGGGGGGGGGGGCGCCGCGGCTAGGAAGCCACGGGAGAGAGAGAGAGAGAGAGAGAGAGAGAGAGAGAGAGAGAGAGAGAGAGGGATGAGAAATGCCGTACTCCAGTCGAGTCTGCCCTCCGCCCGCCTCTCGTCTTATCTCACCTAGGCTGCCGACGAAACATTTTTTTTTCTCCGCGTCATATCGCTCTCTCTCTCTGCCTCTCTTTCTCTCTCTCTCTCTCTCCACCCTGTCTTGTCTGCTGGAGCGAGACGGAGCTCGACGCGTATTCGAACCCAGCCCCTCTCAACATTTTCTCATCTCTCTCCCGCTCTCTCAGGGCGGCGGTCCAGCCCCTCTTGCTCCCATTAGGCGTCAGGAGTCAGTGTGTTCGGCCCGAGGATTTCACTCTCGCTGTGTGCGGCCGGACGGCGGCCTGGAGTACACGTGTAGATACCACTGCACTGCGTACGTCCAGCGGCGGGGGACGCCAAACGCGCCGGCCCACCGATTTCTCATATCGGGCCTCAAACTGCCAACTATAGTCGTATTGCGCACGAGATAACTCTACCCCTCCCCCTCTCTCTTTCCCTTTGCCTCCTCCTCCTCCTCCTCCTCCTCCTCCTCCTCCTCCTCCTCCTCCTCCTCCTCCTCCTCCTCCTCCTCCTCCTCATCCTCCGCCCGCATCGTCCGCGAAAATGACTACTGTAATCCAACTGCGAACAACGTCTCCAATTCCGGCCCTCAGGTCTGCGCTGCTGCCTACTTCCCCGTGTCTGCATGCGTGCCGTGCAGATGCGAGTCTTTCTCTCTCTCCTCTCTCTCTCTCTCTCTCCTGCTTATTCCTCGGCGCCCAACTTTTCCTTGTTACGCCGGGGTAATTCTCAGCGGGAGACAGGCTGCTGGAGAGGCCGTATGAAAAAGTCATCCGGCCGCCCGGCTCCAGCTCCGGCTCCAGCCGTCGCCGCCTCCGTCACCGACCTTAAAGTGTGGAAGTACGTGTGATTGCCACCGGATGGGCTGACGGCGTGGCGCCTCACGCGGTGGCGCCCCACCGAACACCTCGCTGTGACACCGCCCCGGCGGCCCGCCAGACACCCCCTCCACTCCCCCCCCCCCCCCCCACTCCGCTGCCGGCGACGAGGTGTCTGTATCGCCTCAAGCCGGCGGTATTTATGGAGGCCCATTTGCGCACGGCATTATAATATGCTCTCGGATAAAGGGGCGGTAGAGAGAGAGAGAGAGAGAGAGAGAGAGAGAGAGAGAGAGAGAGAGAGAGGGGGGGGGGGGGCGAAATCTGAGGGGTTATGTTGCTGTTTCTTATGTTTTCATTCCATTTCACCTGCATGGAGGCATTGTCTAGCCTTCCGTACACAAAAGCCCCGGTTCTTTCCCGTCCTCTCTGATTCTTACATTTCCCTTCTCTCTCTCCTCCTTCCCCCCCCCTCCCCCTTTCTCCCTCGCTCTCTCTCTCTCTCTCGCTCTGTCCGTTCTACTGGGCCGCACCGCCCTTATTATTTCCCCTCCCTCTCGCACACGCCAGGCCGAAACGCTGTCCTTTTCTCTCCCTCGCGGCACCCAACGCCGTATGTTCTTTCTCTTTCCATCTCATTCCCGAGAAGCAGCAGCAAACTGCCAAGCGATTTCGCTGCGGTTAATCCGACGGGTGCGCCACGTGTGAGAAAGAGAGCGATACGGCGAAAGAAAAGAGAGAGGAAAAACTCGCTAGAGAACACAAGGATGGTGCACGCACGCGCTCTAATGCCATTAGCGTATGCCGGACGGAGACGCGGGTTCAAATACCGGTTCGCGGTATATTTATTTTTGGCTCATTCACTCGGTTCTTTCTTCCCTTTGCCGTGGCGGGCGGATGCTTTATTCTGATTTTTTTCCCTCGAGTCAGCCGCTTGCCGCTGCAGTGAGGAATATGGACCTCACCGAGGCAGAGAGGGTCTCCCACTGACTGATTGCCGACGTACGCCCCGGCGCCGCGGCGGAGAAGAGAGAGAGAGAGAGAGAGAGAGAGAGAGAGAGAGAGAGAGAGAGAGAAGAGTACGAAGCATCGCACGGGGAGCAGCACAAAGGGGTGGAAATGACGGGCCCGCTTGCAGTGCACTGCATGCCGTGTGTACGAGGACATGCATGCCGCGCCGCGCCGCGCCGCGCCGCGCCACGCCACGCCACGCCACGCCACGCCCGCGGAGCACCCGCCGCCGCCGCCGCCGCACCTCGCGTCGGCGCAAAAATTGGTGAACGAACGCGCGCAGCCACACACGTATTGGCAGAAGAATGGCAAAATCATGCAGAGACCTAACCCCCCCCCCCCCCACTTCTCCTCCCCTGCCCCGTAAATGTGCTGATCCTTGTCTCTCCCTCTCTCTCTCTCTCTCTCTCTCTCTCTCTCTCTCTCTCTCTCTCTCTCTTCCTCCTCTTCCTACTTCATGTTCTGCATTTCTTTCATGTATTTACGCCAAACACTGCCTATATTTTTCTCGTGCTCTCCATCTCTTCCGGGCCCGTACTCTCCCTCTCTCTCTCTCTCTCTCTCTCTCTCTCTCTCTCTCTCTCTCTCTCTCTCTCTCTCTCTCTCTCTCTCTCTCTCTCGCTCTCTCTCACACACACGGCCCGGCGGCTGTACGGTCGTGCCCTGCACCTGGCGTTACGTACAGGGGGGCCGGGAAGGTCAAAGATGTCAGACCGAATCATATTTCGCAGGTGGCGCCCCGGCGGCCGTGCGGGGCCCTGCTAGAGGCGCCAGCAGCGGCCCCCCTCCCTCCCCCCTCCCCCCCACCCGCACAGGTACAATCTCGAACGCATATGCAGTCTGGATTGATATAATAAGACTGAAAAAGGGACTAAGTGACTCTGTCTACCGCTAGCTGTAAGGGAAGAAAAAAAACAGAAAGCAATTTACCGTAAAGGAAAAGGGAATAAAAAAAATCACATTCTTTCACAGCAGCGGCCCGCGGCCCTCTCTATTCCATCACTGCACCCAGGAAAAACTCCTCGTTCGTGCGAATATGCAGGACTGCAAAGCGCACGAACGACAGGCTTTTATAGCCGCTGCATACAGCGCCTTGCCACCCTCCCCTCCCCCCCCCCCCCCTACTCCTTGCTCTCTTGCCCGGCACTGCTGCTTATTTCTATTCAAATTCCATTTCAATTTTGTGGGCGTCGTTCGGAACGCTGCGGCCGCGGCCGAGGGCAGAGGCGGGCGAAGGGAGGTGCGGGTGGCGTTCAGGGGGAGAGAAAAAGAGAGAGAGAGAGAGAGAGAGAGAGAGAGAGAGAGAGAGAGAGGTTAGACCACGCCCCCGCGCTGACCCACAAAAGTCCAGTCTGAGCCCCCATTACCCGCCCCCCCCCCCCTACCCCCCATTCCGAACGACCATCAAATATTTGCACTCGGATGTCGTCGGCTCTCAAGTGCATATTTGCACTCGCAGCCAACCCCCCCCCCCCCCCCCCCCCCGCCCCCTATTATCCCCTGGTGCCTTTTCTCCGTAACATTTTTACCATTTCGACGATGGCGCAGGCGCTTTCATTCCATGGAAAATAAGCTCTTTGTTCAGTGTGTGTACGTGTGTGTGTGTGTGTGTGTGTGTGGGCGTGTTTTGTTGTTTGCCGACAGCAGTCGCACTCACAATGCACTAGATGGGGTTTACATCGAGTTTACATCGCGTTCACAACGACACCGTCGCTACACTTTTTACAGTTTTTTTTGGAGAAATTCGTCGTTCCCATTACTCCTTTCTCTCTCTCTCTCTCCCTCTCTCTTTCTCTTTATCTCTCTCTTCTCCCTCTCCCTCTATGGCGCAGGCCCTCTGGTATAACGGCAAATGACACCACATCACTCTTCCCTGTGATTTTGCCGCAACGGCACTGCATGTGCGTGGTGCACGTAACGGGACACGGCCCGATAGACAGACAGACAGGCGGACAGACAGACAGACAGACAGACAGACAGACAGACAGACAGACAGACAGACACAGGGCGCCGAGGGCGTCGTGGCCGCGGGTCTACTCCCATGAGGTATGCACCACCTCTCGTCGTTCGCCCCGCTCTCTCTCGCACTCCTTTTCCTCCCCGCCACGGCCGCGTCTCTCTCCCTCTCTGTCTATCGTGCTCTCCCTCTCTCCGTCCCTCTCCCTGGCGGCCCAGGCGCTGGTAATCCTTCGGGATCGTTCATAAATAACCGTGCCCGGCATGCCTGATACTGTATTATGGGCTCCCTTGCGAATTTGCAAAACTCGCGGAGCCCGACGCCGCCCCCAGCCACGCCCCCCGCCACGCCCCCGCCACGCCCCCGCCACGCCCCCGCCACGCTGCACGCCAAACGACGCCCAGCCGCGCGAAAGAGAGAGGTGTCGGATCGAATTCGCGTACTCGACATCAATAAAATTTACTCATTTGTTCTGTTGTAAAAAAAAAGAAACTAAAGGAAGAACACAGCAGAAAAATTATTATTTTCAGAAAAAACGGTTTGCATTACGTCTTTTCGGGAACCCCGTCCTTCCACCTTCTCTGTCATTGCGTCCGCAGCTATCATTTGCGTTTTTAAAAACTTGGAATGAAAATAAATCCGCCAGCCCTTTTTCCTTCCGCCTCCACGCGAGGGGGAGAGGGGGATGCTGTTGGGATGCGCTCGGAGGTTGCTGCTGCGGCCTCCAGCTGAGCGTGCAGGGTGTGATCTTGTTAGGAGACGCAGGGACTCAGCCGGGGCCGCGGGACGTGCAGGGCGGCCTGGAGGCAGCGGAGCAAGTGGAGCAAGCGGAGCGAGCGAGCGGTTCGGCAGCTTCGGCAGCTTCGGCGCCCGGATCGTGAGAACCGAACCGACACGGCGGCGAGGCGCCCCGCAGAGCAGACAGCACGGACACACGTGCCTCCAGCAGGCCTCCAGCAAGCCTCCAGCAGGCTCCAGCGACCCCCCCCCCCCCCGGGCGGCAGATGGCGGCCCCCCCCCCCCCAAAGTTTTGTTGTCCTGGCCGTTCGCCTGCCTTATTGCTGCGTAAGCGGTTGGGCGGCAAGAGAACAGCCCCGGCACATAGGGCCTCCGCGATCGCCCATGTCAGCTGCCTTATCTTTTTTTTTTTTTTGAAAATCCGGAACGACATGTTCTCTATTAAAATTACGTGATATAGCCTTGTATTTTTTTTATCAAAAAAAAACTGAATCTATTTTTTAGGTGCAGTGAGTTTGGCTCAACCTCCACCCTGAGACGTGGTGACGTCATGATTTTCCCACAGCAAAATTCAACGACGGAAAAAAAACATTTTTTTTTAATGGAATTCTATCTGATGCCGGTCTTGCACTCTACACTTCGAACTACACATTTTTTCGGAAAGTCCGGAACACAAAATTTTTTCCTCAAAAATAATTTTCTCTTTTTTAAAAAATGGTAAGCCTCTGCACATTTCCCAAAATTTTATGGAAATATAACATTATGTTTTTAGGGCGGGGCATACATTCCCAGATCCGAGACGCCCACGTGCCCGGACAGGCCGAGCCGCGTTACACGAGAGTGTCGGCTGCCGCGGGGGGGGGGAGCCCCCGGGGAGGTAGGCAGGCCCGGCGGACGTGCCCGCTCAATCTGTGGCCTACCCGCTGTTGGTAAGGCGCGCCGGGCGGGGCGGAGCGGATCCGGGACCGGCAGGCCGGCAGGCCCCGCGCCGTGTCCCATCTGTTTCATGAATACTTCGCCGTGCGCGGCGGCGGTGCGTGCGTTTGATGCCGCTGCTGCCGCCGCCGCCGCCGCCGCCGCCGCCGCCGCCGCCGCTCACCTGAAGTGTATTAATGACGTGTCCCCGCGCCACCTGCACCCGCCCTGCCGCGTGTGCGGCGAGCTTACTGGGATCGCGCTTACACACAACAAAAAACTTTGCCTTAACTTTTTTCCCCCTCTACATTTAAGCAGTCTTACGGCCACGCCCCGCTTTCAACATTCCGATGTTTCCTTCAAATAGTGCCTTCTACAAGAGGCGGCAAGAAGGAAGGACAACAACAACAAAGAGCCGGTGGCGCAGTCACCGTGCTCCTCTCTCACTCAGCCGCACGGCGGCCACCGGCTGCTGTCGCAGGAGCGACGAAGACAGACTGCTTTCATTTCGGTAACGCGGCCGGCCAGGTCCGACCGAGCGGTGCGGTGCGCCCTCCAAAGCAGCAGCAGCAGCAGCGCAGGGGCTGCGGGGCGGGCTGAGAGAGGCAGGCGAGCCCTGCCCACGCTGCCGCTGTACCGAGGCTTACCGCAGACAACCTCAAAAGCCTTCTCTCAAATCTGCAGCGCGGAGAGGGCTGCGGCCGGCACGGCTTCCTCGACCCCCACCCCGTCCCCCGCGGTGCGTCACGTGGTAGTTGGACACGGGGGGGGGGGGGGGGGGGCGGCATCGAGCGCATCTCTGACCCGGCGTGGAGAGACTTCGAGACTCTCCATCCCGACGTGGAGAGACTTTGGGTTTCTCTATCCCGGCTTAAAGAGACTTTGAGTCTCCCGGTATAGAGAGACGCCGAGTCTCTCTAACCTTTAGAGAGACTTCGAGTCTCTCGAGAGTTTAGAGAGACCTTGAGTCTCTCTAAAATTTAGAGAGAATTTGAGCCTCTCTAGAATTTAGAGAGAATTTGAGCCTCTCTAGAATTTAGAGAGACTTTGAGCCTCTCTAGCTCGGCAAAAGAGACTTGGAGTCTCTCTAGGCCGGCGGCACGCGGCTCCAAGGCGACGCGCGGCACGGTACGCCCTCGTGCAGAAAATAAAGGCATAAATTTGGGGTCTGGTTGGCATGCGGGTCGGCGGGGCGCCGTGTCGCGTTAATGCTCGCAGGTGCACGACAAAATAATAATAAACTCTATGAATACATATGCATATTTTTGCCGCGCGCGCCCCCGCGCGCTGTCGGCGGCGGCCTCGGTCTCTGTCGCACCGGCGGGGTGCGAGAGAGAGAGAGAGAGAGAGAGAGAGAGAGAGGCAGCGGGGCACGGTGGCCGTCGTTGGCCGCGGCCTGCCGGCGCCGCCCGCCCTCCTCCCCGACACGGATGTCGTCCGCGTGTATCCCGTCACCGCGGCACCGCGCCGCGCAGCTCCAGCAGCACCGCACCGCCCGCCTACAAATGAAGTCTTCGTCAAATTGATGGCGTTTTTTTTCCCACCCTTCTCTCTATCTCTCTCTCTTCCCTCCCCCTCTCTGTCTGTCTCACAGTCTCTTTCTCTCTCTCCCCTCACCTCCCTTCTCCCCCCCCCCCCCACAAGGAGGAGAAAGGGGAGGAAAAAAAAACGCGAATGGAGAGCGAAGAAAAAAGTAAGCGCGCGCCACCTTCGGTCCATAGGGGTACCCCACTGCTTCCAGTCAGTGTACGCCTTCCAGTCCAGTCACTCTCCAGTCAATTTCCAGTCGGACACGTCGTGCGGCTACAGTACCGGGAGCGCACGGCCGCCCCACACCGGCGCACGGTAGCCGCGTGGTTAGCGAGTCCGGCCGGCGAGTGGCTGGTCGGATGTTCAACTCTTTGCCGGTCCGTGCGTTTTTTCTGTCGGCTCAGCTAAGGCGTCGGTGCGTAAAGTACCTGGGGCGCGCCGCGGCCATCATCGCGGCTCTGTGGCCGTATGGCTAGGGTGGCTCACCAGCGGCCGAAAGGTCGTGGGTTCGAGTGTGGTTAATTCTTCAAAATTTTTCTTGTGTCTGCGCTTGGAAGACAGAGGGTAAAATATACTTTCGAACGTGGCGTCGGTATGGCTGTCTGAACGGCCGTGCGCGCTGCGTCACTGAGAGATGTAAGCGTTGGGTTTCAACTTGAAGATTCCCGCAGCACGGTCGGGCTTACCCCCGTTCCCGGGTCCGAGGTTCTCTCGGTCGCCCGGGGTTTCCGGCGGGGGGGCTCTGTGTCTACCAAGGAAACTTGGTTCGGAGACTCGGGTGTATGCTACGGGGGTACCTAGGGTTCGGTACCTTCGTTTTCGCTCCCTGTGAATCTGGCAGACGAGGACACGCCGTCGCGACTAGGGTTCGTCGTGAAGTACAGCAGCTTCGGCTGTGTACGATATAGGAAAGCCTACCTCCCCCCCAGTCCGCTCGGGAGTGGCCGCAGTGCCACAGACCAACCAGCCAGTCGAAGGGAGTTGATTCCGGAAATCTGGCTGGCGGAGGGGGCCACATTGACCGTTGCGGAAGCGTGCCCCTGAAAAAGGCCGCTGCGTCGTGCCCGTGTCTTAGCGGCGGTCGATACCTGGTACACCGGTTCCCATTCGAACACCGAAGTTAAGCAGGAGGGTTCCAGGCGGAGGCCTGGGACGAGGTAGTGCCCACCCATTTTTGCAATTTTTTTTCATAAGCATCTACATAAGCGAAACAAAAATATTTTCGTTTTGAGTTTTGGTCACGGTAGGAATGACTTTTTAACCTACTTTGGGGTGGGTAGCAGCTCAGAACACAGAAACCATAAATGATCGCAAAATTTTCATTCCAGTCAATGGAAATGTCCGGTCCAGTCACCAGTCAGTGTACACCCGTCCGCGAACTGAGGCCCCCCTCGTTCGGTCCTCACACCGCTTGTATTCATCACAGCGGAGGCGAAGGGCCCGAATTATAATTACAATACATTTTGTCGGTGCCGGGCGTCCGAGGTACTGTCTCGGCGCGGGGCCCCTTTAATATTCCCAATTACCTCGTCCCCCACACACACGCACACGCACACACACGGGGGCACCGCGCGGGGCCGCGGTTGGAGCACGACCCCGTGTTCTCTCACACCCCGCAGCGCGCGCAGTGCTCAAGAAGAGGCAGCTCCGAGGCGTGGCGTCGGCGGGGCGTCGGCGTGGCGTCGGCGGGGCGGCGGCGTGGCGGCGGCGGGGCTTCGATGGGCCGGCGGCGCCCGCACCGCGCGCCTCTCCACGGCAAACACTTTTAGTTTTGCATTACTTCCACGCTGGCGCTGCGACGCCGCCCGCGAGCTGCACCATCACCATCTCCTCTCCCCCTCCCCCTCCCCCTCCCCTCCCCTCCCCTCCCCTCCCCTCCCCCCCCCTCCCCCTCCCCCTCCCCCTCCTCCTCCTCCTCCTCCTCCTCCGGCACCTCCACACCCACGCCCTTTAACACGAGTACTACCCTCGCCACCACCCTTGCCCGCCCTTATTACACCCACTGCCTGCCCTTTCTTCTCATCTCCCACCCGTCTCTCTCTGTCCTCCCTCTCTCTCTCTCTCTCTCTCTCTCTCTCTCTAGCTCTCTCTCTCTCCCTTTCAGGAGAGAAGACCTGTTGCCGCCACGAGACGCCGCTGTTATCAAATGAATATTGCATGATGCATATGCAAACGGAAAGAGAGAGAGGGAGAGAGAGAGAGAGAGTGGGAGAGAGAGAGTGAGAGAGAATGCGAGAGAGACAGAGAGACATAGTCGACGCCGCCACGCTCAGCTCACTCGAAAATTAATTGGTGCCAAATATAAGAAGAGGCCGGAGCGCGTGGCGTTAATAACTTTTCCCGTACGACGAGACGGAAGTGATAACCCCTCCTTCGCTCCTCCCCCCTCCCCCCTCCCCCCCCCCCCCCCCCAGAAATTGCAGCAGGTCTCGTGAGTCCACACCCCCTCAGCCACTATTAACTTCCGGGGTTCTGCGCCTTCGTCACTCCACTTCCGGTTAGGCGAGTCTTCTCCGCCGCCGCATTTCCTTCCGGTGTATCGCGGTTCGCCCGCCGGTGCTTATACTTCCGGTTTCGTCGCGCCTCACTTCCGGTCCCCTGTTTCCGCGGTTCCCGCGCCTCGCTCGCGCGGCCGCAATGAGCACCGGGGCGTGGCCGGTCGGCCGGTTCGCGATTTTAGTTTCCGCATTACAGGGTTGATTGCTCTGTCAACGGCACAGCAATTTAGTCCCCGCTGTTTACAAGCCCGCCGTGGCGGCGCGTGGCGGCGGGTGGGGGGCCCGTGCCGCCCCGTCCCAGGCCGAGCATCAAGAACACGCCCCGGGGATAGCGGCAGCAGCAGGGGGGGGGGGGGGGCTTGTCGCCACAGGAAGGTCCTACCCTTTATGTTGACCGGGACACACTTTGTCAAACAAAAGAGCGGGAGAGGGCGGCGGGGCGGGAGAAGAAGGACAGCTGAGGGGTGCGGGGGGAGGGGGGCGTGTGTTAGCAGTTAGTCCTCGTTACCGCCCGGCCGCATAACTTAGTGACGCTTAAGGGAGGCTTATGAATGCCAGCGCATAAGTGGCCTGCTTTTCCTCTCCGTCTATATTTTTCATATTTGAAGGGGGCGGTGGTGATCGCCTCGGTAATGGCGCTGCCTTGCCTTCTCTGCTCTTTTTCCCTCTCGAGGAGGTACAGCCACTTTCGATCTACTGAATGCAATCATGGCTGAGGAGAATGCTTGAGGAGAATTGAGACATTTGTGAATGTCGTGAGAAACTGAGGATGGGTTTGGCGCTCCGCGCAAAACGTAAAAACGAGCCCAAGATTTTGTGTTTCCTTTTTTAATTATTTTTTTTTCTCCCTCGGGGTTATCGAAAGCGTTTTCGTCGCACCGTTATATGGAGCGCGGAGCTCCGTCTCAGGCTGGCTGGCTGACTGGCTGACTGGCTGGCTGGCTGGCTGGCTGGCTGATTCCCTCCCCGCCGCCGCCCCCCGATGCCGCCAGAGCAGACCTCAGACGCAAACTTCCATTTGGGATGCGGCTAGGGGCTGCTGGAGCCGTGGGGACAGGCGGCAGCAGCCAGCAGTCGGGACGTCTTGGCGCCGCCTCCGCCTCCGCCGCCGCCGCCACCCTTCCCTCACGCCGCTTCCCTCCCCGCCGCCCGCCCGCCGACGCGCTGGTAGTCGTCACTCAACGGCTAAGCTCTTGATGAGAAATTCCAGTCCACAAAATTGCGTCGCAAAGCTGCCGCTGCTGCGGGCGGGCTGCTAAGGGACGCCGCGGCGGCGGCGGCGGCCTAGGCTGGGCACCGCCACGACCGGAGCGTTTACAAACGGCCCCCGCCGCCGTCGCCTTTATGGCCCGAAATAATTCCATATCGTGGCGAGTGATTGCATCGCCAAGCGCGGCGGCGGCGGCGGCGGTCCGGAGGGTCGAGCGGCGCGCGCGGTGCCGCCGGTGGCCGCCGCCGCCGCCGCCGCCGCTATGAAAAATGCAGCAGGACGTTGGCGGAGCCGGGCGCCGGCTGGCCGCGCATACGCCGGTATTCGAACCCGCGGTCGCGCGCCGGCGGCGGCGGTTCGCACACCCCATAGGGGCTATAAGGGCTAGTCTCGTTGCACGCACTCAGGGCGTCGCCGCAAGTTATGCCCCGCGAGTGCTGCGCGGGCCCGTGAATATGTGCGGGAACAGACAAATGACGGTCGGAGTGCAATGCCATGCAAGTGGTGAGTGGCAGTCGGCGGGGGCGGGCCGGGGGGGGGGGGGGGGGGGGGGGAGAGTCGCGCTTGCCTTGGGCGTTTCTACCCCGCATGAAGAGCGCTACCCCCACTCCCCCCCCCCAAAAAAAAAAAAAAACAGCAAGATATGGCAAGAACAGAGCCCTACTCGCTCGCAAACCGGCTCGAAAATTTTTTTTTTTTCAGTGGGCTCGTGGCCGGCGCCTGCGCCGTCACTACTCGGTGACGCTCGCGGACTCGAATGGTAGCGAGGCCGGCACGTGGTCCGTCCGGGACGACCCCCCCCCCCCCCCCCCCTTCGCCGCCGACCGGCCGCCCTGCCCTGCGCCTCCGAGAAGTAATCCAATTAAAGCGAGCCGGGAGGGGGGAGTGGCAATGTCAGAGGCGTGGTGGCTGGCGGGGGGCCGGGGGGCCGCGGGGGGCCGCGGGGGCCCGCGGTGGGGCGGTGCTCGGCCGCTGCGGCCTGGCGCCGGCCCTCCACTTCCTCCTCGTGGCCCCGCGCCGCGCCCCCCGCTTACCTGCATCCCTCTAAATAAGAAGGAGAGGAGAGTGGGGGCCGCGGAGGGGAGAGAGAGAGGGGGAAAAAAAAGCCGGGCGCAAGGAATTATTGTAATTAAGCCTCTGCTTTCGCGGGGGCTTTCGCCGCGGCCGCGCTGCGCCCGTTGGCGCGCCGCACCGCTCTCTCCCAGGATAAAGGGCGTAAAGCGGCGAGTTAAATGCGTAAAATATCTCCCCGCCGCGCCGCCGCCGCCGCCGCCGCCGCCGCCGAGCCGTGCTGACCGTGATTTCAAAATGGCTCCAGCGCGGCGCTAGCTGCCTGCTGCTGCTGCTGCTGCAGCCAAGCGCCGCTGGGCTCAACAACAACAACAACAACCACCTTGCCGTCCTCCTCGCATTGTCCTTGTTTTTTTTTTCTGGCCGCTTTTCTGTCTTCCGTGCATCATCATCTCTCTCTCATTCTCCGTCTCTCTCTCTCTCTCTCTCTCTCTCCCACTCGTGTCCCACCCCCTCCCCCTTCTCCGTCTCTCGCTGTCTCTCTCTCTCTCTCTCTCCGCCCCCGCGACGCTGCTCTGTTGCGGTTTTGGGGCCGCCGCTGCAAAACATGTCGGATGTCGCATGACTGGGCTGCCCCGGGCCCCCGCACCGCCAGCAGCACCACCGCGACGGTCTCCATGACAGCGGACGGGCTTAGTGTGCGCTCTGCGGCCGGCGGCGTGGCGCGGCCCTGCGGCCCTGCGGCCCTGCGGCCCTGCGGCCCTGCGGCCCTGCGGCCCTCGCTCGCCTGGCGGTCGAGTCGACTCGAGTCGTGTCTCCGAGGGTCGCGCCGGGCCGCCGGCCGGACTCACCCCTGCCGCCTCCGCACCGCGCGGTCAAGGCCTGAATAGAGATAAGGGCACCCGCCGACTCAACTTGGCCCCCCCCCCCCCCTCCCCACCCTGTTCACAAACGGCGTGACGCACTGGCGCGAGCACGCGTGCGACAAAGACGGGACGCCCCATTTGACCGCCGTGGTGCAAGTGAGATGCCCGGACCGGAGATGCCCAGGCCGTGCGGGGGCATCTAGTCGAATGGGGTGTGTCACTGAAAAATTTTGCGAGCCTTAGCTCTCGCTGATGATGTGTCACGACCGTTCGGTAGGGTCACACGGCGCAGGTCGTCACGGCACGGCCTGGAGAGGTGTGCCTCCGGGCCTCGCGGAGGTGCTTCGCGGTGACCTGGCTCTATCGCCAGATTCTCTCGCGCAGGTTTTCAGTCCGCGGGTTCGAATACCGCACGCGGAGAGTAGATTTTCCTCCCTCCCGGCGCCATGAGAGGCCCCCGCCACGACGCGCCACGCCGGGGAGCGACGCGTCGGCGCGCTCAGCGCGGTCCATTGAGGACGCGAGAGAATGCGTTTCACACCCCATGGCCGTTCCGCCGCCCCTTTACTCTACCGCAGGCCACCACTTCTATATTGAGAGCGAGAGAGAGAGAGAGAGAGAGAGAGAGAGAGAGAGAGAGAGGGTGCACGGGGAGGGGGAGGGAGCGCGAGAGAGCACGCGAGAACCACACCCCTTTTCATTCTAAAGTTCCTTCACTTACTTTCCGTGACCACTGCCGCTGCTGCTATAGTGCAGGCAATACCCCCCACGGCAGCAGTCTGCCCCTTCCCACACATATGGTCGCTGCACAAAGTTCCCGACTCACACACACAAGTGCAGAGAGAAATGGAAAGAGAGAGAGAGAGAGAGAGAGAGAGCGGGTGTCGTCCCGGCCACCAGAGATCGCACCGAAGCGGCAGCATCTGGTCCAGATCTGGACTCACTCCACCAACATGGTCCGGTCTGGTCCGGTCCCCTTGCCTCCTTGCCCTTCTAAACCCCTCCAGGGGGCGCCTGAGGTCAGATTGTGCGTCGGTGGAAGGGAGCAGGAGCGAGAGGGAGACGGAGAGAGAGAGAGAGGGAAAGAGAGAGAGAGAGAGGTGCGCGCAGCAGGCACCAGGCCCCAAGAGGGGCGAGCGAGGTCCCCGAACGGGGCGTATCCCGCAACGCTAACACTTACTTGACCTCAGCATTTAGGTTCGTGCAGCGTCAGTGTGTGTGTGTGTGTGTGTACGTGCGTGCGGGTGCGTGCGGCGTGTCCTCGCATGCCCGTTATCTTCGTCTTCCAGCGTTGGTATTCGAACCCGGCACCTCGCCGAGCCACGCCCTGAGAGACGGGATGTGTTCGTGTGTGTGCACCGCATGTCCACTGTCACCGCGCATCACTTGTCGCAAAATTCTTTCGGAAAATCCCGACAAAATGATAGGAAAATTCGGAGCACGAATAGTTTGTGATTTTCCAACAAAACACAAACTGTTTGGAAATTTCCTACAATTTTTTATTTACAGTGACGTGAACTTATGACATCATAACCCGGGCGAAACAGGACATGCGAAAGGACATTTCCACGTGATCCGGTATTTGAACCCAGCTGGATCCGGGATGGCGTGTGCGTCCGGGGGGCTCTGGTGGGGCGGTAGCTGCTGAAGGAAGCAGGAGAGAGGAGAGAGAGAGAGAGAGAGAGAGAGAGAGAGAGAGAGAGAGAGAGAGAGAGAGAGAGAGAGAGAGAGAGGTGCGGCCAGCAGCCTCCTTCGCAGGCCATAACCGTTAGTCTGGTGCGCAACACTTGCCAGGCCGCAGCCTTTTCTCCCCCCGGACCCCGACGGCCCGACGGCGGCCGCCGCCTCCTAGAGAGGACACGTATGACGCAGAGGCAGGGCCGTCCGAGATCAATCGGGGGACTGCGTCGGCCCGCGGCACAACACCGCCACCCGACCCGCGCGGTATTTTATGATGCGAAACCCGGCAAGGGCGGCCTCGGCGAGGGCGGCGGCGGCGGCGGCGGCGGCGGCGGCGGCGGCGGCGGCGGCGGCGGGTGGAGGCCGGTCGGGCCGAGGCCCCGCGGTGGCCTCCGAGGCCGGCGATAGCTGTCGATGGCCCTGCCAAGGCCCTCCAGGCCCCCCGCCAGCCGCACGTGCAAGGGCCGGCCGCCCCGACGCCGCCGCACCGGCCTCGCCCCCCGGGTTCGTGCCAGCAGCCATTTGCCAAGTCCGTGGCCGTTCGTTAGCGATGGATGCAGGCGGACTGCGCGGGCTGCGAGGCTCGCACACGCACACACACACACAGTATCTCTCTCTCTCTCTCTCTCTCACACACACACACACAGATGGGGAGAGTGTATCGGCGGTGGAAGGGTCAAAGGGAGTCAGACCGAATCACACGTGATCAGGGCAGGAAAAGCGAGTCCGCGGGTTCGAGTACCAGCTCCGGCTCGTCTGTGTGTACCATAACCGATTTTTTTTTTCAACGTTCCCATTTCCTTTTTTCTTGCGAACCCTTCCGCAGTGTCCTTGATGACTGCGGCATCCCTTTTGGCACCTCTGGCGCCAGCCGAGGCCCGTGCGGGCCACTCCGTGCAAGTGCTCCCCCACCCCGCCGCGGCACGCACGAGGCCCCGCCAGGGGTCGGGCACACTACGCAAGCGCGCGGCTCGCTCTGTCCTGCTCCCCCCGCAGGGCCTCCCGACCCGGCGAGGGAGAGAGACAAATCTTGGCGTTGACATCTCCGAGGGCAATGAACCCGGAAGCCGAGCCGCTGCCGGCTGCTGCTACTCTCAAGGGCGACCCCCCTCACTCCCCCAACCCTCTATCTCTCTCCCTCCCCCTCCCCCAGTCTCATCTCTATCTCTCTCCCACTTTATTGTGGCTCCGGAGCATGTCAACCCTTCCTCTGGTTAATCATAACGCTGTACCCCCTTTCTTTCCCCGCCCCTAGCAACACCCCTCCCCCAATCTCCTTGCCGACAAAAAAAAATACTTCCCACACAATCCATAGAGCCCAGAGAAAGGACGCTGCTCGCCAAAAAAAAAACACAAAACATGGGCTATCACCACGCCCACGAAATTTAGAAAATAAATAGAATAATACCACACAAACGAATTCCTGAAAATGTCACACTCTGCCCTTCTCTCTCCCCCTTCTCTCTATATCTGTCTGTCTGTCTGTCTCTCTCTCTCTCGCTTGCGATATGCAGACGAGTAGATTGGAAGGAAGGAGAGGGTCGGTCGGGGGCGATGGATCAGTGAGAGTAACGGGCATGGACAGACCGGACCAGGGCTGATGAGGGAGGGGAGGAGGGGGGGGGAGGGGAGGGGAGGGGAGGGGAGGGGAGGGGGGAGGGGTGGTAAGTGTTTTGTTGCGGCAATCGTGTTGCGATGCCCGCTCTACCAGATTGGAAGTGGGCTGCAGCTGTCAGGGGTGGGGGAAAGGGCAGCGGCGGGGCATCAGGTCAGCAAAGCGAAACCAGCTCGGAGAGGCAGCCCAGTCCAAGCACCCTGCGCCAAAAAAAAATAAAATAAAAAAGTTTCCTTTTTGCGAAAATTTCAAGAATGCAATGCCTAACAATTCTAGTCTCGTACTGTATTTTCGTGTGGGTTCAGGGGGAACAGGTACCATCGGAGTTGGATCCAGAAGCCTTCCTCCCTTCCCTCTCTTCCTCCTCCTCCTTTTGCACTTCACGCACACCCTTACAAAGAGGCTGCCCTGGTCCATGATCAGCATCCTTGATGCAGTTGTTCAAACAAGAACAACAACAACAACAAAAGTGCAAACTTGTCAACACTAGCATTCCACCAAAACGTAAAGTTTTTTTTTCTCTCTCTGCCTCTCTCTCTCTCTTTCTCCCTCTCACCGTTTTTTTTCCCCTTCAAACAGAAGAAAGTTTTCGGCGCGGGGGGGCACGTCGGCAGCGCGCGGACACGCACCGCACACCACCCCGCCACGGCCTCCTCTCCACCGCCTCACCGGAGTTTTAATCTTGTTGCGCTTACCAGAGGCCCTCTTATACACGCGGAGGGCGCAGGCCGAGAGAGAGAGAGAGAGAGAGAGAGAGAGAGAGAGAGAGAGAGAGGAGGAGAGAGAGAGAGGGACAGGAGAGAGAGAGAGAGAGAGAGAGAGAGAGAGAGAGAGAGAGGGAAGAAAGGAGCTGGAAAAACAACGAGCAGGCCTATTCTGCACCATGATAGGACGGGAGCAGGGCCCGTACGAAAATTATGAAACGCGTAAATAGCGCAAGAAGACGCGGCTTGGTCAGCGTCGTAGGGAGTGACCGCGGCGGCGGGGCGGGCAAGAAGCGGACCCCTCCTCTCCTCCTCCTCTCCCTCCTCCCTCCCTCCCTCCCTCCCTCCCTCCCTCCCTCCCCTCCCTCCCTCCCTCCGCTCGCATGACGGACAGTGCCGTCCGCCATTAGTGCGAGTGGTTTTGCATAACGCCGCCGACGCGCATGCCGCCGAGTTTTATGCACCGCGGGGCGCTTTACGCGCGGCCCCCCCGTCATTAGGGGCCGTCCATAAATACCGACTACATTTAAGCCACCGTTTGCACGCACCGCGACGCGTGCGGCGCGGACCCGCCCGTCACGCCATAGGAATAAAATTATTATGATTATGATTATGACGATAATGATCGTGGAAATGATAATTTATCGAGTACGATGTGAAGAGCCGGGCCCGTGGGAGTCGAACCCACTGGGACCCGCACCGGCGACAGTATCCTGCCCAGTCCGGGCCGACATCTACATATTTTTAATATTTTTTTTTTAATTTTTAACGTCGATGACGCTGATGGTTAATTATCACATTCCCACACCTGAGTGAGTTTCCGTGTCCCCCGCCGCGGAAGTGGGTGTGTGTGTGTGTGACAAGCGCCGAGCCCCTGCGAACGCCAGGGTAGGCCGGCCCGCACGACACGCCTGCACTGCAGAGACCATGCCTTGCCTAACTAGCAGGCGCCGTCTAGCGCCTCCTACCACGTGTCGCGTCCTCCGGCCCGGGCGTTACGTTATTTACGGACGAGCCCCCCCGGCCGGGCCCTGTCCCGGGCCCTGTCCCAGGCGGTCCCCGGGGGCCGGTAGGTGAGTGCTGTTATTAATTAAAGCGCTGCGCCATCTCCTGCAGCACCGCCGCGCCGTCTTACGGTCTTACACATTACAGCCCCCTGCCCTCGTCACCACAAAAGGGCCCTCCATATGGCACGCCAGGGCCGGGGCGGCAGCCGGCAGGGGGGGGGGGGATTAGACGGGGCCCGGAGGCGGCCCCGATGGCGGCTGCGGGGCCCCCTACTCGGTGGGGCGCGCGGCCAAACGAGCAGCATTGTAGGCCGAGCCGCACTGGAAGCCTCTGGAGCTGGAGAGGCTTCCAGGCGGGGTACTGCGGCACTGGAAGACACGCCCAGATGGTAATGCCGCTGCGGCCGGACCAGTTGCGGGGGGCGGCGCCGCGGGTAACCGGGCCGGGAGGAGGTCTGCTGTGAGGGTATGCTACCGTGAGTCCTGCCGAGTCCTGCAGTAGGCTGCAGGGGGCGGCCGCCGTAGGCTGCGATGGCCGAACAGTGCGGCAGGCGACTCGCGAGGGCTGCAGCGAGGGGCAGAGAGGGCCCTCACACCCCCACGGCCGCCGCCCCTCATACCAGCAGTGCCAGCCCCGCCCCCCGCGCGGTGGCCATACATTCCGGAGTTGTGCTTAATACTACGTGAGAGCAATTTTCCTCATGAGCGAGTCCCCCGGGCCGGCGCTGCCGCCTCCGGTCGGGGTGCGGGCCCACCCGGGTGGGCTCGCGAACGACGGCCTGACCTGCCTTGCCCCGCCTGCCCCGCCCGCCCGCGGTTTGGTTTGAAGGCCCGCCCTCCTCCCCCCTGACGACCACATTCTGTTTTACCTCTCGCAGGACAAGAAGACCCTCGCGCCGCCGGCCTGCCGTGTCGTTGTGGCGGACGGCGCGGCCCACTTTGCTGCGGCGGTGGCGGCGGCCCCGCAAACACCAGGGCGGCTCGATGGGTACCCCAACTAAAAGACGCACCGTTGTTTATTTATTTCTGAACGTTTTAAATTTTAACACGGAAACTGTATTGTTTAATTCGATTTTTTTTTCATTAGCTCTGCAGTGTCTTTCATAAATATTTATACATTATTTTTTCTCAGATTTCCTTATCGTTTTTTTTTTTGCTGCCACTTGTTTTTCCTTTTAAGGTCCGCTCAGTCGAACCTCCGTGTGTGTGTCTCTCTGCGGGACATTGAGTGGCCACAGGCTTGACTGCGCCGCCGCCAGGAAATAAAACAAGAGCAACACAAGAGCCCGGGTCCGTTTCCTGCGGATCCCCTACTCGCTCCCCGCGGCGCGTAGCTGCGGTAGCTGCGGTAGCTGCGGTAGCTGCGGCCTGGGTCAGGGGTAGAAAGGGAGGCCGAAGGGGTTGAGGCGGCGCCAGCCAGCCAGCCAGCCAGCCAGCCAGCCAGCCAGCCAGCCAGCCAGCCAGCCAGCCAGCCGGCTCCGTGTTCCCGCCGCCCGGCCCGGTCAAGTGCTCCCCCCTCACCGGACCCGCCTCCCCCTCCCAATCGGAATGAGTGCTGGTCGGCGGCGGGGGACTTGCGGGGGTCTGGCCGCCGCTGCCACCGCCGCCACCGCCGCCGCCGCCGCCGCCGACTGCCGGTCTGCACGCAACACCTGCACGGCTCACGCACCGCGCGGCCCGTGGCGGCGCGTGGGCGGCACGTGGGCGGCGCGTGGGCGGGGCGTGCGGTGGCGGCGGCGGCTGCCGGGGAACTAATGCAGTTTCGCACTTTAGCCGCCGCGCGCGCGGTCAGCCGGCCCCCCGCACGGCCGCTCGGCCGCACGGGACGTGGTTTTCACGTCAACGCACCCTCGCTCACCGCCCCTCCCACGCGCACGCGGCCACGCCCCCTTGCTGCCCGCGCCGCCGCCGTGTCCCAAGGGGGAGAAAATTCAAATTCAAACCAATTACAAAAAAAACAAACATTTTAAATCTCATTTTACTTTATTTTTAAATTTTAAATCCAAGAAATAGAGTGGAGCCTGCGCCCGCGGAACTTCGTGCTTCTGGGAGGCTCGCGCCGTGTCGAACTACGCGGTGTAGATCGTAAAGCGGCCGCCTCCGCTTGCTGCGGCGGCGACGGTATTCAGGGCGGCGGCGCGGGTGCCTTGCGGCCGGAGGCAGCAGTGAAGGTAGGGATCGGGGGCAAGTTGTGGGGGGGGGGGAGGGACTGGTGGACGAAGACAGGGGCGAGACGTATATAAGGAGAGAGAGAGAGAACGAAAAGGAAGCGAAAGGAGCATCGGAATGAAATTCTTCCCGCGTGCCAATGTATCCCGGAGGGCGCCGGATGGCAGTGGGAGGGGCCCTGCTGCCGGGTCCTGGCCGGGTCCTGGCCGGGTCCTGGCCGCTGCCTCCGGTCGCCTCCGACCCGCCCCCCGGAATACCCCCCGCGAAGCGGCCGGAAAACTCCGGGGCGCCTCGGCACGACCTGTGGCTCGGGCTGGAATGCCTCGGGAGGGTTCTCGTTGGCGCATTAATGGTGTGCCGCGCGCCGTATCTGAAGCTGCCCCTTTCCTTCCCCATACGACCATAGACAATTTCTAATTGCGATTCAATTCGGCCGCGGCCATGACCAACGTAGCGGCAGTAAAACTTTACCGCCCCCGAGTGGGCCGGAACTACTACGCCGCTGTGTCCGGTACCCACGGCGGTGCAGGGGGCCCCGAGACAGCCGAACGGGTACTTCTGATGGTGCCCCCGCCCTCCCCACCTCTCTCTCCCCCCCTCTCTCTCTCTCTCTCTCTCTCTCTCTCTCTCTCTCTCTCTCTCTCTGCGTGCGCAGCTCCCTCGGTATCTTTTTCCTTTTGCCGATTCCTGTGCGAGATTCCGTCCAAGCTCCATTAGAGTCAGCGGAGCGGCGCGCGCACGTGGCTGCTGCTGGCCTGCTCCCACTCCCAACTCCCGCACTCCCCCCACAACTCTCGCACCACCGTGGTCGTACTCCCGCACGTACTCCCCACTCCCCACCGTGAGGTCTGAAACACACCCGAAGGTACCCGCATGTCGCCTATGCACTATGTACCTTCGGGTACATAGTCGCGGCAACCCGACCGTCCTTTGTGAGGTGACACATGTGGTCACCAAGAACCCGCGGCCAACGTTTCATGAAGCCGCCGGAACTGGGTTAGGTCAGAAACGCACTCCATTCGCCGCGCGCCGTGTTGCAGCGGAGCGTGGCGCCCCCTGGCGGCGGCGCGTCGAACCAGCAGCGCCCCCGCCCTCCCGACGCCGCGTCCGGGCCGCACCCGGTTATCTCACGGCCCGCTGGCTCTTTGCTTCCGGAGTTTATACATTTTCGCTCGCCCCGCACCGTAAAAGTATTTCGTCATGTGACCGCATGAAATACTTGGTGGCAAATATACGTCACCGGAATACCTAGTTGCTTCCGAAATAACAAAAAAAAAACGAACTGTGCTGCTACTTTTAAAAAATATTTTTAAAAGAAAACAAAAGAGGCTTCAGTCGACATAACCAACCCCACCGTCGGACGGCGCCCCAGCCGCTGGAATATACAATTTTTTCCGCGCACTCCTTTGACTATTATTCCCCCCTCCCCTAACCTCCGCCTCGCTGAATGCATAAATTGTCGCATTGAGACAACAGTCAAAACGACGCCCCCCCAGCGCTGACGGCCCACCGGCGAGGCCGGGTCCCGGCTACACACACACACACACACACACACACACACACACACACACACACACACACACACACCCTGTCATCGTCGAGACGTTCAAATGCGAAATGAAGGCAGAGCATTTCCGAGTCAACACCCCTGGGCGGGCTCTTCTGCGGCACCACCGCCGCCTCTTCTCGTGAAGCAAACGTAAGAAGAATAACGACTTTGTGTACGAATTTCACACTAAAAACAAAACAATAAGAAACATACTACAAACGCCAATTTGGAAGGATGTTGGGATTGGAAACACCGTAAGCGCGGACCATATTGTAAGTCCGTTAAAGAACCGCTCAACGCGAACGCGTCGAGTATCCACACAGAGGCCACCGCCGTGCTGCACAATACGGAATAAATAGCTCCCCTCTCTCTCTCTCTCTCTCTCTCTAGCTATCTATCTATCTTTCCCCCAACAGCAGCTCAAAGCAGAGAAAAATAAACTTAACTAGAAAGCCATCCATCAATTTGAAGGCGACGGACGCGGCGCTTGGGGTGGGGTGTTAGGGGGGGATTCAAGGTGGTGGTGGTTGGGGGGTGAGGGGGAGTGCGATTTTCTGCATACGCTCTCGGGTTGGGGGCAGAGGGGGCTGCAGGAGGGAGTATGTAGTTACAGAAGCGTGCGGTCGATGCGACCCGAAAACCACAAATTTGCTCTGCGTGCACCAGCCGATGCGGGTCGGGTCGGGGCTCAGAACAAGATCTGCGCAAAGGTGGCACCGCGACGACGTCGTGTCTCGCTCGCACACCGCGCCGCCCGGCATCGCTCTGTCTCGCTCCCCCCCGCGGAGATGTGCCTGCTCGCGCGGTCTCTGCTGCCAGCCCATCCACCGTAATGTCTTTTTCCTTTTACTTCTAAAGGCAACCTATTTGCACGGACCGTAATGCCCTTTTTATCTCCAAAACAGCCCTCCAAGTGGAGCACCGCCGACGCTGCCGCCGTGGCGCTCTAGAGAGGCACTGCAGAGAGACGTAGGCCGCCGCCGCCGTGCCTCTCTTCTAATCTCTCTAATCCCGTTCCCTAGAACTGTTACTCGCATGCAGGAGGCTGGCAGATGCAGTCCCCCCTCTCTGTCCCCGCCTCCTCCCACCCCCCCCCCCCCCCCCCCCCCGACCTGTTTTACCATGTTCCTCCCAGGCAGACACACACACACACAGTGTCGTTTTTGGAGACGCTGCGGCAGGCGCCACATAAGTTTACTTGCTATTTCTTCCGATACAAACTCGTACAAATTTAAATTTCATTTTTCGGGTTTAGGTGTGACTTTACTGAGCCGGGTAGGCGCAGGTATGTGTGAACACGATGTCAGTATAATAAAGAGAGAAAAGAATGAGCGAGAGAGAAAGAGAGAGCACCATGCGTGTGACTTAGCCCCTACTCCAAGAGAATGGACTGTTGGTATTTGGCAGCTTCTGTCGGGCTCCGCCACGCATCCTCTCCCCCTCTCTCTCTCTCTCTCTCTCTCTCTATCGCTCACTCTCTCTCTCTCTCTCGCTCTCTCTCTCTCTTTCTAACTTTTCATTTCTTCTCCCTGTCCCTCACTACCTCTCTCTCTCTCCCTCCTCCGGTTCCGCTTAGTTTTCCCCACGCCGCCACAGAGCGTCTTGGCGTTCCTTTCCGATCTCTCACTGGCCTGGAAGACATGTGTGTCCCCGCTCTCTCTCTCTCTCTCTCTCTCTCTCTCTCTCTCTCTCGCACCCGAGGAACCCTCCGCCCTTCCTTTTCGCTGCTTCTCTGCGATGCCCCCCCCCCCCCCCCGTTCCCTCCCCCTCCTGGCAGCTACGTGAACAGAAAAGAAAGCGAACGCGTTAGGAGGCGCCCTAAGCACGACCGAGGAAAAGGGGGGGAGGGGAAAACAAAAACATTTTACTTCTTCTTGAGCCGCTAGAGTGAAGTAACAGAGCGTACAACTGTAGTAATGAGCGTGGCGCCGGGCCGTGAGCGGGGATCGAACCCGCGGAACTCCGGACTGCCGCGCAGCAACCGGACGCCCCTGACCACGCGGCTACGGAGTCTACATCGCACACGCCGCCCAGACAATATATCCAGTCCGCGCTTGCTGCTCGCGTCTCAAGGTTTGTCCACGGTCTGTTTGTGTTTATACGTCCCTCACCTCTTTCCCTGCCATCTCCCAACGCCCCTCTTCCTCTCACTTTCGCACACACACACACATACACTTTCCCACTGTCTCTCTCTCTCACACTCTCCTCTCTCACTTGCAAAACTCGGGGCCCGTGAGGCAGCAGCGCTGCCTGGGTCCGGTAAAATACCACTCGACAAACTTGGCCGTTACAGACAGTGAGAAATTAAGCGAAGCCGGTGTGGCCGAGTAGAGAGAGAGAGAGACGGGGGGGGGGGGGGGGGGGGGGGATGGAGGGAGGTTGGGGGCAGAGTGGGAGGGAGAGAGATGGAGAAGCGAAGTCCGCCGACAGCTCCCGCCGTCTCCCGCCCATTCGGTACAGTTCGGCCCCCGCTTGGCTCCCGCACTGCGGCACCGCCGCCATCGGGTCTGCGCTTCCGCCGCGGGGGACGCGCGGGGTTCAAATTCAAACTGTCTGCACTGCACTGGGGCGCCGTCATTTTTCAGACAAATTATTCCATCCGAACCGACTTTCTGTATTTTTATTTTTTTTTTGAATTTTTTTTTTTGGTTGGGTGGCGTGTTGGAGGTGGCAGAGGAAGGCAGGTACAGCAGCGGCACATCCCCCCGGACCGGCACGACAAACGCATTCTGCATACGTAACAACACAGTCGTCACGACTGCCAGGTCGGCGAGGAGAGAGAGAGAGAGAGAGAGAGAGAGAGAGAGAGAGAGAGAGAGAGAGACGTGGAGAGGGACGGGGCAGCGTAAAGAAGAACAGGCGATAAGAAAGAGAAAGTGGGGGTGAAAGGCGCTGGAGATGCGAGAGGGATGGTGTGAGGGACAAGGAGCGGGAGACAGGGGGGAGGGGGGATGCAGGAGCGAGAGAGAGAGAGAGAGAGAGAGAGAGAGAGAGAGAGGGAGAGAGAGAGAGAGAGAGAGAGAGAGGGAGGGAGGGAGGGGTGGCAGACGGCAACCACACCGCACAGCCGAGCCGGGCCCATGCTCAGTGTATTACATTTCGCGCACATAAGCAAATAAATCACACCCGCAGCGTGCACGCACGCACGCACGCACACACACACACACACACACACACGCACACTCACGCAGTCCGGCAGCCATGGCAACGCAGCGGCAGCGGCGGTGGTGTGTATCACTCATGGAGATGGGGGAGTGGGGAGAGTCGTACGACGGGAAATTATAAATATATGCGTTCCTCAACGCTCGCCCGACTGTATTGAATTTTATCCGCGGCCGCCGAGGCGGCTGAGGCAGTCGGGGCCGCTTGGGGGCGGCGCCTGGATGCGGCGCCTGGGGGCGGCGCTTGGGGGCGGCGGCGCCTGGGGGGCAACCCGGCGGGCGCGGCTGTGCTACCGGGAGCTCCGCGGGAGTGGATAGGTGTACCCAGAGGTGAGTTCAGAGGAGTGGGTTAGAAAGCACAGGATTAGAAGAATGATTAAAAAAGGAGGTTGACGAAAAAAAAAGGTCGGAAAATAAATAGAGCAAGAACAAAAAAATAAACGATTTGAAAACCAGTAAAAAAGGAGTCAAAAGAAATACCAGAAATAACAGCACTGCGATATTTTTGCAACGGACACGCCACCCGGGTACGAGCTTCTGTCCGAGCGGGCCGCGATGTCCTAAACTCGGTTTTGTTTACGAGTTTGTGTGTGTGTGTGTGTGCGTGTGTGTGCGCGTGTGTGTGTGCCGCCACACCCAGTCAGCGGGCACATACGTCGCACTGACGACCCGCATGCGAGTGCGCGAATTTGCAGATTAAGGAAGAGGGGAGGCCAACCCTATACCGCCCTCTCTCTCTCCCCCTCTCTCTCTTTCTCTCTCTCTCTCCCCCTGTCTCTCTCCTCCCTGTCTCTCCCTCTCTCTCTCTCTCTCTCTCTCTCTCTCTCTCTCTCTCTCTTTCTGGCGCTCGGCTAAGTCCGCACCATCCCTGTATATTCACATCGAGACGGCCGCCCGCGCCCCAGCGCCGCTGGGCTGGCTTAGGACAGAAAGGATAGTCGCTGGTGCCGCAGCAGCCGAGGAGGGGAGGGGAGGGGGAGGGGAGGGGAGGGGGGGGGGGGGGGGGGGGGGGGGAGGGGAGGGGAGGGGGAGGGGGGCGGGTCCCGGCCGGCGTTTTCTTTTACCCGGCGGGATATATGGCCCAATGCACAGGTGGCGCTGCTGCAGTATATCGATACAAATGGCTCCGTCGGCGCGATTTATGCGGCCATCTCAAGTGGCCTGTCGCCGTAATGCCGCCGCGGAGTGCCAGACAAAGGCATTTTAAAAATAATAATAATTCGTGTCGGAAGTAATGTGTGTGTGTGTGTGTGTGTGTGTGGGTGTGTGTGGAGGCCCCCGCGGCAAATGGGTTGCGCTGCGAGGCTTTTCGGGTCGCGGTGTCGATGCTTTATGTGCGCTGGGTCCGCCCGCGGTGTGCGTGCACTGGAAATGCGGCACAGCCATACGTGCCGTGAGACGGGAAGACCGTTTTAAAAACTTTTCGCGTTGGCAAAATTTAAAAAAAAAATTTAAGAGGCCCGCGTGAGCTGCGAGATTCGGTCAAATTATCTTCTCGAAGCCGCACATGTCAAAAATGTAAGAATTTATTATTTCGTCGACAAAAATAAATTTACGAAAAAAATTGTTTTAAAAAAATATCTTCCTTTCGTTATAGGAAATCTGGGCGAGTGTCATGGCCGACTTTGCCGTAGTTTCCGGTGTAGCCACGCGGCGGGGGCGCGTGCTTGTTGTAGTGCGGGGGCGGCGCGCACCCCTCCCAGCTGCACGGCGTACAGCGCGCCGCCGGCCGGCGGCTGTGCCGAAATCGTGCCGGAGCAGCCGCCTGTCTCGGGGGCTCTGACGTGCATCGGCGACAGGCCGCTGCACCCATGAATTAAACATCCTCCCCCCTCCCTCCCCCTCCCTCCCTCCGTCCCTGCCGCACGACCCCTCATAAGACTTGATTGCATTGCACAACCCCCGGCAGCTCCCTGCATACTTTACCCGGCCCATTATGTGACAATTATTCGCCGAAGATGTCATGTGCGCCCTCCATGCGCGTAACCCTCGTCGTGCCGGGGCGCTCTGCAAGATTTTCGCGGGATTTTCAAATTTCCGACATTTTTTTTTCCTGTGAACTGCGTGTGTGTTGGTGTGTGTGCACGTGAGTTCGCAGACCCCCTTTGGCCGTATGGTCAGTTCCTTCACCCGTCGTGAAATAACCCGCGACGTTCGACTTGCCGCGGTGCGGTACTAAATACGCTAATGCCCGCCGCGAGGGGTGCGGCGAGAGAGAGAGAGAGAGAGAGAGAGAGAGAGAGAGACAGAGAGAGCGCGTTCCGAGATGCTATCTCGCTCGCTCTGCATATGCGGGCTCGGTCTGCGCGCGGGCTCGCGTTGTATCCGCATCCTGTCATTTTCTTTCAGCGCCGCCGCCGCCGCCGCCGCCGCCGCCGCCGCCGCCGCCGGTCGTGTGCCTGCCGGCCGTCCTGGAAGCGCCGCGCCGCCGCCGTTCCCGGAAGCGCCGCGCATATGCAAATGGCGATGTCAATGTGAATGTGAAACGCAATCACGTGACGAACGTCCGTCAGAGTGGCGGCGGCGGCGGCGGCACGAAGGACGCCGTGGACTCGATTTCAGCCCTCGACACGAATCGGGTTGTCGTAGGCAACGGCCGCGAGGGGGGAGGGGGGGGGGCGTTGCCGGGGACCCGCTGGCGACCTGCCGGCCTCGGACTCCACCGAGGAGTACAAGAAGAGCCTCAGTCAGCCCCAGCAGGAGACTCTTATACAGCCGCCGTTGTGGCCTCTCATATGCAGACCTCTGGCCTCACCTCCTCCGGTTCCGCCTCACTTGCCTCGTCTTTTTACGACCCTCCTCCCCCCCTCCCTCTCTCTCTATCTCTGTCTCTCTCGCTCCCCCCTCTCGCTCTCTCTCTCTCTCTCTCTCTCTCTCTCTCTCTCTCTCCCACTTTACGGGCGTCGTGCTAGACCATGGTCTATTCATGCAATTAGTACGCCCTCAGGGCCCTGCGGCTGAGAAGAGGAGGTCGAACAAGAAGGAGAAAAACAAGGGGGAACAAAATAAGCAACTTTTGTCGCAGGAGGCAGTTTCTTTTTTTAAAAAAAAAAGGAAGAAGAAAAGAAGGGACGAAAAAAGGGCGCAATCTTGATCTTGTCGTCCCGCGTCTTGTTTCCTCAATTTTCGCGAAAAAAAAGGGAAATGGACCATAAAGGCGGCGCCAATTAGCGTCCTCGGCGTTCCTTTATCGCGAATCCCCGCCCTGCGAGTGGACGGCGCGGCCGCATGCACATACACCGCGCGCCCCGCCGGACTCGCCACACCGGAACTACTTCCGGTTCCGTCCCGCCGCCCGCGGCCACCGCGAGCCGCGGGGGGTCCGTGTCGATACCTCTCACTGGTTCTCTCTCTCCCTCTCTCTCCCTCTCGTTCTCTCTCCCCCTCTCTCTCTCTCCCCTCCTCTCTCTCTCCCTCTCTCTCTCACTCACTCTCACCCTCTGTCTCCCTCCCTCCCCTGGCTCTTGAGCCCCCCCCCCCCTCTCTCTCCCTCTCGCTCTACGCACCCCGCCCGGCAGCACTGCTGCCCCGCACTTTGGCTAACTTTGCACATTTCTCGTGCCCCGCCGTGCCGCGCCGCGCCGCCACACCGCCGCCCCGACCTGCACAGCACATTCATTTTCCGCTCTGTCGACTTTGGGCCGCGGTTCATAAGAATGTCCGAACTTGGCGCGCGCGTGGGCCGCGGCGGGGGGAGCCCGGATGGCTATACTCGCAGAGACATGTACGACTCACTAATTTCAAAATTAACGCCCACGTCCTCCGGGCCGCTCCACCCTCCTTCGGGGTCCTCGAGCAGGGCCTTGGCCTCGAGGGCCTTGACGGCGGCGGCGGCGGCGGACTCCCTGGCGGCCCGCACCGCCCCCACCCCCCTTATCAAATCGCATATCATTCTCAGCGACGGCCTTCTCATTTTCACCATAAAAGGGCGCCGCCCGGTGGCGGCATGGAAATCATCAGTTTTACCCCCCCCCCCCCTCCCCCCTCCCTCCCTCCCTCCCTCCCTCCCTCCACTCTCAGCCCGGAGCAGCGCGCCGCCAAACACTGCGGAACGGTGCCGGTGTGACGGTGTGGTGGTGCCCCCGCCATGGTGGCACGACTGCCGGGCAAAATCACGCGACGCGGTTGGCAGCAGTGTGGCGACAGACACGAAGCGGCGGCGAAGCGGGTAGCAGAGCCGCCCGCGGCCCGCCCCCGCCACCGCCGCCACCGCCACCGCCGCCACCGCCGCCGCCGCCACCACCACCGCCGCCCCCGCAGGGTCACACAGAAGCAGTCGCAAACTTAAAACAATATCGTCCGTTCCGAGCTTCGAGCGCGGAAGGAGGGGGCGTGCACACTTCACGGACACCTGCCGACCGCTCGCGCCGTACCCGATACTACGGCGTATCTCATACGCCACCGCCGCCACCAGGGCGGCTGCAGGTACCAGCGGGTACCAGCGGGTACCGTAGCAGGTACTGCCTTCTCGCGGCAGTAACTTGGTATTTGAGCCCGTGGGCGCGCCCAGCCCCTGCTCCGGTCGTGGACGCAGCTGTCTGCGACGTAGGGGAAGGATAAGTGCGTCCGCTATCTCTCTCTCTCTCTCTCTCTCTCTCTCTCTCTCTATCCATCTCTTCTTTCTGTTATTCTCTCTCTCTCTTTCTCCCGCTTTCACTCCGTGCACTGTTTTTGCACCCTCGCGCTCGCACACGGCCGGCGTCCGCATCGGGGGAAGACAACACCCACCAGCCCCAACGCACACCCTCTCCCTCTCTCTCTCTCTCTCTCTCTCTCTCTCTCTCTCTCTCTCTCTTCGGTCAAATGATGAGAACAAATGTGACACTTGTTTCGGCCGAGTTTATACAGTAGGGGCAATTGCCACACACACACACACTCACACACACACAGGCGCGCGCGGGCGCTCCCACACACGTTCACATTTGCCTGGTGGAGGAAGACGAGCCGGCGAGGTGCGCGGCGGGGGGAGGAGGAAGGGAGAGGGATGGATAGGAAGATAGGAGGGTGCGATAAAGGAGGAAGGGGGTGGGGGAGAATGGAAGGACTGGTGAACTACTGCGCCCATCAACACAATTCACCTCTGTTCGTGCCCTCCCGCGCGGCGCTACCGCTCTCTCACTCGCTCTCTCTCTCCTTCTCTCTCTCTCTCTCTCTCTCTCTCGCTCTCTCTCTCTCGCTCTGTCCCTTTTCTTTCTCACGCACTGTTACCAACACGTTGCTAGACTCACAGCGCAGGCCAGGCCGCCCGGCCCGGCCGCACCCAATGAAGTTAGGACTTGGCCACACCACGCGGCAGCCGCGCCCCGCCACGCCCCGCCACGCCCCGCCACGCCCCCGCCACGCCCCGCGAGACCCACACACAACGCCCCGCACCGCGTGCCGCGCCGCTATGTCACCGCCGCGGCACCGCACTGCCTTGTGTAAAGGAAATCTTGTTTCCAAATTGTGTGTATACGTGACGCCGTCGTCGTCTGTGCGGGGCCGGCAGCCAGGCAGGCAGGCAGTGCCGCCAGGCAGGGCTGGCAGCCAGTGCTGCCAACGGACGCCTCCCCGCCGGAGCTGCCACCGCGCTCCCTTGTCGCCGTGCCAGCAGCGACGACGAGGGAAACTTGAAAAGTTTCGCCGAAAACGTCGGGCGCGTGTGTAAAACGGGACGAGAGAGAGAGAGAGAGAGAGAGAGAGAGAGAGAGAGAGAGAGAGAGAGAGAGAGAGAGGGAGAGAGAGGGATGATTGTGTTGGCAGTGCGGCGATAAGAGATAAGAGATAGCGGCGGGGCCGACACGGCGCGCGCACGTCGCGTGTCACCGTAGAGGCGCCGCGGGTGCCCGTCAGCGAATCATACACTGAACAACTACTGCCACTGCCGCAAGTGTTACAGGCGTGCAGGCTGAGCAATGTTCTAAAAAAATAAATAAACAACGAATCTCATGTTTTTTTTTTCACAAAATTTCCGGCACGAAAGGTGCCAAGCCTGGGTTCGAATAGCTCAATACTCCCTCTCCCCCCCCCCCCTTCTGTCCCTACATCCCCCCCCTCTCTCTCTCACCTCCCCCCCCCCCTCCCCCTCCCTTCCCCCTCCTCTCTCTCTCTCTCTTTCTCTCCCTCCCTCTCTCTCTCTCCCTCTCTCAGTCTGTGGCAGGTAATCTAGACAGGGACTACTTGCCCGACTGATGAGGGGGGCGGAGATGCACATCCAGCTGGGTGGTAATGAGGTCCGATGCCTTCCCCCCCCCCCCCCCCCCCCTCTCTGATCGCCCCCCCCCCCCCCACCCCCATACAACCCCCCTCCCCCTTCTTTGTTCTTGTCCTACCATAGAGTGCGCCTTTCGTACCAATCGCTTGCCATCGCGTCCCCCCCCCCCTCTCCTGTACGTCACCGTCCCCCTCAATACCCATTCACTGCCCCCCCCCCTTCTCTCTCGCCCTTCTCTCTCTCACTCTCTCTCTCTCTATCACGCTCCCTCAGACCGGTGGCCACAGAGCCGACGCCCCACCGCTGCCGGAATCTGAATGCAGCTAATTGAAACGTTGATTAATCCGTTTGTCCCGCGGCGGCCGCGCCTGGAGTGCTGGCCGGTCCTCGAGGCGTGCGGGGAGCCCTCGAGCGCGGGGTGCCGAGTCCGCCGACACCTCCGCCATCTTATTGTCCCTTCCCCTGTCCGGTTGTCTCTCTCTCTCTCTCTCTTGTGTGTCCATGTCTGCCTGTCTGTCTACCTATCTGTCGGTGTCTGTTATATATCTCTCTCTTGCTCCGACTCTCATTCACTCTCTCTCTCTCTCTCCCTATCTTCGCCTTACGCCGGATGCTTTCAGATTGAATCGTCGTAAGGAAATCAGAACCAGAGCGCGACTTAAACGGCGAGAAATTGATCGGGTGCGGCTGTCCCCCGGTCTGTCTGTCTGTCTGTCTGTCTGTCTGTCTGTCTGTCTGTCCGCCCGCGTCCTTATTCTTGAGTGCTTGCTGATAATGAGCTGTCGCGGAGGAACTTGAGAAAGAGCAGAGGGACAGAGGCAGGGAGGGAGAATGAGAGAGAGAGAGAGATAGAGCGAGAGAGAGGGAGAGAGCGATCGACGTGCCGCAGGTTAGCGCCTCCTCCTCCTCCTCCTTCTCCTCTTCCGCCCCCATTTTTTCGCCTTCTTGCCTTTCTCTTAGTTTCCCACCCGCCGAGGTAATTGCGTGGGATACGCGGGCGTCAAGATTTGATTGCATGTCGTCGTCGGGGAGACAGAGAGAGAGAGAGAGAGAGTGAGAAAGAGAGAGGCAGAGAAGAGAGAAGGGGAGAGGGAGAGAGACAGCTTGAGAATCGAGTGAGAATGACAGAGTGAGAAAAAAAAAGGATCGAAATAAGAATTGGGGACGAAGGCGAAAGGAAGACGTAGAGGCTCCGATTCGGTTATTTGTACCGCGGGGGGGCCGCCGGGGCCCGGCCTTCCTTTCTTGTAGGACGGCAAGAGAGAGAGATAGAGTGTGTGTGAGTGAGAGAGAGAGAAAGAGACAGAGAGGGAGAGAGAGAGACAGACAGAGAGAGAGAAAGAGAGAGAGAGTCGGCGAAGTGGGAAAATAACGGAACGGGGGCAGGGGAGAAAAAAAAAGTCTGAGAAAACAGTCGTGTGGCGCTCTCTCCCGCATTGGACTTGGAAAGCAGGTAGGTGAGAGAGCGGGGTACCGCGGCCGCCAGGGCCCCGGCCCGGCCCCGCGGCTCGCCTCGCCGTACACGCAACGGAAGGCCGTGGCCGCTGGGGAACCTTTGCGCCCGCCGGCGGCAGGGTAGGCCGGCCCGCGGCGCGCGCCGGAGCGGCGGGTTGGCCTACCGCGCAGGCGCTCCCACCCGCCCAGCGCTGCGCTTCCTGCAGTGAAAAAAGAAAACAACATCAGAGTCTTTGAAAATTTTGTTTTATTTTGCGGCGAATTTTTTTTATTTTTGAGCCGCTAGCGCCGGCGTTCCTCGATATTGTGGATGCCCCCGCCCCCGCGTGCGTGGCCGTGCCGCACGACACACGCGACGGACACGCGACGCCACGCGCGGCGCGATTCCGCGGGGATAAAACGGCGACAGCGGCGCATTGCCGACGCATTGCCTGCTGAAACCTTATCTGCTGGAAAAAAGTAATAAAACACGAATAAAAGTGTTGACGACGATGACGGGCCCGCCGTGCGTGCGTGCGGGTGGGAGCGAGACGGGAGAGCGCCGCGCGCCGTGCGTGCGAGAGAGACGGAGCGTCGCAAAACATGAAACGCGGCCATGCGGGGCGGCGCCGCGTGCTAACTCTGTCCGACTCATGAGGAGGTCCCGCGGCGCTCTCTGTCACGTCACGGCTCATGGCGTCATCGACAAAAGCGTAAAGCTGCCAAGTCATGTGGGGGGGGGGGGGGGAGAGGGAGGGAGAAAGAGTGCAATTCGGTGTCGTTGCCGACGTGACAACTGTGAGAACACCGCATCTCGTGTGTGACCGGCCCTCGGTTGCGTGAGGCACAACGCGTTTGCGATCCTGGTGTTCCCCCCCCCCCCCTCTCTCTCTCTCTCTCTCTCTCTCTCTCTCGCTCTCATTATTTGTACAGTCACCCTCATGGGGACGACGCATGACTACACACGTGTCGCGCTGACGTCACCTTCGCAAACTACTCTCTCTCTCTCTCTCTCTCTCTCTCTCTCTCTCTCTCTCTCTCTACGAATTTCGTACATGATCTGAACACATATAATTATGGCGCTCATTATTTTCGGTTTCGGGACCTCGTGGGCACGATTTTCGGCGCATTTCTATGGGAACGCCGAGCGGGCGTCCTCGTGTGTTTCTTATGGCGGAGCCGCCGTCACCGTTTCCGGCCGCCCCGCCGTGCCGTCGGCTTACTCGCCGTGTTTTATGGCGCAATAAAATAATTACTGCAATAATTGCGTACGGCCCGTGAGGCGAATTATTTCGGCCGTTAATGTGCATAAATGGGCTGCGTGAGGACGCGCGCCACATATCACACCATATAACATGTACACACACGCTCTCTCTCTCTCCCTCCCTCTCTCTCTCTCTCTCTCTCTCTCTCTCTCTCTCTCACCCCCTCCCTCTCTCCCTCTCTCTCATACTGTCTCCCTAACTGCTGAGCACAAATTTTAAAGCTTCAGTCATGCGCGAAACAGATATCGAAAAAAATAAATTCTAGATCCAATTTAAAAAAAAATATGGCATGAAAGTCTTGATTATAAGACAAAAAGGGATTATTAATAAATTAAAAACAAAATTCGATTTTTTTTCGTTTTCAATTGTGGGAACGTGTCGAGTGGCGAGGTGCGGCGGCCGCCGCCGCCGGCCCTGGGGTGCTGGCTGACTGCCTCCAGGCATGCAACCTCACACAGACGTGAAACACAGAGAGGGGGGGGGGGGGGTCGCTCATTCAATCTCGTCGTTTTGTTGGTGAAAGTTTCCCGGGGACTTCTCTACTTCACTCAACGACTGCATTGCAGAAGGCGCCGGGGGGGGGGGGGGGGGCCTGAGTGAGTGAGAGAGAGGACAGGGAGAGAGACAGATAAGAGAGACACAGAGAGAGAGAGAGAGGGTGTGTTTGCTTCACAACACATCACAAAATATCGGAACGCACCGAACGGGCTGGTACGGTATTCCGCGGACTCGGACATTTTTTTTTTTCTTCATAACGGTAAATTCCGCCTACGATGACAGCAAAGTTGCAGCCGCGGCGGCAGCCAATGGGATGCACTCTCTCACGTGACCCGGCCGCCGCGTGTATGAGTGTGTGTGTGTGTGTGTGTGTGTGTGTGTGTTCGTGTGAGTCACATATATCACCCCACGCCGCGGGGGGCGCGGCGGGTCAAGTTACGGTAATGGCGGCCCCGTTGACAAACGGCGGCCGCTAAGCAGATCCGGCCGGGGACCGTCCGGAAACGCGATGCGCGCCGCCGCGCCCTGCGACACACTTCCCGCCCAGTTTTCGGACGGCCCCCCGCCGCCGCCGCTGCCGCACGGCCACGCCCCGCAAAGTACACTACACGCGGCGGCGGGGGGTCCGCCGCTGCCGGAGTCTTCTGGGCAGCAGGGCGTGGTCGACAGGACAGCCGCCCCCCCCCCCCCTCCCGCCCCCTAGCCCTGCTGACCGCGCCGCGCGGCAACAACTCCAGTTCAAAGGCCAAACGGCAACCGCGTTGTCCTCACTCCACCTCCTCCTTTTCTTTTCGTTTTCTCTCGGCCGCAGTGCTGCTTTTCCCCTCACCGCTGCGCCACACTACGTCCCTGTAATCCGGGGGGGGGGGGGGGGGGGGGGTTAAGGCCCCCCACGATCCCCCCCGCGAGCAGTACCTGCCCCCCCTCCTCCCCTCTTGTCCCGCCCCGGGCTGACAAGGCCGTGAGTCTCCCGTCTCGCTCGCTCCCGAGTGCCTCATCATGTCTCATCGCGGCAGCGACAAAGACAGCGAGCGAGCCTGTGGCGGCGTCTTCCCGCGAGGAGGTGGAGACGTGATGTGCCTGCGCAACAAGTCGTACTTCACGCCTTCGTGTTGCCAAGGGAGGGGGAGGGGGTGACTCTCTCTCTCTCTCTCTCTCTCTCTCTCTCTCTATCGCACACGCAGTCACGCACACATGCGCGTGCGGAGTACGTTCAGGAATGACATAACGTGTCCCTCGAAGGGCACTCGGGCGAGTAGGTAACTTCCGAACTCGGTTTCGGCGGACGCGGGCGGCCCTTGGCCGGCCCCGCTGCCACGGCCCCCGGACACACGACGGGGAAGTTGGAGCAGGGACTGCGGCGGGGCCTGCGCCGCGGGGCCCTCCGGCCCTCCGACCCTCCCGACCCTCCCGGCCCTCCGACCCTCCCGGCACTCCGCGGCCCTTCGGCACACGTTGATCAGGTTGTGTGCACTGCCCGACCCGACCCTCGGCCCTCGCCGAACCCCCAAAGGGCACGCGGGCGGCGTCGGACGCGCGACAAGGACGGACGACACGGCCCGGGGCGGCGGCCACCGCGGGCGGGAGCGAGACGGGAGACGCGCTGCGTTGCTGCAACGTTGTTGCTGAGGATGCTTGCGTAGAAGAAATTCATAACATTAAACTATTTTAGATTTTTTTTTGGCCGTCCGCTGTTGGGAATGAAAGCCCTGCGAGAAACCAATAAATTTGTTTTAATTAGCAAACGGTTTGTATGCACCGAGAGTTGAGCGGCAGGCTGTGGAGGGCACGTGCTCGGGGGGGGGGGGGGGGGGGGGGCAAAGAGGTTTGCGGGCGGGACCTGATCGCGAAGGGGCGCTGGTGGGCCGCACTCCAGCAGCTGGAGCCGGCTGGAGCCGGCTGGAGCGCGGGCCGGCGCGCCGGCGGCGGAGACAGTTCGCACTCGCTCTAGCGTGAAATTCGCCCCGGGGCCCCGCCAGCCCCGCCAGCCCCGCCAGCCCCGCCCGCGGCCATCTCTGCCTGACTGCGTGGCTCGGCTGCCCGGCTCCCCCCCCCCCCCTCCCCGCGGCCGGAAGCAGACCTGCCATACAGCTGTCTCTTCCGCGCTTCTCTCGTGGCGTGGCATCGGCGCCGCACCACTCGATGTAAACACTACGAAATGCTCGCCGCTTCCCGCCGTCTGCGCCCGCCGCCTTTCGCCGTGGGTGTTTGGTAGAATGCAATTAGCACGGTGATGGAGGGCGCCATCGAGGCCTGCAGTCCTCCTCCCCCCCCCCCCCCCCCCCCCCCCCCCCCCCCCCCCCCCCCCCCCCCCCCCCCCCCCCCGTCTTGCCCCGTTTAACTCAGGGACGAGCGGTGCCCGCCCTCCCGCTCGCCTCTGTGAAAGTTAGCAACTGATGTTCATAAATTGGCGGGCTTTCCTCCCCTCCCCTCGCGGAGACACACACACACACACACACACATACACTACCCCCCCCCCCCCCCCCCTGGCCTCGGCTCGGGTACCTACTCCGCCCCCACTCGGCAGGGGGGGGGGGGAGTGCGAGTGCAAGAGAGAGAGAGAGAGAGAGAGAGAGAGAGAGAGAGAGAGAGGGAGGGTGAGAGGGTGAGACCACGGCCCACGCTGCGGGAGGTTGGCGTTGTTAGTTAGGACCCTAGGGTCCGCGGCGAGCGAGGCCCCAGAGAGAGAGAGAGAGAGAGAGAGAGAGAGAGAGAGAGAGAGAGAGAGAGAGACAGCAGACGCCGCAACCGCCGCGTCGTGCCGGCGAGAAAATGGTGTTTCGAAAAAAAAAGAAAAAAAAAAGGGTCCTGGTGGGTCCCTCACCGGGGGACTCCAAGTCTGTGCGTTTCGCACATCCAGACACGCGGCGCGCCGCGGCTCGGTCCGGGTTTTAATTTTATTTCTCCGGCACTCTCTTTCGGAGTAAGTGGTTTTTCCTTCCTCCTCGTCGCTGTGCGGCTGCAACCGTCGTCGCCCCTGCTGCCAGACCCGCAGCGCGCGTGCACGACCGAAATTTTGTTTTTCTAGTTCATTTCAGAAGCATTTACGAAAAAAAATAATATTAAAATATTTCATATTTTTTTTTGTTTTACAAAATATTTTAGGAATTTTTTTTTTATAATGTATGGTCGGACTTCCTGGCTATGCCTGCTGCGGCCCTGGCCTGGCGTGGCCGTGGCTCCGGCGGGATCTGCCACTCACAGAGCTCCGGCCCTGAGCTCTCTCAGTGCCGGACAGGACAGAGGGGGGGGGGAGGGGCACGCGTCTCTATTTTCGTCGGCGACATTTCGTTATCTCCAAAGGAGTGTGTTATTCGAGCAGAGCGAGACGACGAGCCGAGTCGGGGGGGGGGGGGGGGGGGGCGATAGGGTTAACAGGGAGGGGGGGGGGGGGGCAGCAAGGACAGGCAGATAGCTCGTCCGCCTGCGATTGGCGGCCGAGTCGTCACCGTGAGCAGCGGGGAGCCGGCGCAGTGCCGGGCGGCGCTCTCGCGTCGCCAAACTCGGGGGAAGAAGCAGCGGATCGGTTGGAAATAACGCCTCTAATTCCACGAGGGGGAGAGAGACAGAGAGATAGGGGGACCGCGAGAAGAAAGTAAAGGCAGAGTCCTGGGCAGAAGAGAGAGAGAGAGAGAGAGAGAGAGAGAGAGAGAGAGAGAGAGAGAGAGAGAGAGAGAGAGAGAGAGGAGGGGACAGCGGACATGCTGACGAAGGACAGAGAGCGAGAACGAGCTGTTGTCGCTTTGCGGGTTCGAATACCGCGGCGGCGCCGGTCAGATTATTTGACAGAGCCTGATGGCTTGATGACGTGTCCGTGGGTTTGTAGTCCGGGTGTGTGTGTGTGAGAGAGAGAGAGAGGCAAGAAGAGAGACCGAGAGAGGTGGAATGTGGAAGAGACATGGAGAGATAGAGAGACCCCGGCAGGACAATTTCCTGAGTGCGGGGCGTGGGGTTGAGCAGACCACCGCAGAAAAAGACAAGAATGGTGCACGGGAAGAGGAAGGAGAAGAAGGGGAGGGAGTGAGGGAGAGGCCGTGAGAGAGAGAGAGAGAGAGAGAGAGGAGAGGGACGAAGAGAAAAGGAGCGAGCAGAGGGAGGGGGCGGAGAGGGCCAGAATGAACCTAATCAGCCACTTTAAGAGTGTGCAAAAGCCAGGCTGGGCCTCATCAGGCGGAATGTGCTATGCCACACCGCCGCCGCCGCCGCCGCCGCCGCCGCCGCCGCCGCCGCCGCCGCCGCCGCCGCCGCCGCCGCCGCCGCCGCTGCACCGATTGCCGCCGCTGCCGCGCCGCTGCTGTTGGAGGTCCTCTTGCTCGCCCTGCTGCTGTCCCCTGTGAAACTTAGGTACGTCGCGCGCGGCCCGGGAGCCCCTCGGCTCGAGGAGAAAGTCCTGGCAGGAGGGAGGTACAGGGAGGGAGAGAGAGAGAGAGAGAGAGAGAGGAGAGAGAGAGAGAGAGAAGGAAGGGGTGGCCAGCCCGCCATACCCAGCAGGGCCCTGCTTTGCGAGGAGAAAGTTTTCGAGTCGCCTTTTCTCTGACGCTGTAGCGTGTGGCCGGGATGAGTGTGGGAATGCAGGGAGTGGGGGTGGGGGGGGGATTCTTTTTATTTATACCCCAGTTTCGGGAGATTGTGAGGGTTGTGAGGGCCGGGCGGCGAGCCCCCGCTAACCCGTCCGTCTCCCGCCCATCACAGCGCCGGCCTTGGCGACAGTCCGGCCCGAGATGGCCGCGGCGCGATAGCGGCAGCGTTACGTAGCTTCCTCGAAGGACCCCGACGGACGGCGGCACCCTCATGGCCTGCTTGTGGCGGGGCGGGGCGCCGCCCGGACCCCCCGCGGCGGCCCGCCTCCCCAGGGCGCGGCCCGCCGCCCCCCCGCCGCCGCCGCGCCGCCGCCGGCCTCGGCCCTCCCCCCAGCCTACTGCCGACGCCAACGAGGCCCATAGTGGGTCGTTGTACCAAAGGCTCCGGCGGCGGCCTGGCGCCCACAGGCGCCACCGTGGCGCCTGTAGCGGCCGGCCTGGCGCCAGTGAGCGCCAGCCGAGCCCGTCGCTGTCTGGAGGCCGGGGGGGGGGGGGGGGGGGGGGAGGGGCGGCGGCAACGGCGGGCTGTGGCGTCGCGCAGTAGGCCCCCGCCGACCGAGGCCCGACAGGCCGGCAGAGGGGACCGGGCGACTGCAGCGGGATGAAAAATACGTCGGCGCGCCCCGGACCTGGACGTGGACCGCGCCATGCAACACGTGGGGACCGCCTGCTGCTGTGCCCCTCAATAAAAACAAAAAAACAAAAACAAAACAAGGATGAAACATACATTTCATTTCTCGTGCGCTTATGCGCTGTAAGTAAAGGAAAAAAAAAGCAACTTTCTTTTCCGCACGCGTTTCGTAGAGGCGGACGGAGCAGCCTGCCTTACGCCTCGCAATAACCTTTTGATTGGCCGCCCCTTGTGAGCAGGCAGTTTGTGCCCGCCCCTCCCCCTCCCTCCCCTCCGGCCCCGCCACGTGGAGTCCGGCACGACTCGCCTACCGCGAGCTCTGTTTTTCTCCTCAGGACGTCCTGTCGCTCTGTCCGACTGTCTTCCTGCCAAACCCTTACATTTTCCCCGCAGCGGTGGCAGCTCTGACAGTGTCGCAGGTCGGCGTGGCTGTCGCTCGGCTCCCGCACCACACGATTCCTTTTGCATTTCCCCTCCCCTCCCTCCTCCTCCTCCTCCCCCTCGGCCTCTCCCCTCGGCCTTCTTTATTCCTTGAATTCGCGTCTGGACGCCGCGAGGAATGTTAATGGCGCCTCTGACAAGGCGGTGGAGGGCCACGCCTGGAGGCTACCGCCTTCCTGTAATTGGTTTCAAACATCGGCAGGGCGGTGAAGGCGGCGCCCAGGCGGTCCGGCCCGATTATATCGCTGCGAGATTCACGATTAATTAAAAAGGAAAACCTTCTCTCTCTCTCTCCCCCCTCTCTCTCTCTCTCTCTCTCTCTCTCTCTCGCTGGCCCGCCCGCCGCCGTTGTCGTCGACCGACCCAGCCACCTACAAACTGAACAAGAGCGAGAGAGATGGGCAATATTAGAGCGGCATTAAAGCGGGCAGGAGGTGCCCCGCTCCCTGCTCCTCCGGGGACGCCGGCCGCGCGTGGCAGTCGCCGTTCACTTGAGGGGCGGAGCAGCAGCACAGGGAATAGGAATCCGATAGAACACGAGCGGCCGGCCGCAGTGGATGGTGTGTATCGCTGACTATCGGGTTGTGCGGTGCGCGAGGCCTAACGCCGATCGCTCTGTCTCTCTCGCGCTCCTTACGCACCGTGAGTGCGGCAGAGACAGACGACGATGTACGAGACGCCCTCTTCGGAGTCAGCTCAGCAGCGGTACAGGCGGAGGCGGAGCCCCGGGCTGGGTAGGCCGGCCCGCCGAACACGGCCGCTCGGCGGGCCGGCCTACCCGTAGGGCGTCCCGGGCGGCGCGGGAGCAGCGGAGAGAGAGAGAGAGAGAGAGAGAGAGAGAGAGAGAGAGAGAGAGAGAGAGAGAGAGAGAGAGAGAGAGAGAGAGAGAGAGAGAGAGAGGGGGAAAAGATCGACGCCGCCAGGATGCAGTACAAACGTTGGCCGCCAGCGCCGCCGCCTTTCCTCACAACGTGTCCTGCATACGCCGCGGAAGGCGGTGGTTCCTTTCGGGGCTGGCACGTGTGTGTGTGTGTGAGAGAGAGAGAGAGAGAGAGAGAGAGAGAGAGAGAGGGAGGGAGAGAGAGAGAGGCGTGGAGCAAGGCTTGCAGCGAGAGCCTGCGGGAGGCTGATCGTCCTGAAAACGTGGACGAAATCGCGTTATGTAACATATTGCCGAGGCATCCCATTCGGCGGACCCTCCCGCCTGCAAACCCTCCGGCCGGCGGTGTGGGGGTGGGAGCCAGTCTTTTTGACGTCAGCTGCGCGAGGGGCAGACAGGACAGAGAGAGAGAGAGAGAGAGAGAGAGAGAGAGAGAGGAACGCACGGGGCAGAATAAGAATGGGTCGGGAGGTGATTTCGATCGGACATCCGGCCACGTCGTCGCCCGCGCGCGGAAGCGAGCGATTTAAACTGGCTGAAAAGGACGGCGGGGCGCGCGGGATTCGAACCCGCGACAGCATCGAGTCGTGTTTCGAAGAAAAAGGGGGGCGACGAGCGTTCGCTGGAATGAACGACGGTGGCGTCGTCGCGGTGGTTATTTTACGGAGTTCCCGAAAACGTTGTCGCGTTACTTCCGCCATCCGCTCCGCCACCCCGTTCGGGCGAGTGCGTTTTCTAGAGGGCGGTGGGAGCGGCGCGGGGCGCTGAGGAGGAGGAGAAGAAGGCGGTGGGCCGCCGCAGCCGGGGGCCGTCCGCGCCGTTCCCACGCTCGTGTTGTGGCGCCGCTCAAGCCGCGCGCACTGAGCCCGGCACCGAACACCCCGCGAGCGGCCGTTCTGCAACCGCGACGTACCCTGAGGGAGGGCGAGAGAGAGAGAGAGAGAGAGAGAGAGAGAGAGAGAGAGAGAGAGAGAGAGAGAGAGAGAGAGAGAGAGAGAAATTTTTCGTTCGGCTTCGGACGCAAGGGGTCATAAATAATTGGTTCCGAAATTGTGACACACATCTTCGCTGCGGCTGTTTCTCACAGTGTGGACGCGCCGGCCCGGTGGCGCCACGCCCACATAGCAAACATGTCGGCCGACTCGACGTGTCCACAGGTCGGGCGGCCCGGAGGCCAAGAGGCCGGACTGGCATATTTTATGGAACGCGACGCGCTCCCGCCTCCTGTTTTCGGCTCGATTTCGGAGTTAATCCCGGGTGAAATGCGCGCCGCGGCAGCCTGCGGACGAAACTCGTCGCGCGCCACTATCAGCAGGTCCTGCAGACCCTCTCTCCGCCGTGGCGGGGCCCGTCTCGTGGTGTGATAGGTGATTCCACAGCGGCTCGAAAACGGAAGCTCTTCCGCCTCCGTTCTCGATCTTCGTTTGTAACGCCTACTTGTGGTCCATGGTGTCGCACGAGGAGCTCGCGGGGACATCACTGGAAACACCACCGCGCGGCCAGTAGACGACGCCGTGCAATAATCACACTTGAAAAACAAATGGCGGGCACGGCGATATGAGAAATGTCCTGGCGGGAGGGGGTTGGCAGGCCTCGCGCACATCTGCATCTGCAGCTGCTGCTGCAGCTGCTGCAGTGGCCGCTGCAGTGATATCCGCGCCGCCACAGCTGCGGCGCCCGCTGCCGCCGCGCCCGCTGCCGCCGCGCCCGCCGGCCCCGCCCGCCCCACCTTGAGCGGACGTGCCCCGCCTTGCTCCAACTCATATTAGATTTCCAATATCCTCCCAGATTGTGTTGTCCCGGGGCCCGTCGCCAGGGGGCGTGGCGGGGGAAGAAGCTGTGTGTGTGTGTGTGTGTGTGTGGTGACAGTGCCGGCAGGGGCTGACACGGCCCCGGGGCACTGCGGGCAGGGCCGGGAGCCGCCCCTGCAGATAGGCGGGTCTGCAAGAGGCCGCCGCGCCGTAGAGGTTCTCACACGAGTGCCGTTCTCAGGAATGCTTTATGGCAACATGCTGCATGCTGCGTGCGGTCTGGGTCCGCACACTCAGCCTGTCTGTTTGCCTCCGCTGCGTGTGTGTGTGTGTGTGTGTGTGTGGGACTGCGTGCGTGTGCGAGTCTCGGCTCAAGTCGAGTGAATCTAAATCCCGCATTGAATAATTTCCCCTGGAGCCTCTCCCCTCTCAGCAGCAACAGTGTGGCCCCGCGCCCACGCCTCACCCCCGGGCCGGCTCCTGGCTAAATGCTCCAGGTGGCAAAGTCGTGCTGCAAATTGGCAAATCGGCTGTGAAATGCGGCTCCGCCCCGCACCCCCCCCCCCCCCCTTGTAGCAGTGCCCTGGCCGGCATATCGGCTCGGGAGCCCGGCCCGCTGCCGCCATGGCTTTTGTAGGATTAGCGTCCAATCTAGTGCGACGAGGATGGTCATCTGCAGGGTTCGGGCGTATTGGTCAAGTCGAGAGCGTCCCGAGGGGGGGCGGCGCGCGCGTTATGTAGCCTCTCCCCGGAGGATAGACGCCGGATAGACCGCCGGATAGAGCAGGGCACACTGACTTCTATCCTCGTCCGCAGCATTCCGAAGGAGCGCTCGTCTGTCTCGGGATGAGCTGGCGGCGGCTGCTGCTTGTAATTTATGGCCGCTTCTGCTCTCCCGGCTCCTCATTTTAGCTGCATTAACTTCTATTCTTTTTTTTTTGCCGAGTCCAATTTTTAATAAGCGGATTACAGTATACTTTTTTGAAAAGTTTGGGGCCCGTGGAGACGAGGCAGCGGCGAAGCAGCGGGAACAACTGATCTCCCCGCCGGCATTATCGCAGATGAATCGCATTAGGGTGTCCGTGTGAGCATTGGGGAAGCTTACGGCACTATTGTTTCCTGGCCGTGATGACGATGATGGTGATGTGAATGATTGTACTGTGGATGATGATGATGATGGTGCTGTGGATGACGATGACGCAGATGCTGACGTAGGTGGTGATGCTGCTGCTCATGAAACGGACGTGGAAGATGTTGATGATGTTGCAGATGATAACTAGGTAGATGATGATGATGTTGCAGATGATAACTACGTAGATGATACTATGCAGATGATAACTACGTAGATGATACTATGCAGATGATAATGAATATGCCGTACGATGATGATGCAACGTGCAGACGATGTACATCATGATGATATGTACACGATGAAGTACTTCACGAGGCTCAACATTACGATGATGTAGGTGCCTTCGCATTGTACTAGTGATCAAGGTTTCTGCTCGCCCCGCTCGCGTGCATGACGAGTGACCAGTACTCTGCTCGGAGTGGCGTCGCACGATTTCGCTGGCCGGCGCCGCCCGCTGCCGTTTGACGCACTCGATTTCCCCGTAATGAGGTAACCCGGTACGTTGTTACGAGCCGAGCTAACGACGTGGCCGGCAGCATTCATAAAACCGCTCACCGTGACGGCCAGGGCTTGGGTTTCGCGGGGCTCTTGTGTGTGCGTGTGTGCGTGTGTGTGTGCGTGTGTTGTGGAAACGCAGCCCTGACCGTAAACGGCAAGCCCGAGGGGGAGGGAGCCGATGGAGGAGATAGGGTGCAGCAAGTGTATTCGAGTGAGATGGAAACTTTATTTTAGCAAAGTGAAAGGGGGAGGCAGAGGGAAGCGGGACGCGTGGAAGCACGGGCACACACCGACGCCGTGCGGTTGGCGAGGGGTTGTCCATAAAAAAATACGTAACGTAGTTTCATGGTGCCGCCCCGCACTTTTGACCTCACAAGGATCCGACTTGCGTAGAGCTACACGCAGTTTGTAGACTTTGTAGACGCGGCAGGTACGGTTGGTAGCAGGCGGCGCGATTATTGGCGAAACTGGCGCGAAGAGTTAGGCGCGTGTTTGTATGCGTGAGCTGACGGGAGGTCGTAAACAGAGAGGGAGAGAGGGGAGTGAAGGGGTGAGGGAGACAGCGAGAGCGCACTGGGCTCAATCCATTTACTTGATTAGCCTGCGATGAAAAGGCCAAGTCGTGGGCCTGTAAATGTCAACCCCCCCTACTCCTGAGACGTCACACCACACCGAAGAGAGAGAGAGGGGGGAGGGGGTGCTCGGCAGGCAGGGCCGTGCACGGTGTAATATATAATACGGCATTATAGGTACTATGGGTGAAATAGGGTCATTATGAGTCAGCGACAGCGGCGAATGAGCTGGGGGGGACAGCCGGGGGCCAGGGGGGCGTGTCCCTGGACACTTTCCACGAGGCTTCTGGCGACAAGGAACAGATCCAGGGTTCTGTTCCGTTCTGGTTTCTGTAACCGCACACATGCTTCCTCCTGCCCTGCATTGACAGTGTGTATTCTTCTTGCAGAAATGACGCCGTCAATTGTTCCATCTCGCGATTGGTTCACCGTCAGCAAATTATGCAAGTGGAACGGTGCGAAGGACATTTAAGGGAGGAACGCTGTAGCTGCCGTCTAGTTGAGGCCGGGACGATTAAATTACAAGAAACTGCATTCCGCTGGAAGGTTCTCCTGGCCGGAGGACCACCTCGAACTCCTCCGCTCCCTTCGAATCCTGCTTTCCTTTCTCGTCGTCACCTCGACCGAAATGAGTCGGATTTAACTTGAATTACTTTGAGGCCCCTTCGCTCCCCTCCCCTCCCTCCTCCAAAAGCCGCACCACGACACCAATAATGGGAACAAATTAGCTCTTGCATCACGGGAGGGAGAGGGCAGGACCGAGAGCCCCGGAGGAAAAAGGAGCGGAAGAGAGACAGAGAGTGTGCTGGCGGGGTGTAAGCAGAGGGGCGGCACCAGCTCCGCTGCAGGAGAACAGTAATGAAATGAGGAGGTTCAGTTAGCAGGAGAGGGAGGCTTGCGCAGAGGCTTGCACAGAGGAAGCTTGCACAGAGGCTTGCACAGACGCTTGCACAGAGGCTTGCACAGAGGCTTGCGCAGAGGCTTGCACAGAGGATGCTTGCACAGAGGCTTGCCCAGAGGCTCCGTTGCAAGTCTTTTCCACCTCGGTGGCAGGCGCTATTCTGTCAGTCATCCCACACGATGTCAACCACGATCTGGCAGTCCGTCAGCTCGCTGGCATGAGCTCCTGCGGCTCTTGTCAGCTCGCCTGCATCGCTGTCAGCGCTGTCAGCTCTGGCGCGCCGCCCTCTCTGTCAGCTCGGTGTGTTTTTCGCCAGAGGCGGCCACACAGTTATTGGTTCCCATGCAGAAGCTGAGTAGCAGTCGTGGCGAAGTAGCGGCGGCATGGCAGTTCGAGGAGGAAACTCATTACAAAGAGACGACGCTGGCAGTAAAGCTCGGAGGGGAGTGAGGGAGAGAGAGAGTGGGGCAGAGGGGGTCGGCCCCGTCGGGGGTGAGAGAAAGAGGGGGAGAGAGTTAGACGGCGTTTTGCCGCGCTGCGGTCCGAGTGGCGCCAACAGCGAGCAAGCGCCGGCGCAAGCCAACGGCTCTCCAACATGCGACTCCCCCATCCCCCTCCCAGACGGACTGCCAAGCGTCCATAGGCCGCCGCAGGCCCAAAGTCTCATGGGAGGTGTCTGAAAACGACAGGGTATGAGAAATATTCCGGACAAGATAGGGAATGCCGCAAGATCCGAGCCATACACCAGCCGCCGCCGCCACCCTCTAAAATATATACGCAGAAATAAAACAAAAATATTACAGATTACCGAGTTTCTCATAGCGAGCGTTTCACTTGGCCGCCGAGCACGTCCCCGTGGCGGCAGACGGGCTGAGCCGAGCCGCCGGGGCCGACTCGCCTCCCCTCGGCTCGGGTTTTATGTCTGAATCCCCCCGGCACATACATATATTGCGTTTCTGTCTGCCCTGCAATCGGCCCAAATAATAAGCACGATTGCAGGAAACGCAAGCCGCTGCGCGAGGGCTTGCGGCGGAGGGAGAGAGACGGGGATAGAGGGCGGCCGGGGGGAGGGAGAGGAGAAGGGCTGAGTGTGTTCCGATTGTTCCGCTTGGGCAAGCAGCTGTGACGCTGCGCGGGCCATCTCCGACCCTCTCCTCAGCCCCGCCACGCCCCCCGCAGCAGCGCAGCAGTGTTGCCACATTAATGGCCCTGAAATTCCCACGGCTTCGTCATACTGCCACAAGTCGAATGGGTTTTGGCGCTGTTTGGCAACAGTGTCGGTCAGCTAAGTTTTTCGCGTGTGTACGGTGGCAGCGCTTTCGGAAGGGGCGGTGTGGCATTCGGGTTGCCTGCTTCGCGAACCCGCGCGGCCGCATGGGTGCCCGCGATGAGAAGGCCGGCTGTCGCTGCGGGGGGGCGTCACCAGGCGTTGCCATGGCGACGGCGTGCGTCACACACAGAGCGCGCCACGGCGGCGCCGCCGCAGCGCGGCAAGTGGACTTGGTGCTGTTTGGGAAAGGCGGGGGGAGACGCGCCAATTCCCAGACACCTTGTGCGGCGGGGAGGTCCCGGTGACGCGAGGTCGCCCTCAGGGTCCCGGCGGTCCTCCCCGGACTTTCTGGCGGCGCAAGCTGCCTCCGGGAGGATGCGTGCCGCCCGTTTGATGTCAAGGAGGATTCACCCCCCGCAAGGGCGGCGCGGCGGCGGCTCCTTCGCAAATTGGGCCAATAGGGCACACGGGCCGCGGCCGTCAGGCGGCGTGTGTGGACTCAGCGGCCCGGGACACCATGGAGCACGTGCGGTCCTGGCCGACACACCGACGGCGACCCGCGCCCTTCCCGTCGTCGGCCGTTTCGGGAGTAACTCGACGGCGACGTCGCCGTCAGCTCCTAACCGGGGGCGCCCCCCTGGCCGGGTTAATTGATATATTCCCGATGACGTCACCCCCTGCCGCCGCCGCCCGGGGGGGGGGGGGGGGGGCGGGGGTTCTCGTCGTCAACACTTAGCTATTTATGCCGGAGACATTTTTATACGAACCCGCGCGCCGCCGTACCCCGCCGCCACCGCCGCCGCCGCTGTCGCCTGGCGCTCCCCGGCTGAGCGCGGGGCCGTGTTTTATATTGCCGACGCTGCCTCGCAGAGAAGAAGAAGAAGAAGAAGAAGAAGAAGAAGAAAGGCGGGCTGGAGGGAAAATAAAAGGAGGGACGCGGCTAGAAGACTCTGGGAGTTAGAGAGAGAAAAAAAGAGAGAGAGAGAGAGAGAGAGAGAGAGAGAGAGAGAGAGAGAGAGAGAGACGCGTATCTGCGGCGGGTGCGGGACGCGGGCGCGCGGGTTCGTCCGCGGCCGTTGTCGTCGGGGAGTTCAAGAAGGACGTGATCGTGATGCCGTCGGCCTGCGGGGCTCCAACAGGCACGGGCACGGAGCACTCCGCCGCCGCCGCCGCCGCCGCCGCCGCCGCCGCCGCCGCCGCCGCCGCCGCTGCCGCTGCCCCGGTGAGCCGGCCCTGGAAACTTGAAGCGAGTGATCCCCCTCGCTAGGCCGTGCTGGACTCCCCCGCGGCCCCGCGGCCCCGCGGCCCGCCGAGGCACGGCCCCCGCTTGGGACGCTTACCATTCGTCTCCATTTGTGTCTTCATAAAACGTGCGAAGCAGTGTCCGTAAGCCGGTCTCGTCCGAAGGCCCCTCCCCCTCCCCGGGCCGCCCCTGGGCCGCCCCCCGCGGACCGCCCCCCTCGGCAGGCGGCTCCGTAGGGCGCCCCGGAGTGGCTAAAAGGCCAAGCCAGTCCTGCAGGGGGTACCCCCAGCGGGGCACAGCAGGGCTCTGCTCCGTTACTGCCCTCACAGGCCCCGCCGGGCCCTGCTGCCAGCGGCCGCCGGCCCAAAGGGAAAGGGACAGCGGCCATGGCCAAACACACTGCGCAGAGGGCTGCGGGGCTGCGGCCCGGCAGGGATGCCAACCGCGGGGAAACTATCCCAGAGTTCTCCTCGCGGGGAAATATAAAAGCGGACACATCGCAACTAAGGCTGAGGGCCTGATTACGCTCCCAAGGCCAAAATAACAAGTCACTCTGGCAACGTTGTCCGTCGAGACCAAAAAAAAAAAATAATCATATTGCCTTCCGGGATCAGAATTTGGTTTCGGCACGTTGGCGGCGTGAGGCCGGCGGCGCGTCGCAGGCTCTCGGGGCGGATGCACTGCGGGCGGCCGCGGCCGGGCGCCGCCTGAACACTGTCGCCATCTCCGTCAGTCCCGCCAGGCTTGTCGCACATAAGTGGCGCCCGTCTCGCTCCCTCCCCCGGTCCCGCCCCCTAACGATGCCTAAGCGCGTGTAAATATGTGCATCAAGTCCCTTATCGCCGTCACGCGCGCCCTGGCTTCTTATGGCGCGGCAAATACTGCACACAATGGGGCTCGCGATAGCGGCGGCGGCGGCGGCGGCGGCGGCGGCGGCAGCGGCGGCGGCGGCGCGGGAGAGAGGACCGCTGCGGGAGGGGCGACACGGGTGAGTCTCTCCAGCAAGACATCACCATCAGCATGCCCTCCCCCACCTACCGCGTGCCACGCAAGTACTCTTTACCGTTCAGGTACACGCTGCCATGCCAGACACACAATCCTTCATAAATTATTTATTAATCTCTACATAGTTATGTACAACTCTGGGCATAATTACGTACGATTTTGTACGCATGACTTATGATGGTTTATACCTGTACACGGTTATGTACAAAATAGTGTATGTACGCATTTATGGTGTGTATGCTGGCGTAAGACACTGCTCCGGGGCGGGTTCCTCGCCGTTCGTTCGTCCTCGACCGCCCCCGCAGCCCCCGCAGCCCCCGTCCGCAGCGTGGCCCAGGTTTAGCGTGCGGGCTCACAGTACTGTTTACGAGACGCTGCGGCCAAGAAATTACGTTTACTAATGCATGGCGGAGGGTTCGAGCCCTGCTCGGGTGAGGCCCCCCCTCCTCTCCTCTGCCTTCCTCGTCCCTCCACCGCCGCCCTGCCACCGCCGCCTCTTTCCTATTTCGACAACGTCGAAAGGAACGCGCGCGCGCGCGCCAAAGTTTAAAAAGGCGGAGAAAGTTTTTGTCGCACGGCGTTTGTCGGATTTGGGCGGCGGCAGTGTTGGCGAAGGCGGTGCCAGCCAGCAGCGGCGGGGCCCACCGAGTCGGCCGGGGCCACGAACAGGTGGGGCGACGAAGCCAATAGCTGTCGCGGGCTGTCTCCAGTGCTTGGCACCCGCTCGCCGAGCCCGGTCCAAATCCACGCCGTATATATACGTGTCGGCGGCCCGCGGCGGCGGCGGGGAAAGTTGAGTCGGTAGTCGTGGGGTATCTACGGCGTTAAACATGCACGACTCACACCCAGCGGAGCGGGGATATTTCATCTCGCTTTCCCCGCCGCTGCGAACTGCACCGCAAGAAACATTATTTCAGTAACTTCCGAAACGATTCTTATGAAAATCTGTATCGGTAACTTTTCAGAAATTTCAAACCCTCTGTCGGGGAAATTTGCAATGTTGTTTGTTATACGGTTATTACCGTACCAATATTTTTTCATTTTCGAAAAATTTCAACTTTTTATTTAGATCTCCAAGCAATGATCAGGTATACCTGAATCGCAAAATTGTACGAAAATTTCCCTAAAATGTTTCTGTGCTCGGCGAGTTCACCCGCGCTTGCTTTCGTTGCATCCGAATGCTGCGACGCCTCGTGCAGGAGTGGTATCGCCCGCTTCGGGGCCCTGATGGGGGGGGGCGGCTCGGGGGTGGCTCGGGGGTGGCTCTGGGGTGGCTCTGGGGCGGCTCGGGGGCGGCTCGGGGGCGGCCTGGGGTGGCTCACCTCCCTCCGCCAGCCCCACGGGTGCTCGCGCGGCTCGCGGCATTATCAAATAGCGCCCGTAAACCCCGACGATGGTCGCGTGGGCGCTGGGAATGCCTCCTGGGGCCGCCCCGGCCGCGGCCTGGCTATCGGGGGCATGCAACGCCCAGCCCTGCGGGGCCGCGCCGTGGCCGCGCCGAGCCCACGCCGCGGCCACGCCCAGCCCGGACACTAACTGGGCCACGGCCACAGTCAGGGGCGCGCGCAGGCCTGCCGCGGACAGTCCTGGAGAGACGGACCTGGAGAGACAGCCGCGTGCGTACTGGAGAACCGCGAGCCCGTAAGCGGGCGGGCGGCGCGACTCCACCGGCCTCCAGCGACCTTGCTCGAACTGAGAATATAAGGCAATTCCTTCTCGTAGAGAGAGAGAGAGAGAGAGAGAGAGAGAGAGAGAGAGAGAGAGAGAGAGAGGAGGGGCCGATGACCGCACGAAGAGGATTCCATCTTGTTAAAAGTTGCCTGGTGCTAGTCGAATCTCTCTCTCTCTCTCTCTCTCTCTCTCTCTCTCTCTCTCTCTCTCTCTCTCTATCCATCTCCCTCTCTCGCTCTCTCGCTCTCGTTGCGGCTTGGGCCACAGCCGACGCCGGGTGATGCATGGATCTTCAGGCACATTAGTGGGCGTGCGTGTACACACACACACACATGAGCGGGGAGGGGGGAGGGAGGGAGAGGGAAGATGCACTGCGGAGACGCGGGCACGTCCAGAGGAGCAGGCGGCCCTGAGGGTACCACCAGGGTACCACCAGGGTACCTCCAGTGTGGGGTGGGGCCGAGCTGGTACCCGTGCACGGCGGGGCCGTCTCCCCCCCACGAACGCCAAACCAAATTACGCCGGACCCGTCTCTCTCTCTGTCTCGTTCTCTCTTCCTCTCCTTCTTTCTCTCCCTATACCTCTCTCTCTCACACACACACACACTCACTGTAGCCGTCACGCCGTTGTCTCAGGCGCGGCCTGGAGGCTCCAGCAGCGGCTCCAGCTGCAAGGCGGCCGGCCGGTCTATTCAATCCGGAATAGCAGTCGGCCAGCGGCGGCGGAGGTGAGGAGGTGTGCCCGGTGGCGCCCGACCCGCTCCGAACGCATGAAATATTCATGGGCAGCGCGGCGGGGGCTGCGGGGGCCTCGCGTAGCTCACCTGGGGGCCCCCGTGATCTGCGGGGCTGTGGTCGAACCCCTCAGAGGTCCCCGCGCGGGGAGGGGCCTCTCGAGGGGCAGCGGACAACTCCTTTCGCGATCGGGTTGGCCGTGCGTGACCCCGCCATAGATGCCGTGAGGTAGCCATTAGACAGTTCGACAAATATTTCTGAACATTTTTTTTTCGGAAATTATTTATTTTAACCTTTCTTTTTTTTAAATTAAATTTTGAGATTGAAAAATTGCGAGTATTTTTTTTTGTGGAAACAAGAAAACACGACAAGAGGATGCGCGCACTCTAGCGGCGCGCCTGTGGTGTTCGTAATGCAAAAGGCGGCCCCGGGAGACCCGGCGCGGCGCCCGGCGGCGGCCCTGGGCCATCTCCATTCCCGCCCCGGCCCGCCCCCGCCCCGCCCCCGGCCCGCCCCCGGCATCGACATCGTGTCCCACACGGCGGCACCACGGCCGTTACCGCGTCCGGACCGCGTCTCGTATCTCCCGCCCGCACAGAGACGCATTTTTAATAGACATTGTGTGCGCGCGCCCTTCTCGGCTTGAATGAGCGGGGGGAGGGGAAAAAATGTCGGCACCGGCAGCAAGTCCCATTCCAGCTAGCGCGTACTTATACGGCCCTGGTGAGGATGAAAATGTGTCTCGGTTATCGCCTACTCCAGCGGATATAGCGGACCAAAAAAAAAATTAATTTGTTAAATAAAGTGTAAGCTGAAACAAAACGCGGTTTACTTGCTGATTTCTACGACGAAGAGTGTGACAATCCACATGATGGTGGTGGTGGTGGTGGTGGTGGTGGTGGTGGTGGTGGCTGCACTGCACTGCACCGCCTGGCAACGCCTGGCACAGCCCGGCCTGCATAGAGAGGGGTAGGTTATCCCAGGTCAGGGGCCGTGTGTGTGTGTGTGTGTGTGTGTGAGCACACGCGTGCCGCATGTGGACGGCGCCGGTCCATCTGGCCACATGTGTTATCGGGGAGGGGCAATAATTTCTGCAGTGCCGGGGGGACGTGCGTTCCCGATAATTGCGCACTACACGCAGATACACGTTCAGATACGCGCGTCCGCGCGCTGCGCTATCGCAATGTGAATGTGTGGCCACGCGCGGCACGCGGGCGATAATAAAGTGCGGTATCTCGCGTGTCGGCGTGGCGGCGCGGCGGCGCGCTAGGGAGCCCCTGTTGCCCGGTGCATAGGCCGGCCCGCCGAGCGCCGGTGCGCAGCGGGCCGGCCTACCCGCCAGGCGCCTCGGAGCTCCTCGGAGCGCGGCGCAGCGGCACCCGGGTGGAATGAGTCATACAGGGTATCCCGCTGGAACCCGGACCGGATGTAGAGGAAAAGGAAATTCAAGAACCACCTAAAGCGGATCCAGTTTGGGGCGAACCGCAGCGGAGAGTATCTCCGCCCGCGGGCGTCGGCCCCGAGCCGACTGAAAAATTTGCGGTCCTTGGCTCTCGCGGACGATGTGTCACGACCACCTAGGTAAGGTTGCACGGTGCACTTTCCCGTTCGCGGTGACCTGACCCTACTAAACAGTCGTGACACATCATCAGCGAGAGCTAAGGCCCACAAATTTGGTGATGGTGATGCCCGTACCATCACAATGGCTTCTGCTGCCCTGGTGGCGGTGGTCCCCCGATAGGGGTCGTCCTCTCTGTCTGAGCCACGCCACTGAACATCGGGCCCCGGCATGCGCCCCCAGACGCACACACACACACACACACACACACACACACACACACACACACACGATCACCAGCAGTCTGGCCAACAGCAGCGCCGCCCTTCCAGCTGACCTCCCACTTGAGGCTTATTTGACACGCCTGTTAGCCCCGGGCGGAACAAAGTCGCCTCGCCGCCGCCTTGGTTGCTCTCGTGCAACACCACAATTTTATCAATATGCTAAAAAAAAATCTCAAGTGCAAGTGAGTTTTAAAATTTTGTTTTCTCATTTTTTTTTAATTAAAAAAAAGGATTAAAGATCCGTAACGAAGGGAAAGAGAGCGCAATAGCTATACCCAGATCGTGGATATCCAAACAGTCTTCTCTCTTTCACATGCAGAGGGAGAGGGAGAGAGAGAGCAACAAGACTGCTCTTGGGGAAGCCGCGGAATGTTCGCGGCACGCAGGAGAAAGCCTTTGCACACACACACACACACACACACACACACACACACACGCACACTCACATACTATCTCTCTCTCTCTCACACACACATACAAGCGACAGTACCTTGGAATAGGGGTCGGTTCGAGGAATATTTCGACCGACGTGGGCCACTGGAATTCCGACACGATTTCCAGTAATACCGGCGGGTACTGCCGACACTCCGTCAGTACAAATTAAACATACTTCCAAGTAGCTCACCTCCCGCCATTTATTCTCGAAAAATGAATTTTAATTGTATTTTTTTATGAGCGGGGGGCTGGATAAAGAAAATCAGAGAAGAGGGGGGGGGGGGGGGCGTCTGAAAGGAAAGTTTCTCTCTCTCTCGCCGCTGCTCTGCTCCTTACCGATAAAAAGTTCCACCCCTTCTATATCGTCCGCGCTTTTTTTTTTGTGTATGGCCCATGTTTTCTCCACATGGGCGAAGTTGGGAGCGTGCGCGCGTCTTGGAGGGAAAGAATGGTCAAATGGTGTGGCCAGTTGTGCTGGGAGAGACAGGGGACGGGGGTACGGGGGAGGGAGAGGAGGAGGAGGAGGAGAGGAGGGGGGAGAGGAGAGAGGGGGCTCCTGCGGTGTGGGGCCGCTGCCAGGGAAAGGGCAGTGGGACACAGGAAACGTTTTATGCCACTTAAAGGTCTTAAAGATACGTCAGTGTCTGGCGTGTACAGTAGGGTATATGGCCTTTTCGCAAAAGGTTTCGCGCCTTCTGCGCGGAGAAAGCGGCGGCGACGCCAGCGCACTCTGGCGCCGTCGGGGGGAGACCGAGAGAGAGAGAGAGAGAGAGAGAGAGAGAGAGAGAGAGTGCAGTGTGGTGGCCTGGAGAGACTAGGAGCCCCTCCTCCAGTGTAGCCGGCCCTGCTCCTAGCGTAGGCACAGGCATCCTAGGGGCTACCACATGCTACCACCGTTCGTGGCAGTACATCGCTATAATGGCAGCGTGTCTAGTCATCAGATTCTATTTGCGAACAAAAATGAAACAAAAACACGAAATACGAACTGCACGCGAATAAATCTGCGCAGGTCGCGCGGAAACGCCAACTTTGCGGTTTTGAGCGTGGCGACTTCTGTCACAACTCGCCCGCGGCCAGGCGGCGCTGGTCCGCAGTGCTGTCCCGAGGGGGGGGGGGGGGGGGGGCTGCTTCCCCACTGACCCCCCCTCCCCTCCCACCTCCCGCCGCGACTGCTTGCAGCGCGCCCGCGCGCGCGGCAAGTTTGAAATTCCGGCTGCGTCGTTCCAACTTTCGATGAAGGTGCGGTTCGGTTGAAGAATGCTGCCTCCTCCGTGGCACGGCGGCGCGGCGGCGTCGCTCCGAGGCCGAACCCCTTCCTCCAGCTCCCCGTCGTCCGCCGCCGCCGCCGCCGCCGCCGCCGCCGCCGCCGCCGCCGCCGCCGCCGCCGCCGCCGCCGCCGCCGCCGCCCCTCGCCTTGACTTCCCACACCGCGCGCGAACGGGGCTTCTTTCGCTGCCGCCGCCGCGCTGAGTTTTGTGGCGCAAACTCGTTGCTTATTCCGAAGGACGATAATTCACGGTGACGTCTCACCTCGCGCCCCGCCCCGCCCCGCCCCGCCCCGCCCCTCCCCTGCCCCGCCCCGCCCCGCCACGCCACGCCGCGGCCGGGGGATTGCCTGTCTCTGTCCCACTGCTGGCGTGCTCGCGGGGGACAGCCCCCTTATCGCTCATGCTTGTGGGGGGCGCCAGGTGCGCGGGAGGGTTCAAAGCCGCAGCAAACTCTCTTGCCCACTGATTTTTTTTTCGATTTTTTTTTTGTATTTCTGACCGTCGATACCCCCTTCCATTTCATGACAAGGAGGGTGGTCGGGCCCGGGGCGGGGGGTATCGACGCCACCGAGAATTCTCTCTCCCCCTCTCTCTCCCTCTCCCTCTCTCTCTCCCTCTCTCTCCCTCTCTCCTCTCTCTCTCCCTCTCTCCTCTCTCTCTCTCTTTCTCTCTCTCTCTCTCTCTCTGACAAAACCACGCGTCACGTTCTATAGGGGCGGACGCTGCTGACGCTGGCGGCCGGGACACTCGAATTAATATTTTGACGCCATCCGTCAGCCGAGCCGTCGACGCTCGCCGATAATTTTCCAATCACTGGGGCGAAATCGTTACAGGAGTAGATTGGCCGTCGTAGTAATGACCCTCTCTCTCTCTCTCTCTCTCTCTCTCTCTCTCTCTCTCTCTCTCTCTCTCTCTCTCTCTCTCTCTCTCTCGGCCCTACTGCATTTGTCTGCGCAGACATTCCCATTAATCGAAGCGGCCATGCGAGTGCATCTGTGATGGAGCTGGCCAAACAATCAGTTATATACGACCTTACCATTTTCTGTTAAAGAGAAAATATAGCGCAACATAAAAAAACGATAATTGCGAAATTGATCAACCCAGAGGTTTTTTTTTCAGTCCGCATTTTCCGTAACGGCCAAAACACCTGAGAAGTGTGTTGTATATATACTTCCCCAGAAACTGAAGGTAAAAAAAAATCTGTGACTTTCAAAAAAAAATATTTCAGCGCGCGGGCTTATCTGAGGTCTCGCGTGCTCACGAAATCCTTGACGCTCATTTCACTCGGCTCATGCTCTGGGATCTGCTGTATACGGGAAACAGGACCCATATCGCTCCCCCCCCCCCTTTTCTCTCTCTCTCCCTCCCTCTCTCTCTCTCTCTCTCTCTCTCTCTCTCTCTCTCTCTCTCTCTCTGGTTTTGTCTTTTCCAGGTTTCCCCTCTGAGAATCTGGAGCACGGTGGCGGTGGCGGCGGCGCGGGGTGCGCGCGGGCTGCTTATGGCGGCGTTGGCCTTCCGTGCCGTGCCGTGCCGGGGCAATCATGAAGCGAGACGAGAATAACGCGAGTAACGAGGGGCGACAAGGATGGCTGCAGGGGGAGGGGGGGGGAGGCCCCGCCTGATGGCCCAGTGAGGCTTAGGGCCCCGCGGAGCTCGGCTAGCCGGGCGCTGGGGGCGGCGCCGGGGCTACATATGATGGGGGCCCGTGCGGGGCCGGAGGCTCCAGCGGCTCCAGCGGCTCCAGCGGCGGTGCGATGCGAGAGGTCCTCCCACGGCGACACGGCGGCGGCGACTAATTTGAAGGCAGCGACGAGGAAGGATAATGAACGGGGCGGCGGCGGGGAGCAGAGAGCGCGTGGTGCGTGGCGGCGCGTGGCGGCGCGTGGCGCGTGGCGGCGCGTGGAGGCGCGTGGCGGCGCGTGGCGGCGCGTGGCGGCGCGTGGCGGCGCGTGGCGGAGGCGTGTCCGCGGCGACAGCCCATAAAAATAGACGGCAAACATGATGACGAGTTCAGTCAGCCGCCCCCGAGCGCCGGGGGATCCACTGTAATAGAGCCGTTTTTTTTTTTTTTGGAAATTACCAAACAATTAGGGGTTACAAAATTTTCTGATCATTGTTTGGAAATCCCCCCCCCTCCACTCCCCTCCAAAAAAAGGATTTTTTCCCCAAGAGTCGGAAACAAGGATTTTTGTGGATAGTACAGGTCGACGAGGGAAAAACAAAAATGTGGCAGGAGGTGGAGAAGCGAGAGGGGGTTGAGAGGGGGAGGGGAGGTACATTACACGATGCCGATGAGAAAGGGAGAGCGGTGAAAGGGAAGAAGGCGGAGGGGGGAGAGAGGGGGGACGGGGCGGTGAAAATCGGGGCGATAAGCTGAGAGCGAATAACCGAACCGGAGTCGCTTCATTATATTCGGGAGCGCGGACGCGTTTAAATTCACTCCGCGGTTCATTTTCGGCTCTCCGATCAATTTTTTCCCCCGATTTTTTTCAGTGGATGTTTGGGAGGGGGTCTGTCTGACGGCATGACTAACTGATCCGGTGCATCGAAAGTAGATAATATGATGCAGAGCCCCGGCGTGGCCAACTACTCCCGGGCTGATCGTTGTGTGCCCTGTTCATCCGCATAGCTCGAGAGAGCAACACAACACGGAGAAGGGAAGAGGAAGGGGAGGGGAGGAAGAGAGAGAGAGAGAGAGAGTGGTGTGCAGAGGGATGGGAGACAGAAAAAGGAGAACGGAGCGCACGAAATCGCACGGGGGACGCGGGCCGCATAAAAGAAATAAAATGGAAATGTGCAAGCAGGCTAGGCGGGTCGGTGGCGGGGCGGTGAGGAGGGGAGGGGAGGGGGAGGGGGGGGGGAGGGGGGGGAGGGCAGGTCCTCGGCCAGGCCAGGCCGGGCAGCCCGGCCGGCTCCTCCGTGCCCGATAGGAACTGTTATTGCTGCTCGCAGCGGTGGAGTATCGCGCCATGAAAGCCATTGCAGGCTGTCGGAGCGGTACAGCAGGCCGGGAGAGGCCCGGGAGGGGTCCGGAGGGGCCGGGAGGGGCCGGGAGGGTCGAACAGGCCGCCGGGCCGGGTCGTCGGGGTCGGCGGGGTCGGAGCGGCCCCTCTCGGCCGGCCCTCTGGCCTTGTTGTTGTCGTGGGCACACGACACCCTACAAACACCGCGCGGCCAGCCGCGCCTGCAGCACAGGGACCGCGCGCCGCACCCCCTCAAAACAAAACAAAAAAATAAATGAAAAAATGTATTAAAATTATGACTGGTGCTGCATTTAAAATATTAAATTGTGTTTCTCGGCGGGGACGTTAATGTGATGCCGCTGTGTCGGGCTGTGAATGGGGCCGGCGGCCGTGCCGCTCCAGCGTCATGCACTGCATCATCTCGCCCGCAGCAGCCGGGGGGGGGGGGGGCACGTCATCCGGTAAATGCAGGGGGAGGGAGGGGCACGTCAGACGGTAAATGCAGGGGCAGGGAGGGGGGCAGACGCTCGCGGGTGCGTGGCGTGGCGTGGCGTGGCGTGGCGTGGCGTGGCGCGGCGCGGCCAGCACCGACGGCCAGGGCATCCTCTGGAAAATGGGGTGCCGGAGGAAAATGTGCAGCGTCGGAAGTCCGAGGGCCGAGCCGAAGGGTTAGAGGCACCGCCTTGCAGCCGCCCCCCCAGGACCCGCCGTGCACGGCGGCGCGGCAGATAAGAGGGCGGTGTTTCCATTCTCCGCTCCCCTTCTTCCTCCTCTTCTTCTTCTTCTCCTTTTTTTTCCTCCCCCGTTGCTCCGCCTCCTCGCTGTTGTTGCTGCAACGGCAGCGGCGGCGGCGGCCGCGTCTCGCCTCGCGAAACTGACGACTCAATCGCCCTTCGGCTTTGCGTAATCCATTCTGAATGCCTGGCAGCGCATAGCGCCCTGCACCCGGCCCTCCCCTGTGCTGCTGCCTGCCTGCCTGGCTGCCTGGCTGACGGCTGGCGGCCCGCGCTGCACCTTGGAGCCCCCCTTGCTGCGGGTAAGGCAGGCCGGGAGTGGCCGGGCACGACCAGCAAAAGTCCTTTGCGTCGGTGATTTACGGTCCCTAGCTGCACGGGGGTTTTTATTTGTTTCAGCGGGGTGGGATTTCTATGCCACTTGTATGTTTTCAAGGTAAAGCGGAGCCCGCTCCTTCTTTTTTGTACTTTTTTGTACTTCTTCTTGAAACATTTTTTTGTGAGGTGCTTCATCCCCGTGGAGGCTTTGCTGTTGTTGTGGTCCCGAAAGGACGAGGAAAAGACAACACGGGAAGTGGGCGTGGCTCGTCCGCGCCGTCTGCTATCGAGGCTTCGCGTTATTTACGCCACATTCACTTTCGACCAGCGGCTTACACACGGACCGCGCCGCCTCTCTCTCTCTCTGGAGTTTGCGGGACTCGAATCTGAATCTGAATACGGCAATCTGGTTCGGGAGTGGACCCCCCGCAGGGCAGAGGCGCCAGGCGCCAGGGGCGTTGGTGGCCCCATCTCATCACCATGTCCATTTAATCGTGAAAACGCTCGGGACCCATGCCGGGGGGGGGGGGGGGGGGCGCCAGCTGTTTTATGAAGTCAGCACAGGTGGCGGAGGTATACACACGTACCCCCCACCCCCTCCCCTCCCCCCTCGGGGACCCCCGGCCACACAACCCCCCCTCCCCGCCCCGCCGGCCCCAAATCCATTGTCCCTCTGAAATCATTCGAATTAGAGAACAAAGCCTCGTGAATGAAAGCCACTGCTGGTCCCTTTGTTGCTCCAAGGCCCCCGGCCGGGCCCCCGGCAGCCCAACCCCCCGCTACCACCCGACGAAAGGGCCGAGGTGAGGACGCAGACGGATAGTGTGCGAGAGAGAGAGAGAGAGAGAGAGAGAGAGAGAGAGATGGGGGCTCCGTTGCCAATCAAACCCAGAGCGCATGCAGGCTGAATACGAACACAACTGGGCTGCCGGGCCGCGCTGTTCAGCGCACGGGGAAACGTGCGCGCGGCGCCAGTATTCGAACCTGTGACACACAGCGAGCTGGGAGTAGGCTGATTTGCATCGCACTGAAAAAAGGGAGTGACAAGAATATATGGATAAAAGCATCTCGAACCGAGTATTTAGTATAACGGTAAGAGGAAACCGTGCATTTTAGTCATCGAAAAATAGGGGAATAAATAATAGTAAAAAGATAAAACAAAAATGCGAAAGCGGAAAGGAAAGAGAACAATGCGGTACCGCGCCGCAACGCAGTGTCCCGCTAACCGCATCGCTTTTCGCGCCAGGAGAGCGGGGGGGGGGGGGGGGGCAGCGTGGCGGAGCCGTCGGGGCCGGCAGCTGCGTCCGCCGGGGAGGTGGGCAGCCGGGCGCGCCCGTACTCCCCCCTCTCCCCCTCCCTCGTTGCGCCCCTGCGCCGCTGCCGCCGCTGCCAATGCTCCGCACCGTCATACGGCGCCCCAGCTGACGCTTCATTCGATTCCAATTTAACGTCGAGGCCGCCGCCGCCGCCGCCGCCGCCGCCGCCGCCGCCGCCGCCGCCGCCGCCGCCGCCGCTGCCGCCGCCGCCCCGGAACCGATGTTCTGCTGCCCCCGGACCAATATGTAAGGATAAGACGCTGCGCTGTGCACCACGCCCCCCCCCCCCCTCACGCCCCGCTCGACCACTGCCTCCTATATATATATATCTCTCTCTCTTTCTCTTTCTCTCTCTCTCTCTCTCACCCTGTCACTCTCTCGCTCCCACCCTCACACCCCTCCCGTGCCGCTCATTCTCTCCTAACTCGCTCACTCTCCAGCACCGGCTCGACGCGCCCCACTCGAAACAAATGAAGGACGCACCGCCGCCCCGGAAGGACTTCACAACAACTCTCGCACTTTGGCGCGTGTTTTGAATGCCGCCGACGGCCGCAGTGTGTGTATGAGAGGGAGAGACGGAGAGAGTGTGTGGAGAGAGAGAGAGAGAGAGAGAGAGGGAGAGAGAAAGAGAGAGAGACACGAGGACGGACACGACTCCAGCGGCGTGTGCGTTCCTGTGGGTCACCGTCACACGGTCAGGTTCATTTCATTTTCTCCGCTGTATTTCCCGAACACACCCGCTCTTTTGGTGTTTGTGTCGGTAAAGTGGTTCCCCTCACGTTGTCGCGGGGGGCGCGGCGGCGCGGGGGCCGTGGGGCGGGCAGAAGGGGGCAGCCAGTAATGTCCAGACAATTTGGCAATGCGGGACGATGTCGGAGGGGGGGGGGGGGGGGGGGGCGGCCCGTACGTGGTAATGGCACCGTGCCGCACACCCTCCTCCGGAGCTCCGGCCACTAGGCGGCCCACACACACACACACACACACACACACATGCTCACCTGGAGGGAAGTGTCGCCCAGCACCGGGCACAACGGGGTACATGACAACGGTCCATCCATTTATCAAAAAAAAAAGGAATACCACTCTGGAATTATTTTTCCGTGGTGTGTATACAGATGCGTGGACAGGGTTTGGGCCGGTTTGTCGTTGCTCCGTGGCCGCTGCGCTTCCCTTTGGGCGTGTGCATACTCCACCCCAGCCGGCCTCCTGGAAGCAGGTGTGACCCTGCCGGCCCAACCGGCCCGATACAGCCCCTCGCCCCCCGCCGTGTGGCGCCAGCAGTGTCGACCTCCCCCCCCCCCCCCCCCCCCCCCCCCCCCCCCCCCCCCCCCCCCCCCCACCCCCCGGCCACCCCACCGCGCCGCACCGCGCCGCGCAGCGCGTCCGCGGGGGTAAACCACTAGGGTCCGGGTCGTCACTCCACCACCACAACCCTTCATGTGTGTGTGTGTGCGCACGCCTGACGCTGCCCCACCCCCACCCCTCTCACACACACACACACACACACACAGGCTGACCGCACGCGCTGGTGGCGCCGCCGGGCCGGCAGCTCTCGCTAATCCGGGGTCACCACCTTTGCTCAGTCTCTGCCCCCCATCTCCCTCCCCCCCCCCCCCCCACCTCCTCCTCCCCCGTCTCGGCTATTACCCCACCGATTGCCGCCCGGCGCGACCCTTTCACCGGATATTGTTTTCTTGTTTACGTTTTTGCGAGGGCGGCGGGGGGTAGCAGCTGGCCGGAGATAATACACGGGCGCGGCTTAGGCGCGGCCGCGGCAGCGGTAGCGGCGGTAGCGGCGGTAGCGGCGGTAGCTGCAGCAGCAGCAGCAGCAGCAGCAAGAGGCTAATCCCAATCAGACCTTGTCGGACCACGATCGGGACCTACGGGCCGCCAGCATCGCGCAAAACCTAACTCCATTTCTCACAGATCCCAGCGAGCGTGTGTGTGTGCGTGTATGAGTGAGAGCGAGAGTTTTTTTTATTGAGAGCCGGCCCCGCCAGTAACGTAGCACCAAGACGAATTTTCTTGGGTATTTCCTGAACGAATGTAAGGTAGAAATTTTTCGATGAATTCGACAAAGTTCGTTCCGGAATGTGATCACATCGATTTACAGACACCTTGCTTTCCGTAAGAAATTAAAAAAAAAACATTTAAATTTACGAGAGAAAAAAACCGCGGCAAGTTTGAAATGTACGCGCGTGCGGGTGCGTTGCCCGCGCTGCCCGCGGCCCTGATACATGCGGACCGCTATCCTTGTTGCCACTTGCGACTTGCGGCGTGTAACACTTCCAAATCCCTTCCAGGCGCCGCCAACAGCCGCCCGAAGCCACCCTCTCTCTCTCTCTCTCTCTCTCTCTCTCTCTCTCTCTCTCTCTCTCTCTCTCTCTCTCGCACAAAGCCACCCTCGTCAACCCCCTCCACACCCCCCCCCCTCACGCGTCCCGCTGCTGCTGATATCTGAGCGAAACGCGACAACAAAAGCCCCGGCAGCGGCGGCAACGCCATGTAGTTTATGTATACAGTACGGCGGCGGCGGCGGCGGGTGGATTCGAACCCGCGGTGGTTGATGACTGGGGGGCAAATAGCAGGAGCAGCAGCAGCAGCAGCGGCGGCGGCACAGCAAGGTTAGGTACGGCTTCGATCAGACAAAGCGTCGAGGGGATGGCGCGCGGCGGCCGAGGGGAGCCGTTTCGTAAATATTCGCGTCGTGTACGCGAGGACAGGGAGTATAGCGGCGGCCTGCTGTTTTTGATATTGTTGATTTTTTTATTGTTGTTTTTTTTTTGCCTGCGTTGTTGTTGATGTTGTTGTTATTATGGGGGAGTTATGGGTTAAAGTGAGGGGGCGGGGGTGGGAGTGAACGTTATATTGCTGTGCCAGGGGGGAAGGAAGGAAGGAAATAAGTACGAAGGGGTCGCATGGACGCGACTCCCACGCCACGCCACGCCCCGCCACGCCCCGCCACGCCCACCTGTGCCCGTCAGCGAAATAATGTCACGGCAGAAACAAATCCTTGAGAAGCCTACGACGCGGATGAAGGCGGGGTTGGGGGGAGGGGGTTAAGATGCTCCGGGGAGAGTTATGTGCATAATACTGCGATCCGAGTCCGGGGGGGGGGGCCGTGCAGCTGGGGGGGGGGGGGGGGGGGGGGGGGGGCAGGGGGGGGGGGGGGGCTCACGTAATCCGACATAGCACCGCACACCGCTGCCGTGCGCGCGCGCGGTTTGAACGTCGTCGTCCTTGAGAGTGCGCCTGGAGGCCGATCGCCGAAGCGGAGTTCCAGCACTGCCGTCGGACTCAACCTCTCCCTCTCTCTCTCTCTCTCTCTCTCTCTCTCTCTCTCTCTCTCTCTCTCTCTCTTTCCCTACCTCCTTTCCTCTCTCCCTCTCTCTCTCCCTCTCTCTCTCTCTCACTCTTCTTTCTTCCCCCTCAAACGCCCCCACACTCCTCACCCTGACGGCAAAGTAATTGACAGTCGGAAGATGGGTGTGAAGTTATCGACGGCTGCGATGCGGAAGTCTTCTCCTCGCCTCCGTGCAGCGCGCGCGGCGTGCGGCCGGTTGGCAGCGCGGCGCGGGGGTTGGCAGCAGCGCGTGGTGTTGGCAGCGCGGGGGTTGGCAGCCGCGGAGAGAGAAGAGAGAGAGAGAGAGAGAGGTGGCGCCGCCAGTGGCGCCGGCGCCATAAATAAAAGCCGCTATCGCGGCGTCCATCTCCAGCTTTATGCCCTGCATGTGCTCGAGACCGCGACCTAAAAGCCGGGGCGGCGCGCGCGGCCGCGGCTGTGCGGGCAGCAGGGGTCAGCCGCGGCCCGCGGCCGTCGTGCGGGGCCGGTGATGGCTCTGTGGATAGCGTGCTGATATCTGGCACCGTGACGACCGCGGTTCGAATCCTCGCTACATTTTTTTTTATATTTTAGTTTCCTGGGGCTATTTTTATTCTTGCACGGACGGGGTGTTGTGCGAGAGTTGAGGCCTTCTAGATTTCTCCTCTCTCTCTCTCTCCCCCGGCGTGGCGCCCGACCCGGCCGCCCCCCGCGCATAAAAAGAAGAAGAAAAATTGTCATTTCGAGCGGCGTTGATCCCCGTGGTCGTGACGCATGGCGGCCATCGGAGACGTCACTCCGATTCGGGGGATCACATCGCAAACGCGCCCCGATACACCACCAGCGGTAGAGAGACTCGGTCGGCGTTATAGAGAGACACGGAGTGTTGGGCTCTCGCCGCAGCGTTAGAGAGACACGGTCGATCTAGCCATCGACATGGTGTGTCGCTATCCAGCCAGCGCCCGATACACCGGCCATAGCGGTAGAGAGACCCGGACTCTGGCTCCAGACGGCGTTAGAGAGACAGGGCGTATCGCCCTCGCCGCAGCGTTAGAGAGACACGAGGCCTGAACGTCTGGGGCTGCGTCTTACGTTGTGTAGGTCTGGGCGGCTCGGCTGCGGCGAGCGCCCGGGGGGTAGGCTGCCCGCCGTGCCTGGCTGTCCGGCGGGTCGGCCCGCCGTCCCGGCGCCGTCCGCCCGAGCAGCCAGCCAGCCGGCCGCCGAGGCGTCCACAGACCACGTAACGCCAGCAACGTCTTACACGCCTTCAGGGCGGCGGATTCTCGCGGCCTCCGCGAACGGCGCTACAAAGTATTACGTGGCATTAATAGACCGTCCGGCAGTGATAATAAACTGACGGACATACGCCACCGTGCCCGGCGACTGGCGCCATGGTAACCGAATTGATGAGGGCGCAGCGTGTGTGTGTGTGTGAGCACGGGTTAGCCGCCACATATGCGCGCACGGGAGCGGCACAGATTTATTCCGCTCTGTTTCGGCTCTCTCGCGTCGCGCGCGCGCGCGCTTCCACCTTGTCGAAGCCGCTCTAACTAAATGCAACACACACGGCATTTACGTTGGTGGCACCGAAGCGAGCGGCGGCGGCGGGGAAGGGAGGGTGGGAGTGAAGGGGAGGGGGGGGGGGAGGGGGAGGGGAGGGGGAGGGGAGGGAGGAGGCGCACTGCATCCGTGCCGTATGAGGCCCAGGCTGCAAAACACAGCTAAACGTTAATAATCGTGTTCGGGTCACTGGTTCAGCGAATTGCCATGCTGGCCCATTGTTTCGCATTAAACAGCTGTGGTAGGCCGGCTTCAACGCGGCGCGCGGGACACAGCGAGAGAGAGAGAGAGAGAGAGCAGAGAGAGAGAGATGGGCAGTCAAATCGCATTGGAATTGTTTTCATGCTCCATCAACAATGTCATCTCTCGCCCCGTTTGACGCGATCCATCCGCCGCAACCAAATTATAATTTACTGCCCATCCCTTTTCTGAAAGTTATCTGAAAATAAAAGTGAGCGGAAAAAAAAATTAATTGTGACCACTTGTGGTTGTTTCTCTTATGTAGTGTGTGTGTGTGTGTCTACTTCCTGCTTGAATATTTTTTTTCAAAACTCTGCTGCATTTTCATATTCACTTCCTCGCTTTAACTTGTGTTGCTGTTTTTTTTTTTTTTTTTTCAAATTCCGCGCGCGGCAGTTCTGCAGGTGCTCTGTGGGCTCTTGCTGTGTGGAGGCTACCCGGCGCCGCCAACCTCCCCCCAAATCACTCCCCCGTCGACCGCCAGCTGAGAGGAGGGAGGGAGGGAGGGAGAGAGGAAGGCAGGCAGGCAGGGAGGCTGCATATCGGCTCCGTGATGCCCAACTCGCGGAATGACCAAAGTTGTATAGTTTATGCGCGGGGTGACGCGGGTTCGAATCCCCGCGACGACAACTGCCGTGCCCGCGCCGCCGAGTTCCCCTCCTGCCGCCCGCCTCGGTGTGACAGAGACGGAGAGAGTGAGAGACAGAGAGAGAGAGAGGCTGGTAGTCTGAGGCCGCACGGAACACCACAGCCTGCTACATTGGGTACAGCGGCGGTCCTAGGTCCGGGTTATGGTGTTGGCAGTCTGTTGGTATCTCAGTCAGCAGTCAGTTATTTGTCTGTTTAATCTCCTTATCCGCACCCACTCACTCTCTGTACCGCTCAAGTCTGTTAGCCTCGCTCAGTCCGTCTGTCTGTCTGTCTGTCTGTCTGTCTGTCTGTCTGTCTGTCTGTCTGTCTGTCTGTCTGTCTGCTGTCACCCGGTGACCGCTCTGAAAGAGGCATGGACAGCACGTTTTCCTCTAGCCGGGTCTGGTCTGGCCGCGTCCAGGTGGGAGGGCGGGGCGGGCATTGTATGAAAATCATGTGGGAGCCCTCCGCGGCGCCCGCCGCTGCCCACTCCTCATGAAGACGTCAGAGCCGAGATCCCGGACTGTCATGACATGTCACGAAGCCGTCGCGAGGCTGTCTGTCCCCCCCCCCTATGCGTCACTTTCTATGCCTCTCTCTGTCCTACTCTGTCATACACTTTTCTCTCTCACACGCACAGAGTGAACACTCTGGGACACCTCCAGTCGTGATGGCAAGTCAACCCAAAAAAAAATTAATTGAAAGATGTTTTTTTTCCTGCAAGTTTTGAGTTGTTTTTTTTCGGATAAACACACGGCTTTCATCAGTTTTTTTTTCTAAAAACGAAATTTTTCTCGCGCGCGTGAAGCAAAAGTCGGTGTGAATAGCGAAGCAGGCCTCTTGGCCAGCGGCCACCGCCGCCGCCGCCGTGGACTGCGGGACGGCGAAATGCACGAGGGCCTCGCCAATGGAGCACAACTCGTGAGCTCTTGCAATATTTAGCCCCTCTCCCCGCGGGGGGGCTCCGGGCCGGGCGGCGGCGGCGGTGTAGCGCATGGCGGACTGTCTTGTGAGATTTAACCGAGCAAGAGAGAGAGAGAGAGAGAGACAGACAGAGAGAGACAGAGAGCGCTGTGCGGACCAACGGTGACGCGTGCAGGAACAGAGGGGAATCAGGATGGCGCGATATGTGAGGAACATATCTCTGCCGGGCAGCGCGGTGGCACACACACTGCGCACTGCTCACCCGGGCTCAAAGGCCCCACTCTCCTTCCTCCCTTCTCTCTCTCTCTCTCTCTCTCTCTCTCTCTCTCTCTCTCCCTCCCTCCCTCTCCGGCAGCACGGCTCGTTGCGGCCAGCTTGGCGGCCGCTTTGGGGTACCTCCGCACCGCAGTTACTCTGTCACAGGACGTCGGCTCCGCATATGGCACGCGCAGATATGACCCACACCAATTACGGGACCATCAAAAGCCGTGTCTCTCTCCCTCTCTCTCTCTCTCTCTCTCTGTCTCTCTGTCTGTCTGTCTCTCTCTCTCGCCCTTCCGTCTCTCATCCCACCCCCTTCCGAGCCTTGCCCTTCTAATGCTGGGGACCGTAACCCCCCCCCTCCCCCGTCCCCTCCTCCGGAGAGAGCAAAGAAGCAGGGGGCGCGTACGTCCGACAGGGAGCTGCGAGCGCTTGGCTGGGCCCCGGCCAAGGCCCCCAAGGCCCCGGCAGCCGGGCGGGGCTGGTTTGTGGTAGGGATTACAGAGGCGGGGGGCCCGGGGGCCGCGGTACCCGAGCCGAAGCCCCCTCGATGCCGTGCGCCCCGCTGCTGGCCCGTCCATGTGATGAGCACGCAGATTACGGACAAAGTTTGCACCCCGCCCGGCCATCCGACCCCCGCTAACCGAGCTGCACCCATATTTTCCATGCAGCAAAAAAAAATGGTATTTTTTTTTCAATCATATTTTTAGGCACGGAGTTATTTTTTTCACATGGATTATTTCCACTTAATTTTCTTGTGTACTTAGTTTTTCGTTCACTTATATTTTTTCCTTCAACTTTTTCACCTCTTAACTGTTACTGTTGTTGCTTTTGCGCACGCCAGACTTTTTCTACTGCAGTGTGTCGCCGCCAGACGCGCTGCCGAAAATGCGCTCCTCTTGGGATGTGCAGCGGAGACGCGTCATCCGTGACTTTATACGCGCGCGAAAATCTGCATAAATCGATTAGTATGTATGCGGCGGGGGCGGGTTAATGCTTGTGGAGTGGCGCGGCGGGCGAGGCCGGCTGGGGTCCGTCCAGCCGGCCCAGGGTCTCGGACTCACCCCTGTCGCTCCATTAGGCTCGCCGGGGACTGTGTCTGTCCTGCTCGCACTCCCTCGGGCCGCCGGGGCCGAGGCCGGGGACCAATGAGACGGACAGAGACGGGGCGACGGCACGGCGCGGCCCCCGCTCCTGTCCTGTCTCGTTCACTAATCTCGCCGTCGCATGGCGGGACATGGCCGCCTAGTTCGCTTTGGACCGGACCCGGGGCGAGGCCGGGCGACGCAGCCTCGGGCCGAGCAGCAGCCAACCGCTCGCCCCCTTCCGTCCTTTTCTATCCGTCAGGAAATACGGTCAAGTCCCTCTCTCCCCGTCTCCCTTCCTCCCCCAGCGAGCTCCGCCGCGGAATTCACTGGGACAGTTTACTCTTTCGTCAGCGGCGTAGGATCGTGGAGCGGTGTCCCGTCCCGCCCCGCGCTGTCAGGCGGAGAGACGACCCGCAGGCCGCGGCGCTCCCCGGCGGAGAACCGAATCAGACTCGGCCCGGCGCTGAAACAAAATTACCAGCAAATTACACCGGAAGTTTGGCACCGATAAAAAGCCACCGACTCTCATTTTCTTTCCACAATTTATCGTACAATTTTTTTTTAAGGGTCCTGACGGGGACAGCGAACGACAGAAGCGTTACGTAACGTAATGTGGACGACCCTTAAGGGCCGGGGTCGGGCCCAACGCACACGATAGTATGAGGAGGGGGGCGTGGCGTGGCGGGGCGTGGCGGGGCGGGGCGGGGCGTGGCGGGGCGGGGCGGCGCGACGCCCCGTGCGTTAAAAATTTAATCCTGTGGAGATGGTGCTCGCGGGGGGGTAATGGTCCGGCCCGGATTCCTTCTTATTCACGACGAGTCGGAGCGTAAAAATAAACTTTATACTACAACAACAGCAGCAGCAGCAGCAGCAACAACATCCGTGCGAGGGCCGGCGGACTAATTTCATAGAGTGGGGCGACAGTAAAACCTTTAACTAGACTTTACGCTGCGGCTCCGCCTCGCGAGTTTACGGCGGCCGGGGTTAATGAGGTGACGGCGGCGCCCTCGAATCACAGCCGACGCGCCGGCCGAGCGGGCTGACGCGCGTCATTCCCAAGCCGCCGGCGGGGGTTCAATTCCCCAGGCGGCCGTAGCGCTTTTATATCGCTTTGTTTTTTTTTCTGTGGAGTGTAATATCCTTCTCGGTGGCAGCCACGCTGCTCCTGGTCCTCGACGCCGAAAGGGAGGACAGTGCGCTTCCTGTTGTGTATTTGTGTGTGTGTGCGTGTGTGTGTGTGTGTGTGTGCGTGCGTGTGTGTGTGTGTGTGTGTGCGCGCGCACGCCGCTGCCACACAATCCCTCACGTTGGACAGGAATAAGTGTTTCCTTGTCGCGTCTGGGCCCAGCGCGCGCAGCTGTCAGCGGACATAATTTTTAACTCGCTCGTCGCCAGCGACTTGACGCTGCTCTGCCGAAATCCGCGGGCGCGTGTGTGTGTGCGTGCGTGTCTGTGTGTGCGTGTGTGTGCGAGCGTAATTTTGGTGGAGGCGTTGTGGTGGTGGGGGGCGTTCATACAAACGTAACTCACCAGCGGGACCTATATTTAAAACGCGGACGCGGTCTGTTACGTTGGTATGTGAACGGCGGGTACGCGGGGAGGTGCGGTGGCGTATGCGGGCGTGGTGTGTGTGTGTGTGTGTGTGTCAGTGTGAGAGTGTATGTGTGTGGAATGCAGCCAGATGGAAATTAATAGGGAGGGCAGCAGGGGAGGGTACGTGATCAATGATTTTCCATTGACCACGACGCCGCCACCGTGGCGCCCTGCAGCCGCTGCCGCCGCCGCCGCCGCCGCAGCAGCAGCAGCAGCGGTCCGAAAGAGGTCAATTAGTGCGAGCACGGGGAGCGGAAGGTCAAGTGGACGAGTAAAGAGGACAGGGCGGCGGGGACGGCCGCGTCCGACGGCCGCCGAGCTGCCGACCGCAGACGCCACGTTCAGTTTGAACCGCGAGGCTGCCCGCGAGACCAGGCCGCAGTGGTCCACGCGCCCAACCCTGTCAGCCTGCCATTCCTGTCAGCCCTGTCAATTCTGTCAGTCCTGTCAGCCTTGTCAAAGGCCGCTTCGCGTGGCGACGCGCCGCGCAGCCATCCCGACCCGCTTCGCGTGACTGTACTCTCGAATCGCCGCACCGCCTTGCGTCGGCTCGGCGAATAATCCCACCCTCCCGCCGGCGCGGTAATCGTGTACACTTAAGAGGGCGCTGGCTGCGCTGGCTGCGCGGGCTGCGCGGGCTTGTGGGATGCGCGGCCGCTCGGCAAACACAATCCACCCTTCATTCTGTTCCCGTCGGTTCCTGCGCACACACTGGGCGCGCCCCACCCCGACCCCCTCTCCCACGACACACCCCGCAGCTCCCCCCCTCTCCCCCCCCCCCTTTCACTCGCACCATCTGACGAGTCGACAAAAGCGTACTACAGCAGGCTGGAGTCGTTCCGTCAGGCGGCTTTGCTCCCCAATGGGGGGGTGTCCCCTTGCTGGAGATGGGGGCGTCGTAGGTTATGCAAGGGTGGGTTCAGCTATGTGTCTCTGTTCGGGATCGCGGATCCTCCGTTATTCGTACAAAAATATTACTTTGAAAAAAATTGAATAGTTTTTTTTTATTAAATAAAAAAAATGAAAAAGGGTCCTGTGAGCCCTGGCTGAAACTGACCATGAGCTGGGGCCGCGAGGAGCGACCGGCGTTGCCTACCCTCCAGGAGCCGTGCTGGCAAGCCGCCTCAGACTTACTCCGACGGCCGCCCCGCCCCGCCCCGTTGTCCCGGGCGATGAGAGATGTCGTGTTGACGCCGGAGGGAGGGGCGGATCCAGGCGGGGCAGCAATTGGGGGGGGGGGGGGGGGGCAGCAGCGGGGCAGCTGCGGGGGTCCCCACGTCATCTTGCCGCGTGGCGAAAAAGAAGCTCTGCGAGATGAGGAGGACATGATGATCCCCCTCCTCTCTCCCTCCCTCTCCTCTCTCTCTCTCTCTCTCTCTCTCTCTCTCTCTCTCTCTCTCCTCTCTCTCTCTCCCACTCCCTCTCCGGGACATTCCGGTCACGTGCGCGCCGCAGCTCATATGGCCGCCCGTGGCCGGGTCACTAATTAGGTGCCAACTTGCCACGGGAACGGATGAAACAGGGAGGAAAGGGGAGGGACACTGCGGGCCCACCTCCCCTCTCACTCTCTCTCTCTCTCTCTCTCTCTCTCTCTCTCTCTCTCCCTCTCTCTCTCTCTCTCCGACACACCACCGGACGTCCAGCGGCAGACAAACGCCTAAACTATATAATACCTCGGCATCGATGCCCCCGGCGGGGCCCCCGGCGGGGCCCTGGGCGGCAGATGAGGGGCGGCGCGACACCCTCGTTTGGCGCGGTGCCCGCGGCCGCGCCGCCCCGGATCCACAAAACCACGTGACCCGAGGCCGCACAGCCGAGCGCCCCCTCCTGCTGCAATAAGGAAGTATATGGCATCCATCTTTATATATTCAGTGCCACATTAATTGATATGAAAGAGGGAGCGAGAGAAGCTGACCATTCTTTTCTTTTTTTTTCCTAATTTTTTTTTTTCATTGAAATTTTTTTTGTTTCTCCTGCTGGCGGTTTGCCACGCTGACACAGCCGCAGCAACAGCAGCAGCAGGCAGGCAAGCAAGAGCTCTGAGTAACTCGGTCACAAACAGAGAGCAGCAGAGGGCCGAAAAGGAACGGCACGCGCGCGCACGGCGGAGGGTGATGAGAGAGCGGCGCGTGCTGGAAGAGCTGGAAATGAATATGCTCCATAATTATTGCCGTCCCCTCGGCGGTGCTCCCGGCCCGGGGACGTCAGCAGCTAACCTTGTTTGCACGAAAAAATCTCCCTCTATCTCTCTCTCTCCCCCAACTCTCCCTCCCTCCCCACTCTCCCTCTGTCTCTCTCTCTCTCTCTCTCTCTCTCTCTCTCTCTCTCTCTCTCTCTCTCTCTTTCTGCGCAGCGGGATTTGAACCCGCGGACCAAACGAGGCACCCGCGCGCAGAGAGTTGCTCGGTTCTGGTGCACCCGGCCGTAAAGCAAGGGTGTCACCGGCAGCAACAGCCCTCCCTACTCGCCCTCCCCCCACAGCAGCTCCACCTTCCCGCCGCGGGGGGGGGGGGGTCGTCCACAAATGATGTAACACGGCCTGGTGGGCCTGCGGCGCGCGTGCTGTTACGTGGCTTGTGGACAGCCCCCCTCTTTTGCCGTGTGTACGCGCCGTCGGCCCGGCGCAGTGCAGCCCTGCGGGCCCTGCGGGGCCGACCTGTCGATAGCACGAAGATGGAGCAGTCGGAGCGAGTAGTTATTCGCAGTCGTCCCCCCCCCCCCCCCCACCCCTCGCACGCCGTCTTCTTACTTTATTCCCCATCACTTTCCCCGGCGAGTTGAGCTTCAAAAGATTTTCCTTGCTCCCGTTTTATGTAAAGATAACGTCCGATACGTCATGTCAAAAAAAAAAACATCAAGTAGTATAATAAGTCGTATGCAAAAAAGACGAGAATGCAAAACAAAAACGAGTGGCGTGAATGGAAGATTCTATGGTGACCAGCTCTCTCTCTCTTTCTCTCTCCGTCTCTCCCTCGCTCTCACTCCCACTGTCTCTCTCTCTCTTTCTCTCTCTCAGACCCACACGGCGTGTGTGCCATCTATATCTCCTCCCGAAATATCGTACAGCGATACATGACGACTTGCCACGGCGAAGGAGAAGGAAAAGGAGGGGTAGGAGGTGGGCGGGCGGGCGGGCGGATTTGAAAGACGACGCAAGGCCGCTGCGGGTTCGATTCCCGCCGGCGCCACCGCCACGCACCAAGAAAACGTAATTGGGGCTTCCCGCTTGCAGCTGTAGCAGCTCCTCTCTGTTCGCGCGGTCGGCGGCGTTTGGCTTTCTGAACGCGGTGCGGCGGCGAAGAAGTACTCGCTCCTGGAAGAAGGGGGAAGGAGGGGGGCGGGGCAAAAAGAAAAGTGGATACCGACCAATAGCGCTGCCCAGAGCCGAGACTCGAGCCCTCTGCGAGGGCCCCCATCGCCCCCGCGGGCCCCGCAGACCCCCATGTCGATGGCTATCATGTCTCTCGGTCGGCCATGGCCGCTCGCCCGTCCGGCAGCGAAAGCCTTTAGCAGACACGTCCACGAACCACGTAACGACCAGCAAAACTGTTATCTATCCTTCTCTCGCTCGCTCATGGAGGAACCCCGCCTTCGAGTGCGACAGAGATGGCATAGCCCTCCCGTGTCGTCCGCTAAAACGCATTCCTCAGTCGCCGTGTGTTAAATTAACCACTGCATTATTTGATCGGGCACAGCTGGTCGTGGTGGGGCGTGGCGGAGGAAGAGAGAGAGAGAGAGCAGAGAGAGAGAGAGAGACAGAGAGAGAGAGAGAGAGAGAGGGGAGGGGACCGACCGTGTAATGACCTCCTGGCCAGCGGCATGCTCCATATGGTATGGAGAAAGACAGAGAGCGAGGGAACGTGAGAGAAGAAGCAGAGAGAGAGAAAGAGAGAGCGAGTCTCCCTGCCGGCCGCTTGGGACCATCTGGGACGGGCAGAGTTTTGCTGTTGCTGCTTCCTCGTCCTCACCCACGCCTGGAGCCAGCGAGCCGGGCAGTGGGAGAGAGACAGCGAGAGATAGAAAGAGAGAGAGATGGAGAGGGGCGGGGGGCATGTGGAGCGGTCTGGCGGTCCCACCTCACGACAAGCCGAGTCCAGAGAGAGAGAGAGAGAGAGAGAGAGAGAGAGAGAGAGAGAGAGAGAGAGAGGAGCAGCTGAGGCAGCAGCCAAAGGATCGTGACGTTTTAAACCGGTCGCTCTCAGACTCGGTCGCGTTCACCATACCGCTGCACAGCGGCGACTCTTCAGAGTGAAAAAATAAAAACAGAGCGAATATTGTGTGAAAAAATAGTTTGTTGAAAAGGCAGGCGCAGGATTATGATTTTGCCGCAATATAATGAATGGATAGGAAACACAGAAGCCATTAAAACTCGCCACATGTACTCTCATAGCGTGGCAGCTAATTTGAATCAACTCTCCCGTGCCTCCCTATCGGGGCTCTGTTGTTGTTGTTTTTATTATTATTATTGTTTCAATCAGAGCGCTCCGGTGCGGGGGAGGGGGCTCGGTTACGCTAGCCATGTGCCCCTAATAGTTTCCCCCGGCCCCCCCCCCCCCCCCAGCACTTGACTGGTTTTGGCTCCGCGGACTGGCTCTTCTTTATGTCCCCTAGCGCCCACGTATCTGAATGTGTTGTCGCCGGTGGCGGTCTGGCTGCGAGTGCGAGAGAGATGGGACGCCCCACGACTGTAGAAGCGAGAGAGAGAGAGAGACGGGCATCCCCGCGCGGTCGCAGGCATCTCTCTTGCACTACCGCAGTCAAATGCGGCGTGCAGTCTCTCTCTCACTCATGGCTCGGGTGCGCGGGGGCCAAAGGTGCGGGCCGCGCCGCGGCGGCGGCCCTGGCAGCGGCTTTTCGTCACCCGCCAGATTGGAGTGAGTCACCGGAGGGAGAGAGAGAGATGTGTGGTCAGAGAGAGAGAGAGAGAGAGGCACGCGGCAGTGGCAGAAATAAATACAGGTGGATCTGCGCGACTGTCGTGGCGGCGGCAAATGGCCGACTTCCAGTCGTCAACAATCCCGCGGCGCTAAATAATCCGCGGGCCGCGTCCATAAACCAGGACGGATCCCCCGCGCTGCGACCCTCCCCGACGCCCCCCGACGACCCCCCTCCTCCTCCCGGTCAAGTGAAAAATGGAGAGCGGGCTAATTTGACTTTTTAATTGCCGTGTTTGTCTTCCCTTGTTTCTTTGGGTGATGTGCCGCGCCTGCTGCCGGGCAGAGATTGTGTGGAAGTGTGGCGGTCCCCGGCAGGGCACACGGATCGCGACACGGCCGGATCACACTGGCCGTGCCGGCTGGGCTCTTAGCGGAATGAATGTCTCTTTGTGAGTCTAAGTCGCCGTGCCGTACGGTAGGAGTCGGCCCGCCCGCCCGCCCGCCCGGCCGCCGGCCACGCCGCGCTCGACCCATTTCTTTTTCTCCGTTCTATTTTCTTCTCTGCGTTTTTTTTTTCTCGGCGAAGTAAATGGAACTGAGTTGAAGGCGCTAGAGAGGACAAAAAAAGAGAGAAAAAGAGAGACACCTCCTCACCTTCCCCGCGCCGGTCTCTCAAACTTGCAAATGCCGCGCTGCGCCGCCTTCATTAATCCGGAACTTCCGGCGGCTCCAGCATTCGGGCATTTGACTGTTTGTTTGCTGCACATAACAAACCACCGGCTGCTACTCTTCACTCTGACGTTTGTTATTTCGCCCGCCAGTTTTTCTCCGCTTTTGCATATTTCTAGTGCGTTTAGTGATGCTGTCTTTTTCTTCCCCTCCGTTTTCCTTTTCGTCTCCTCTTACGAGCTTCCTCTCATTTTGCGGCAACCATCAATCTCATCGGAAGAGGCGATTACCCATTCCACTTACACCCCCCGCGCGGCATTCATCTGTTATTCTCTGACGGAGCAGCGAGTTCCGTTTCCGCCGAGAAGAATTGTTCTCCGCCCGCGAACCGCACCAGCGCGCGGCGCGGAACCCTGGCCGGGCCAAGCCGCGCGGGCTCCCGCAGCCAACGCCCGCCGCAGCAATCAACCCGCACCAATTTACTTCCGGCCAGAAAACATTTATTCTTCTTCCTCCCGCCGGCTTGATTTACTATTTTCTTTGTTTTTGCTATTTTCCGTTTTTGCTGCCCCGACGCGAGAAGGCGGTGTTCGACGTCATCTCAACCCCCCCGGCTGCCCCCTGCGGGACCGCGGCGCAGCCACACAGCAGGCGGCGCTGGCAAAGCTTCGTAACTCAGAAGATAACCGCCTCGCCTATCGGTGCCGGGGGGTCGGCGCGAGGCTAGGCGGCGCTTGGCTCCCGCCTGCTTATCTCCCTCCCTCCCTCCTCCCCTGCTCCAGAGACAGATAGAGAGAGAGGGGGAGAGAGTGTCCCCCTCAGACCGCAATCTATAATTCAATCGAGGCAGAGAATTTGAAACATCAAAAGGAGAGCTTATAAACCTCGCCTTCCCCCTTCTCCCCTGGCCAGGTCACCGTCCCCCCGCCCCCTGGCCCCGGGGTGCGGTGTGCAGGTCCTACAGCGGGGCCTCCACCGCCAGCGCGAGGAGCGGAACGCAGAGCGGCCAAGGTGGGCCACGTTTCGCGTTCTCCTGCAATAAAATTCGCGGCTCCTACCGACTACTGCAAGAGAAAAATAAACTATGTTCCGTTTTGCTTGTTAATTTTTTGAAAAAAAAATTAGAGAAGCAATCCTTTACGAAAATGCGTGTCCTTTACCTCTTCTGGGGACAGAGAGAGAGAGAGAGAGATAGAGGGAGAGAGAGCCCTGCGGGTGCGGCCAGAAAGCCCAGGCCCGGCCGTGCGGCGGCGGCGGTAGCGCCCTGAGCGTTCCTCATTTTGTTTTTAAATGGATCAGGCGAGCCCGCCCTTTTCCAACCGGGTAAACCTGCGCTCGGCACGACCAATGAGTCTCCTCCTCTTCCCCCCCCCCCCCCCCTCTCTCTCTCTCTCTCTCTCTCTCTGTGTCTCTCTCGCTCCTCCTCCTCAAACGGAGCGCGCGCAAACGCGATGAAGGAGACCGAAAATCACGTCCAATTTCCCTTCCTTATTTTTTTTTTGTTACTTTGTTTTCGTGCGCGCGAAAAGGCTGTGACATTCAAAAGCGCGCGTTCGCCGTGCGTGACGCCGCGGGGGGGGGGGGGGGGGGGGGGGGGGGGGGGAGGCGGAGACGAGGCCGACCGAGAATTTCATTTTCCCCGTTCCGCTGTTTATTTATCTAACTCGGAGCAAACTGGACTTGCGCGGCGGTGGCGGTGGCAGCGGGCCCTGGGCGATCCTTATCCTCTCGGACGCCGCTGCTGCCGCGTGCTGCAGTGTTGATTCAGGGCCCCGCACGGCTTTGTGCCCATCACGATCGGAATAAAGAGGATATGAGGCGTTGTCGTCGTGAGGTAAGCCTTCGTGTCCGAGTGTTGTGTCTCCGGCACCTGCTGCTGCCGCTGCTGCTGCAGTGGTAGGCTCACACAGGCACGGCCAGCCCGCCTCGGCTCGGAGTCAATCGCAAACCATCAGCATGCATTTATTCCAAGTGCTGTCTGAGCTGTCACTGCGGGCCGTGGTAGGCGGCGTCACCTGCAATGCGCTCCTGCAGGGCATCCTCTGTCTCCCTCCATTCCCTCTCTGTCTTTGCTTCTCTTTCTGCCCTCTCTCTCTCTCTCTCTCTCTCTGTTTGTCTGTCTCTCTCGGTTCCAGTAGCAGAGGTGCACGCCTGCGCCCTTCTTTCCTGTCCCATTGCGCCTCTCCAAGATAACATCCGTGCGGGTCGCGCGCGCTGGAGAGAGAGACAGAGACAGACAGAGAGAGAGAGGCATAAGAGAGAGAGAGAGAGAGTGTGTGTCACGTGACTTGGGGCCTGTGACGGGACGCGGAGGCGGGTCAGATTGCATCCCCGGCTCCCCCTATGCATTTCGGAAGAGGAGAGGAGCACAGGGGTATGGGAGGCAGGGGTGGAAAGGCAAATTTTTTTTCTGTGTGCGAGGAGAAGAGGATAGAGGAGGAGGAGGAGGAGGAGGAGGAGGAGGAGGAGGAGGAGGAGGAGGAGGAGGAGGAGGAGGAGGAGGAGGAGGAGGAGGAGGAGAGGAGGGGGAAGTGAATAATGCTCGCCCGTCAAGTTTCAAACATTGTCGGAAAGTAAGCAGGGATCGATTCGAGCGAGAGGAAGGAAAGCCGGGGTCAGGACCAGGCGGGCGGAGTCCCCGTCCCGTATATGAATCACGAGATTGCCACAATCCGCAAAGTATAATAGCCACTTTGACTCCCGCAACTGTCCTATACGGGCGATATTCAGTCATCATTTATTTTCTTTCTTTGAATTTTTTTTTCAAAACAGGAAAAATCATACAAATACTCAGCAAATCTAATTTTTAAAATGCACTATTTCTCGGCTTTTTTTTTTTTGCATGTGGTCAGGCGTCCATAGGCCCGGGGTAAAGTGTACAACAGCTGCCCAGCAAAACGGCCCCCTTGCAAACAAAACAGGCCGGCAACAGCGGCCGCGGTTGCGGCGGTTGCGGCGGTTGCGGCGGTTGCGACGGCGGTTGCGGCGGCAGCGGCGGTAGTCGGGGTCCACTTCTGTTTGACCTCGTGTATACAGAAGTTGAAAATTTGCTCTCTCCGGTGCTGGCAGCAGGCCGCCCTGCCGGCACGACCCGCCTGCTGTCCGGTCTCATCGCAACGCTGTAGGCCGGACCGAAGGGGTCCTTGTTTACGGTCCTTGACTGCAAACAGAGACGGGAACCGAGGGGAGAGAGAGGGAGGGAGGGAGTGCGAGGAGAAGTATAGAGGCTAGTACACGTTTTAGTAAAAAAAAGAGGGCATCAAATATTTTATAATGATTCAGATTCAGTCATCAGTATTTGCCCGTTTTGTTTTTTGTCTCTGAAGAAATATTTAAAAGGGTACGTGCAGTTCCTCGTGGTGATTATATTTTTTGTTTATTTTTCCGTGGTTGTTTTCCTTTTTTGGGGAAGCTTCTTTAGTGCGTACGCCTCCTAATGTGTCGGGAGAAGGGTGCGAGGAAGAGGTGGTGGAGGTGGGAGGAGGGAGGGGAGGAGGGAGGGGTGAGGACAGGGTTAGAGGGGGAGGCGGCAAGACGTATTCGCGCCCCGACAAGATCTCATCCCCCGACAGCGCCCGGCTCGGCTCCGCACTCTGCAGCCAGCATAGCATCCCAGTTATCAGGGGATAACCTTGTTTGCCTGATAATAACAGTATAGTTAGGCCCCCCCGGCCCGCTGGGACTGCGGGGCGTGGCGGGGCGTGGCGGGGCGTGGCGGGGCGTGGCGGGGCGGGGCGTGGCGCCGGTGACAAGGGGGTGGCGTGTATTGTCCACGGCCCGGAATGGCCGCCGCGTATGCTCTGTACTTTGCTCTAGTAGCGAAAAATACGGTGGACACACGCATACATGGACTCGCACACACACACACACACACACTCACATTCCCACGGCACGCACACAGGGACAAGGCTTTCGGTGAAGGCCGCCTAGACATATCGTGGTACTCAACGCGTTGTATGGGGGAACGCACCCTTTTTAACACCCCAGCTGTGCCTCTGTGTGTGTGTGTGCGTGTGCGTGTGCGTGTGTGTGTGTGTGTGTGTGTGTGTGTGTTTCCACCGGTGTGTGCACGCGTGGTCTTCGGGAAAATAGCACCTGCTGCAGAGGCCAACACTAAAAAAAAATACGCCGAGGGGCAAAGGAAATTTTTTTTCAATGAGAAAACCGTGTCAGGGCAAGTATTCGAACCCGCGCGCGCTATTTCGGGCGCACTCAATAACTACGCTGATTGGCTGCGCTGGCAGAGGACCGCAGGGTGTCCTTCCGGATTATATGCGGTCCGCGAGGTGTGGACTTGTGGGGTCGGCGGCGGGCGCACCTGTCGCGGGAGACGCAGCGGCTCCCCGCGGCGCGGCGCGGCGCGGCACTCATAAACTACCACCATTACGGGTGTCATGGACGTGCTGCTAACTGCCGCCGAGAGAGAGGTCGCGGGTTCGAATCCCACCGCCGCCAGTTGCCGCCGCCGCGTTTTCACGTGTCCTGCCTCAAGTAGGCGGGCCTCGGGCGGCCCTCTGAGATTGGCGAGGCCAGGGCCAATGGCCAGGGCGCGCTCTGACGTCATCGCGGCCCGCCGGGGGGGCCCCTACCGCCCCCCCTCCGCCAGTCCCCATTCCTCACTGCACTCGCACGCGCCTGCCACGCGCCTGCCACGCGCCTGCCACGCGCCGCGATCCGCACGCGCGCGCACACACCGCCGTGTGCGGGGGGCCCCACACGAATAGCAACGGTCTCCGTGCGATATGTGTGTGAAATGAGAGGCCATAACTGCATGTGCATTCCGAGTCGTCTCGCCGCGAGAGGGTTCCGAAAATGGGGTCACAGGATCGATTCATATTTTTTATTTTTCAGTATTTCATTCATTCTTAAAACTGCCGTTCATTTTTTTTATCTATCTCTTTTTTTTATTTTTCAACTTTTTTGGCTATTGGTCACTCGATCCTTCTTTGTTTGATTTTCATTCATTCAAAAACTTTTCATGCATTGTTCAAATTTTTTCTTGATTGTTCGATCCTTCTTCATTGATTGTTAAATTATTGGTGCATTTATTCGTTTCCTATTGGGCCAGCGATGGGTTCACGACAGCTACGTGTATAAGGTGCTGGAGGCAAACTAAGGCTGGCGCGGGCCTCTGGAGTCCTGGAGTCCTGGAGTCCCCGGACTGGACTACATTGGCTCGGTGGGTTCGATTCCCGCCGCTAGTTCCATCACACTTTTACACTATCGCTCCGATTTATTTAATTTTTTTTTTCGCGTCTAAACGCAAAAATCGAATTTACCTCGAACTTCCGCGTATATTTCTGGCGTGTCCTTAACGACGGCCCGTGTAACAGCAACAGCCCAGGCGCAGGGGTTATTGTTGTTTGGCGGCCTGCATTTCTCTCTCTCTCTCTCTCCCGGTCTCTCCGCTATTCCTGTCTCTGTCGGCCGTGGCATGCGATTGGGCGCCGCCGCCAGCCAATCAGCGTGACCGGCCGTGGCTGGCCGCCGCAGCCCCAATAAACCGGGCTTCAATTTGACGCTCCGCTCCCCGCAGCCCTTTGAGCGGTGCAAAGGACCTGGACAGAGATTGGCGGCTCATAATGTGTGCCGCGGCCGTACGGGCCGCATCTGTGTGTGTGTGTGTGTGTGTGGACTGTGTGTTTGGCGTTTCAAGGAATTCACACGAACGCACCACTCGGAAAACTTCTTTCAGAAGATTCAATAAATAATAAATTGTCGGGAGAATCTATCGCTCTTTCTTTTGGGAAAGTATCCAACCCTTTTTGTAAAAATAAGAAAAAAATTATATGATTGCCGCACCAAAAATATCAATTTTGTGAAAAATTCAAAGAGTTTTTTTTTATGATCAGGAAATTGTTTTGAAAATTTTGAAAAAAAAAATTGCTAATAATTATTTTTTGATGAGAAACAGATCAATCCTGGTATTGCTATTTTTTTTATTAAACGAGTAGGTACAACACGGATAGGTACGTACTACACACACACACACGCACACACACACACACACACACAGTGCACCCCCCCCCCCTCCCCCTGCAAGCGCATAGGGACGCGCCTGTGCGCGGTGCGAATTGTAACGCTGGCATTACGCCTTGTTACCGGAGCAAAGTAATTTGGTTGGTGCCCATCACGTAATTACACACACACACACGCACGCACACACAGGGCCCGGGCCGCCGCTGCCTGCCCGGAATGTACAAACATTACTTGATGCTGGCCTCGCGCCGCCGCGCTCACCATTTCGCGGAACTCCCGCGGCTGCGTGAAGCCGAGTACACTCACGGCCAAAAACGTTCGAGACAGAGAACGCAAGAAGTCGCAAGGTTTTGCGTTAATTTTTTTTAACTTACACATTATTTTAGGATTTTCATTTTAATGTTTGTTTTATGTTTGTACCCTCTGCGGGAAGGGGCTTATGTTCTTCGGAAGCGCGGTGGGAAGGACAGAGGAGAACAAGGGAGGTGTTCGCGGCCGGCGCCGCCCGCGTGCCTGTGTGTGTGTGCGCACGTGCGCACGTGCGTGTCGCTTGCCTCCCACTCCGTGTGAAGGCGGTGACACGGCGTGAATGCAGATTAGCCCGTCTCCGCCGCCGCCGGGCCGCTGGCTGTCGCGAGGCGCCGCGCAGCTCAACACCTCCCTCTATTTGATGTTCGCCACAAAACACGGCTCAGCTCTGCACACAACGCGGTCCGCGCAATTTTATTGAAATATTCTTTTCCCTCTTTTTTTTGTTAAAATGATATTAAAGCTTTGCGGGCGGGGGACGCATAATGTGATCCTGCGCGGATTTCGTGACAAACACATTTAATCTTCTTTATTTCCTTTTGTTTTTGTTTTTTTTCAAAATCGCGTATAAAATGATGACCTTATAACATTTGTGTGTCTTTGGCTGGGGGTGGGGGAGGGGAGGGTCAGGTGACAAGTGGAGGCAAGGGCGTGCGCCGTGCCGCCATGAGGCCATGAGGACATGGAGGCCATGAGGAGGCCATGGAGGCCATGGAGGCCATGGAGGCCATGGAGGCCGTGGAGGCCATGGAGGCCATGGAGGCCATGGAGGCGCCCGGTCGGTATCGAGGCCGTCGCCGTCCGAGGCGCCGGCTCGGACACACAGCCTTCTATATCTCAACGTCAGGGCGCCGTGGGGGGCGGGGGGCGGGGGCGGCGGGGGCGGCGGGGGCCGCGGCCGACAGGGAGAAATAAGAGACGCGGAAGGGTGGCCGGCGGCGGCTGAAATCGGGTTGCCTACCCAGGTGCGTCCGTAAGGGGCAATAAGGGAGGGGGAGGGAGCGAGCAAGAGAGAGCCAGAGAGAGAGAGAGAGAGAGAGAGATGACGTGGGGGGGCGCTGTATCGCTGTCACAAATGACGGACTCTGTCGCATTACTGGCCGATACACGAGAAGGAGGGGTCGGTAACGCGAAGGAGAGAGACAGACTGGCGTGGCGTGTGCGTGTAGGATAGGAGAGAGCGCGCTATTTTGCTGTGCCGTACTGTGGCGCCGTTAGCCCCCCCCCCCCCCCCCTCTCTCTCTCTCTCTCTCTCTCTCTCTCTCTCTCTCTCTCCCCGTGTCACCCCGTCACTGCCCCGCCCTGTTTGCCCTCCGAAGGGTCGCGCGGCGGGGTCGGTCCGGCAGCGTGTGCGGGCCAAAGCCGTGATATGATCACTCTCAGCCCGTACCATTTCCACGCCGCCATCCATACGAGAGGGAGAGAGAGAGGAGGGGAGGGGGAGGGAGAGAGAGGGAGAGAAAGATATACTGAGAGAGAGAGAGAGAGAGAGAGAGAGAGAGAGAGAGAGAGAGGCCGTGAGTGCCGATAACGGGCGACAAGCGATGTGTGTCCAGTGACACGGTGGATTTGGGTGATAAAGAAGCTGCAATGGCGATCGTGCCGTTTTCGCTGCCGCGGCTGCCCCCGTACGGTGAGCCACGCGTCCAGCGGCGGCAGCGCGCGGGATATTTAAATAAATGAAAAATAAAAAAAAAGTCGAGCGCAATTGGGGATAAATCAAAGGGCAGGGCACAGATCATCACTGGCTTATTCGCCGCTGCGCCAGCCACTGGTCCCGCTGAACCAACCCGAAAGGAAAAGCGACCGGGGGAATCGAACCTCAGATCTACCGGTAGTCATGCTTCAAACAGCGTACATAATCGTGTTCAAATATTGTACATAATTATTTTCCAAAAAAATTAATAGCATTTACAGTGTGGTCGGTGAAGAAATGCTGCTCGATGAGGGACGGTCTGTCCTATGCGATCGGGCACGAAGCTGCCACACACACATACACACACACGCTCACACCACACACACACACACACACACACACACACAAGGCACCGAGTTGATGCCGTCGGGCACCCGCACCGGGCGTGGACTGCGCATGGCAACAGGTCTTGACCCGGCCGCGGCCGCGGCCCTGGCCCTGGACCCGTGTCGCCCGTCACAGGAGCGGCAGAGAGAGAGAGAGAGAGAGAGAGAGAGAGAGAGGGGGGGGGAGGAGCGGGGGGTATGATGACACCAGCGCTGTGTTATTCCCGTGTCCGATGGCGGCTCAGCGGCGGCACCTATCACCCACCCCGAAATAGGTTAAAAAGTCATTCCCACCGTGAACAAAACTCTAAACAGAAATATTTTTGTTTCGCTTACAAATATGTGGATGCTTTTTTAAAATGCAAAAATGGGTGGGCACTACCTCGTCCCAGGCCTCCGCCTGGAACCCTCCTGCTTAACTTCGGTGTTCGAATGGGAACCGGTGTACCAGGTATCGACCGCCGCTAAGACACGGGCACGACGCAGCGGCCTTTTTCAGGGGCACGCTTCCGCAACGGTCAATGTAGCCCCCTCCGCCAGCCAGATTTCCGGAATCAACTCCCTTCGACTGGCTGGTTGGTCTGTGGCACTGCGGCCACTCCCGAGCGGACTGGGGGGGAGGTAGGCTTTCCTATATCGTACACAGCCGAAGCTGCTGTACTTCACGACGAACCCTAGTCGCGACGGCGTGTCCTCGTCTGCCAGATTCACAGGGAGCGAAAACGAAGGTACCGAACCCTAGGTACCCCCGTAGCATACACCCGAGTCTCCGAACCAAGTTTCCTTGGTAGACACAGAGCCCCCCCGCCGGAAACCCCGGGCGACCGAGAGAACCTCGGACCCGGGAACGGGGGTAAGCCCGACCGTGCTGCGGGAATCTTCAAGTTGAAACCCAACGCTTACATCTCTCAGTGACGCAGCGCGCACGGCCGTTCAGACAGCCATACCGACACCACGTTCGGAAGTATATTTTACCCTCTGTCTTCCAAAAGCAGACACTAGAAAAATTTTGAGGATCTGGCAAGCCGTGAACCCACAACCTTCCGGTCGCCGCTCAGCTACCATACCGATGCAGCCACAGAGCTGCGATGGTGATCGCTGCGCACCCCCTATACTTAACACACCGTCGTCTTAGCTGAGCCGACAGAAAAATGCAGGGACCGGCAAAGAGTTGATCCCCCGACGAGCCGCCCGCCGGCCGGACTCGCTAACCACGCGGCTACCGAGCTCCGTCGCAGGGCGGCCGTGCGCTCCCGGTACAGTAAGGTACCCCTAGGCTGTGCCCTAGAAACGCCCCAAAAAATAAAAATTTTGAATACATATAAATTTTGAAAATAAATTTTTTTGCCAATGTTGATTTATGTTTTGAATTTTTTTGTGTGTTTTTTTTGTGTTTAAGTTTTTGCGCTTTTTAGATGTAGCGTACTTTGAGTCGTTCACGCGGGGGGCAGACCCGGGAAGTGGCCAAAGTATTCCAAATTACCCTCGTGCTCGGCTGAAGCCGCCGGGGTGTTGGTGCGTGGGGTTGTGCGGGCGAGGGTTGGGGCGACAACAGCGCCCCCCGCGAGGTCAGGCGGGGAAGTGTGGCCGCGTGGGCGGGTCGCAGCCACTCGGCATGTCTTTTCCATTCGCCAAATGAGCGAATCCTTTCACGGATATTGTGGCGGTCGGGCGGGGCTGCTGGGCTCGGACCGCCGCCCGCTCCCTTCCGGATGGGTGCACGGCAAACAGAACCCCAGCGCCAGCACCGCTGTCCGGTCCTTCGCGGCCGGGAAAATGAGTCTTCACGTTGATGTGTGGGCATCTCTCAGTGACGCAGCCCGCACGGAAACATCCTTTACGTCGACAAATTTTGATTTTATTTGTTGTTGTTTTTTTGTTTTTTTTTTTGCCGTGTGCTGGCGGTGGACGGCGGCACGGCGAGCCGCGCGGAGTACAGCGATCCGAAGGGCCGAAGCCGCCGCCAGCGTGTGGGGGCCTATTGGGCAGAATGGAGCAGCTGATTGAATTGGTGTGGCGGCACGGTACAGCACAGCGTAGCGGCGGCGGCGGCGGCGGCGGCGGCGGCGGCGGCGGCGGCGGCGGCACAGGCTGCGCCGACGGCCCTAGACGCTGCCCTGCTGACCAGCCAGGCCCCGGGCCAAGCAGGCAATTGATGGAACTAGCCGCCCATGCCCCGGCCCAGATAGCCGCCGCCGCCGCCGCCGCCGCGCTGTGCGGTGGCCTAGGGGGGCCCAGGCCCAGGGTCAGCGGCGTGTGCGCGCTACCAGAGCCAGAGGGGCGGCGGCACGGAACAGATACGCCGAGCTGACAGTGTTCGAACCCGCGGACCACCGCACCGCACGACACTGCAGATCCCAGCTCGTCGCAAGGATCGCGCATCAGGGCGTGCTCTCTCTCTCTCTTTCTCTCTCTCTCCTCGCACACTCTCTCTCTCTCACCCACACACACACACACACCCTCTCTCTCGCTCCCTCTCCCGGATGGGGATGATTTATTGAACAGCCCCCCCCCCCGACCGTCTCATCGGCATGCAGCCAGTCACGGCCTCATGCCACTTACGCAGAGGGATCACTTTCCATGCTCGGCTGGAGCCCCGCTGGAGCCCCGCTGGAGCCCCGCTGGAGCCCCGCTGGTGGCCTGTAGCGCCTGCAGCGTCAGGGTGCTGCCGACGGCTGACAACAGCGCCGTCCGCCCTGCTGCACCCCGTCCTCGAGCGCGTGCAAGAGAGAGAGAGAGAGAGAGAGAGAGAGAGAGAGAGAGAGAGAGAGAGAGGGAGATAGAGAGAGATAGAGAGTCACCCCGCCGCCCGTCAAGCGCGACTGTCCGGCGGACTGCCTACCCAGCACGGCGATTCCGAACGTGGTTCAAACTCGAACCTATCTCCCTCTCTCTCTCCCTCTCCCTCTCTCTCTCTCTCTCTCTCTCTCTCTCTTTCTTGTGGAGCATCCCACGAGTGCGACAGAGACACAGCTACGAAGTCAGTGTTCGGAATCGGAGCCGGCCGGCTCCCGCACCCGCCCCGCGCTCCGGACCCCGAGCACGAGCGCGAGCGCGGCCGGCCTCGGCCACGCCGCGCCGCGCCACGCCGCGCCACGCCGCGCCACGCCCATTCCACTCTACTTTTCTCTACTTAATCCCGGGGGAAACGTGTCCGGAGGCTGCAAAGTGTGTGGCGGGCCGGCGGGCCGGCGGCGAGCCCACAGTAGTCGTGCGTCGGTGGGGGGGCCTCTCGGCCTCGGCCACGGCGGCGCCGGCCAGGAAAACTAAGAGCTTCATTCTGGGCGGCGTGGTTGTGCGGGGCCCGCCGCCGCCGCCGCGGGGTGGGGCGGAAATGGTCACCAAAGCCCATTCGGGGTGTGGCCGGGCCCCGCGGCCCCCGCGGCCACGGCAGCCGCAGCCCGGCTCGGCCCGGGGCTTTAACCGCAGGCCGAGCGGGACAAGTAATGTTCCCCCGGGGGAAAGGAATGTAGCCATTGTACAGCGTGGGGAGGTGCGTGTGGCCGCCCCCCGCCGCCCCCCGGCCGCCCCCCGCCCCCCGCCCGCCCCCCGGCCGCCCCCGCCCCCCGGGGGCCCCCGACACGCCCTACGCCGGGGCGGCAGGCCGGGTCCCTCCCCAGGAGTGTTCACGTTCGACGCCCCCTCCGACGGCAAAGTCGTGGCGCCGTGTTTGAAGCTCACCTGGCTCCCGCCGGCCCGGCTCCCGCAGGGCCGCCAACATTAACAAGTCCGCATTAATTAGTTCCGGCCAGCTCACCAGGAATGTGCTCCGGTTGGCAAACCTTTCCGACGTACGCTTCACGCTCGGAGTTTCCATTTCAGTATTCAGCCCCTCCAACGTGCCCTCCGGCCGCCACCGCGGACCGGATTTGACACACAATTTGTCTCACCGCTGCAAATTTCGCGGCCGAATACTTTGGCTGGCAAAGCTGGCCTCCCAAAACGCGCTGCCACGCTTTGTCATTTTCGGTGTCGACGACCACGACATTGCCGATAGCCAATGTTCTCTTTCTCTCTCTCTCTCTCTCTCTCTCTCTCTCTCTCTCTCTCTCTCTCTCTCCCTCTCCTTCTCGCAAAACTCAGGCGGGCGCCGACACGGCAGCTGCGCGCTCCACCCCCGCTTTTAATTCCCTCTCCCCCGCACACCCCTCCCCCACCCCCCTTTTTTTTGCGCACTCGTATCTCGAATTGGATAAGTGGCGTGCTTCGGGCGTCAGCCCTGCGTAATGGCAGTTTCCTTCCGAGTTTATCTTCCCTCTCTCTCTCACACACTCACTCTTTCTCTCTCTCTCTCTCTCTTCTCACCCCTGGTCGTCGGGCCGTCTGCGGTAAGTTCCCCACCCACCCCCCTGTGCCCCTCTCGGCCACCGCACCCACCGCACCGCCCCCCCAACAGTCATATTGTGAGTGGGCGCGGCGCCGCCATACCAATTCCTGTCAGGACCGCCACACTCCCCCGCCCCCTCCCCCTCCTCCTCCGGCCGCACCGCCCGAGCCCCTGCCGTTGGAGCGGGTAGGCAACTCGCCCGCACGGCTGCTCGCCGGGTCTGCCTACCCGAGACTCGTAAGGCGTTGAGTGCGCGCCCGGGTACCGCGTGCAGTGCGCTCGGGTGGGCACCGCGGCCTTTTCTCTCTCTCTCTCTCTCTCTCTCTCTCTCTCTCTCTCTCTCTCTCTCTCTCTCTCTCTCTCTCTCTCTCTCTCTCTCTCTCTCTCTCTCTCTCTCTCTCTCTCTCTCTCTCTCTCTCTCTCTCTCTCTCTCTCTCTCTCTCTCTCTCCGAAACTCATGGAGCCGTAATGAGTGGAGGAGAGACAGGAAGACCGCCCCCCCCCCCCCCCCGGGGAGGAGAACACTGACCGTGTCGTCCAGTCCACTTCATTGTGCGAGGACAAACGCGGGGCGGAGCACGAAAATGGACGCGCGGCGCTCCCAGAAGTGAGTCTGGTAGGAGCCGCTATATAGGGATCGCGCTTTCCGCGGGGGGTCCGCGGGGGGCGCGGGGGTCCGCGGGGGGTCCGCGGGGGGTCCACGGGGGGTCCGCGGGGGGTCCGCGGGGGGTCCACGGGGGGTCCGCGGGGGGTCCGCGGGGGGTCCGCGGGGGGTCCGCGGGGTCGCAAAAGTTTACATAACAGCAGCGGCGGCGTCGGGGCCTCCCTATTCCGGGCGTTATACTCGCCAGGTCAAAATTAGAGCGGCGCTCTTGCGGCGGCCGGCTGCCCTGCAGCGGCCCGCACCGCCGCGCTCGAGGCGCGTCGGCCTACACACCCCGCGCTCGAGCGCTCCGCCCTCGAGATGGTGGTGATGTACGCGCCCCCAGAGGGGGCGCCATATTTTTGAACAGCCATCGGAGTCTCTGCACGTCGGGGGGGTTAAGGGTGTGTTGGAGGGCTGGGGGCGGGTGAGGGAGGAGGTGGGGGGGGGGGGGGAGCACAGAGTCTCGCATTACTATGCATGAGTCTATTGGACGGCTGAGCGGGCCCTAGCAAGCCGTAGCCAAGAATCCGAGCGGGGGGTGTGGCAGCGGGGGGTGGGGTGGGCAGAGCAGAGGGGGGTCGCATAGGGATCCAACACATGGCCATTTTCACGCACTTGTCTGCCCTGCCAGGGCTCTGCGCTGCCTACCGAGCCTTCTGCTTTTCCCGGATCTACCCGGGATCGCAACCCGAGCCCCCTCGCCACTGCAGCAACGCGACGAGCGCGGACCGAAGTTAAAATCACCCGCTGGTCGGTGTACGTGTACATTACGTTACACAATTTTTATTACTGTCAGCACGTTTCAACTTTTAAAATGTCATCTTTTTCAAGCACCGTGTAGGATGATCTGAAAAATCACAAATTTTAAATGTTTGAAAATTTTTATGAGAAGCATTATATTTTTTTTATTTTTCTTTTGAAAATTTCGGTCTAGCGATGGTGTAGTCGGGGGTGGCGCGTGCACGCGTTGGCGGCGGCCCCGCGTCTGCCGTGACGGAGACTAGTCGTCGCCTGCCACCCGCCGACAGGCCCCTCACCCTCATGTCTCGTCGGCGTATCGCTCGACTGCGATCCTCGCCCGGCCGCCGCCGCCTCGCGGCTCCACGGTCCGCCCGCCCCGCCCCGCCCCGCCCCGTGTGGCATCATCGCTAGGTCTGGCGAGCGGCTGCTGCTGCTGCTGGCCCCGCCCCGTGCCAAAAGCCACCGCGGCCGCGAGCCCGCCGCCAGCCCGCGGCCAGCCCAGCCCGGGTACTGGGTGGGCACGCGGCCGGGCCTATTGTTAGCCGCACGAACGCCTCCACACACCCTCTTCTATCTACCCCTCTCCTCCATCGTCTCTATCTCTCACTCTCTCGCTCGCTCTTTCTTTCGACCCCACTACATTCCCCTATCTCCATCTCCCTCCCCCTCTATACGCCGCGGAATGTAATGTCGCATTATATATTTTTCTCCCTCCCGCCCGCTCCGCGATGCTTTCTTTTTAACGATACGCCGTAACATTTTATTCGCCGTTTCCTCATGAGACGGCCGCTGCATTGCGCGAGTGAAATAAAACGCGGCGGGGGGCGGCGGCAGCGCGCCGGCAGCGCGGCGCCAGCCGAGAGGCGCGCGGGTTCAAATACCGCCGTGTCGCGCGCGGGTTCAAATACGCCGTGTCGCGCGCGGGTTCAAATACGCCGTCGCGGGTTTGAGCACCATCATGCCGCCCGGTTCAAATACTTTGACGAACGGCGCGCGGGTTCAAATACTTTGTCGAACGGCGCGCGGGTTCAAATACCACTGCGCCGCGAGCGGCGCGTTCCTGGCAGCGCTTTGGGTCCAGTCGGCGGTCGGCTGGTTCTCTCTCTCTCTCTCTCTCTCTCTCTCTCTCTCTCTCTCTCTCTCTCTCTCTCTCTCTCTCTCTCTGTACACATTCTGCTCATCTCCCGAACAACACACACGACCTGGCCGCAATCGTGTCTTCTGTGTTCCTCCTCTTCCTCCTCCTCCTCCTCCTCCTCCTCCTCCTCCTCCTCCTCCTCCTCCTCCCCGTCTCCCTCCCTCTTCTTCCTCTTCCTGCCCGCGCTGCGTGTGCCGAGGCCCCTACTTGGCCCCCAGCCAACGCCTCGGTAAACAATCGTGCGTCAGTGGCCGTTCGGCCGTTCGCGTAGCGCCGTCGCCGCGCTGCCTAGGCGCTGCAGCAGCGGGGGGGGGGGGGGGGGAGGGAGGAGGAGGGGGGAGGGAGAGGGAGGAGGGAGAGGGGGGGGAGGGGGGAGAGGGGCCTTTAAGACGTGGACAATGTTGCTGCCGCGCCGCGCACCATGAGGCGATTAACAATTTGAGTTGTCGTTGGCGGGCTCCGCGGCGACAGACGACCACGGCCCATGAGGCGCCACGCCGCCGCCACGCCGCCGCCACGCCGCCGCCGCTCTCTCATCTCTCCCCCTCTCACTCACTGTCTCCCTCAGTCTGTGTCTCTCTCTCTCTCCCTCTGTTCCCGCTTATCCTGAGTGCTGCTCTATCGCCGCAAGAAAAAAAATGTTAGGGGCAGTTTTCGTGAAAATTACAATTTGTGTATTTTGAGAGAAAAAATTGGGAGCACATTACATTTTCTTGTGTGGTCCGTGTTTTTTTTTTGCGGGAAAAATTCCCCCAAAAATTCCCCAGAAAAAATTTTGGAATTTCTAATCGTGTGGGCCAAGATTTTGTGGGTGTGGTGGTCCGGGTCTGGCACCGCCGCCGCTGCCGCTGCTCGCAGCCCTTATCGGGCGGAGAGGGGCGGCCGGGCGACTTCTGTGTCACGTGATGATGATGATGATGATGAGACTGTTTGATGTCACGCTCCCTTAGCTAACTGAATCAGGCTCCGCAGAGAGAGAGAGAGAGAGAGAGAGAGAGAGAGAGTGGCGTCCCAGCAGCAGGCCAGAGGGGTCCCCCACGCGTCCACGTGCTGGCATATCACTGACGGTGCCCCACCACATACGGACCGACCGAAAGGCGCCCGAAGGGCACGCGAGGGCTCAGGGGTTTGGGCCGGAGCAGCCGGGGGTCCGGGGTAGGGAGAGAGGAGGACCTTGGAGGGACGGACAAAACCGTTAATGCTCCCCCAACGAGCCGCGGCCGCTACCCTTGCGGGAGGCCCCGCAGGCCCCGCAGCACGCCCCGCAGCAGGCCCCGCAGCACGCCCCGCAGGCCCCGCAGGCCCCGCAGGCCCCGCAGGCCAGCGCCCAATTGGCATTTACTTCGCTCACGCAACGCTACCGCCGCCGCCGCGGTGCCGCTGGTTGGCTATAATTACAAACCGCGGCCCGACCAGCTCTTTTGTTACTAGTGACTTTATTTGTTTTATTTGCCAGGCCCCACTGCTCAAAGCCCAGCGAGAGAGAGAGAGAGAGAGAGAGAGAGAGAGAGAGGGGGGGCGACAAAGGCGGAAAGAGGAAGCGAGAACACAAATAAATAATTATCGTGGACAACACACTGAGAGAGTGTGAGTGTGTGTGAGAGAACGAGAGAGAGAGAGAGAGAGAGAGAGAGAGACCTGCCACCGAGTGGCCGCCGCGTGACAGGCCCATATTTGAAATGCTCGGGAACGTTGCAGCACCCTTTGCATGAATGTCATGAGTTTATTTGCGACTGTTACGCTAGCAACGTTTTAATTTGCTGCCGTTTTTTTTTTTTGAAATTAAAAAAAAAATCGGCGAAACCCTTTAAGCCCTGCGGCTTTCGTGACGAGCACGGTGCGGGGCGTGGACGTGAGGTGGCCGTGGCGGGGAACAACTTCGGGAAATGTCCTCGTCCGGCACACGAAATAACGGGGCTGCCTCCGCCCTCACCCGCAATGTGTTCTCACTCTCTCTCTCTCTCTCTCTCTCTCTCTCTCTCTCTCTCTCTCTCTCTCGCACCGCAGGACGCTCACTCGGCGCCGACCGGCTCAGATCATGTCGGGAAGTGGCATGGAATGTGCCCCTTTTTAACCCCCCCGGGGGGGGGGGAGGAGAAGGGGAGGGGGGAGAGAATGCTGCAATTAAGAGCGACCCCAGAGCAGCGCGATCGGAACGCGACCTCAGCGTGAGGTGGAGGGGCGGGAGGGGGAGAGGAGGGGAGGAGGAGGAGGGAGGGAGCTTAGGTGTGCCCGGGTCGGGGGGGCGCGGCTGTCCGGCCAGTCCGGCGTCCCGCCCCCGACGGGGCCCCCCGAGGCCCCCGCGGCCAGATCCGTTCTTATATTTCGACCCGTCGTTAACATTCTGGCCGCACTTTAATGGCCCTGCAATCCATCATCCTCAACCCCCTCTCCCTCCGCACAATGTACTCCTCGCCCTTTTTCTCTCTCTCTACTCTCTCCGTCTCTGTCTCACTCACTCCTTCTGTCTCTCTCACACTCACATACTCGCACGCGCCCACTAAAATAAAAAAAAGTAAATCACCCGATATTTACGTTTAACTGAATGTATTCAAACTTGAATATTTGAGTCAGAAGAAAAACTGACGGAGACCCGGACGGGTTTCGAACCTCCGACCTTTCGGGTACCGAACTCGCCCACCAGCACACTGGACCACCACACCACGGCGCTTTTTGTCTGCCGGTTTCTTTAATCCGCACAGTGACGGAGACAGGTGACATGCATTCCCCATTGAGTTCCGCGTGCGTGTGAGTGAGAGGGGGCTAGAGGGGGGGGGGGGCGTGCGTCTGCGATGACGCGCGTCATTTGTTCACGTCGTCGCACGCCGCGTGCACCTCCAATGCGCGCGGCAACACGGGACGTCTGCGGCCCGCGAACGGAGCCGTGACGTCACGCGCGTGTGTGTGTGTGTGCGTGCGTGCGTGCGTGCGTGCGTGCACTCGCACTGACCGCGACGAGAATAGCGAGGCGGCAGCGGAGGTACAAGCCAGCAGTGAGCCCCGGCAAGACGCCTGCTGCGGGGCGTGTGGGCGGCTGCTGGGGCCGCGGGGCGCCGCACGCCCGCATTACACAGCCGCGGCACGGTTATGAGAAACACAGCTGCAGCCGCCGGTCATACGGCGTGCCACGGGCCGCTGCCGCATCGCTGTACTAATTTGCAGCACGCGTCTCGGGGGACGTGGGAAGGGGAGGTGTCCTTACGTCGTCGTCGGCGACGTGCCCTCGCATTGCACGCCGTGAAATTTTTTAAAAAATCATTTTTTTTGACTTCAGCATTTTTATTGATTTTTTTATTTATTGACAGTTTAAAAAAAATTGGTCACTGTGTTTTATGTTTACACTACACCGCTTACACTATTTAAAAAACGAGCGCTCATTCAAAAGAAATGAGCGGACCTATCCAGATCAGATTATGAGTGAAGTGTGCGGGTCGATGACCTAGGAGATCCTGTGAGATCCTGAAATCTCTGATACAAACGTTGCTCCAATGAATGGAATTCACTGTTGGATTCACAATTCGCTGGCCGCCGCCCGATGGCGTGACGGAGTCTTGGACGCGTCACGGGTGGTCAGGGCCCCGCTGGGATGGATGGCTCGCGGGGTGCGGTCTGCTCCGCGGCTCCTTTCTTCCGTGTGTCTTTTCCCCTATCCTTGTTCCTCATCTTCCTTTCCTCTTCCTTTCTTCTTCTTCTTATTCTTCTCCCTCTTCTTCTTGGCAACCAGCCGAAGCTATACACCGACCACCATCCTCGCCCGTTATGAAAACAGGAGTGAGGGTTTGGGTCCGAGGTGCGCGCGGCCTCTGCAGTGACGTGCGTGTGTGTGTGTGTGTGTACCACTACCGCACACACGCACGCACACATCCACACGAGCACACTATTTCGGTGCGAATACGCCGAATGCGCCGCGATATATAGGGAACGCGCCGCTGCTCTGTGTGACCTTCCACCCCAGCAGCAATGCGAATTTTACGATGGCCGAGCGCGGTGCCAGTTTTCAGAGCGAACCCGCTGCGGCTGCGGCGGCCGATCAACATCCCGGGGCCGCGCAGACACCAGGCAACTGTACAACGCTCCATCAAAAATTCTAAAACCTGAAAAATAAAATAAATAAGAATTATTATCAACATTCATAAAAAACTTTTTTAGGGAGGCACCAAAAATTTCGGACGAGGATGCCCGACCAGCGGCATCTGCTGGGCCTGGCTGTTCGGCGAGCGTTGTGGAGCGACTCGCCACTACGGCAACAAAAATAAATATTTTTTCTTCGGAGAGCGGCGTGTGCGCGGCGCGGTTTGTTTGTACAAATCGCGGTATTATACCTGCAACAGCAGCAGCAGAAGCCGCAGCCTCGTCGGGTCGAGCACCGAAAGCTGTGGACCTCTCTCTCCCTAGGTCTCTCTCTCACTCACTCACTCTCTCTCTCTCACACCTCCTCTCTCTATCATCTCTTCTCTCTCTCTCTCTCTGACTTTTCTCTCCCTCTCTCTCTCTCTCCCTCTCCTCTATCTCTCTCTGTCTCTCTCTCTCCTCGAAGCAGCCCACGAGTGGGACAGAGACAGGCCGCGGGCAGCCCGCCAGATAGTTAGTCAAGTTGCCACCTGGATGGTCCGCGGGGCGCCCGCCGCTCTCATTGCGAATAAATTAAGCGCTCATCCGCCGGGCGGGCTGCGCTTTGCAAAACATCCGTGTCTCACTCGCACCGCAGGCCCGGTGGGGGGCAGGGGAGCCGGGCGGGTCCGCGGGAGCGACAGAGACAGCGAGAGCCGCGACAGATGCCGTGGGCCGTGGGAGCGCATGGCGAGGCCGGATCGAACCCGAAGCGCAACGCCCAAAGTCAGGTGTGTGTGAGGCCGGGCCGCGGGCCGCCGCGTGCGTGGGACGATCGGCCTTGTCCTCGGTTCGAATACCGGCCAGGTGCAACGTTTTGCGCGGCGCGCTGCGTACACAACCCTAATTCAAACGGTACATGTTTTCGGTGTATGTATTTATACTTGTTTTCTCTTGCTGCGCGCGAAAAGTTTTTGCGCTGGGTCAAAGCTAATTGAGTCCCGCAAAGCGACAGTATGATGGAGTACCATCGTATCTCTCCCTTCCCGATTCGCGTGGGTTCGAGACGCAAAACAGAGTAAAACAGAAAAATGAACCCGCGGGCGTCGAGTTTGAGGTTCGTTTCTTTCTGTTTCTCCTGTACGCGGGAACTAAGAGTCCGCACACATGTTGGCTTCGTTCGTGATCAAATAAGCAGAGGGGTGGAGAGGGGGTGGGGGTCGGACGTCCGTTTGGGGACGGCGATATTATGCTAAGGAGGCTAGGTGGCCGTCCAGGGGGGCGGGGGTGGCCGGGGGCGGCTCGGGGGCGGCGGCGCCAGAGGGGGTGCCTGTCGATAAAGTGCCCACGTTTGCTTCGCGTCAGTAAGCCGATCAGAACAACGCTCATTTGAATTCGGGTGGATTTGGCGCCGTCGGCGCGCGGGGCGGCTTCGGATTACAAGACGGTCCTTAACTTCCGGCTGCCGCCACTCCTGATCAGCTTCCCGACCTGGACAGGTCCTGTGAGGACGCGGCGGAGGCAGTCCCCGTGGGAGTGCATAAGAAATAGAGAATCCTATAACAAGCTACAGTGTGCCTCAATCATGGAGCGCTTTCTCCGCAGTGGAGCTGCGTAGTATTCTGTACAAAGACTACAGTGCAACTGTAGTGTTCCGTGGTGTGGTTCGTACTGGAGGCTCACTCGGTCCTTCCCCCGGATTTTCTGCCGGAGAACCTTTTTTGGGCAGTTGCGAGGAGGGGCGCCGTGTGCGGGGGTCCGCGGGGGGTCCGCGGGGGGTCCGCGGGGGGTCCACGCATGCGGCAGTCCATGCATTACGTAATACAGGAGGTCCCACATTCGTACGGTGGGCCGTGTGTGTATGGTAATCCACACACACAGACACACACACACGTCACGCCGGAAGCCGCCATATGGCCAAAGTGGGCTTCTTGGTATGTTACGTGATTCATGTGATATTGCATTCATTCCATATGCCGCACGCGATGCAGCAGCGGCCAAAGGGCACCCAGACACGCTGAACAACAACAACAACGAACTAATGCGCCCCCGAATCTCTGGCGGCTCTCGAACCCGCGCTGTGCTGTGCGAGGGGTAAGAAAAAAACAGAAATAAATTCCAGCGCTTCTACCGCTGGCTGTCCTTTGGGGGATCAACTCTGGAGTAGACGAAGCACGGCGGTTCTACCATCGTGGCCTGGTAGCGCAGTGGTTAGCGTGGTCACCTCCGAAGCGGGCGGCCTGGGTTCGAGTCTCATTGCTCCCGCCCACATTTTTCTGCCTGTCTGCCGCTCAGGTGGGTAAAATATACCAAAAGAACGGGCCTCAGTGTGCTTGTCTGAGTAACCGTGGCCAGAGGCGCCTGGGATCTTGGGATCCGAGGTTCGACTCCCGCCCCGGGGGGAGACAGGCCCTCTGGGTAAAACCAGGGGTGGTAACGTTTTGCCTTTTTTGTTGAGTTTTTTTTTTAAGCGCGGCGTGTTTTTCTTAGTTCTTATGCTCTTTTCAATTTTTTTTTTAATTTCTCTATATTTTTCATGAAAATTTCGGACCCTACATTAGCCATAATTCGGGTCTCACACCACACCGTTTTACCATACCGCCTGATGGGAGCAGAAAAGGACTTTCTGTCGATCCCGAATATAATGTTCTTGTCACTGTTCCGCTCTGTGTGTGTGTGTGTGTGTCGTCAAAGTGTGCTAAGCGACACGAAGCGGGGCCAGAGGCTTCCAACACCTTAATGCGCGACGCGTCGATAAGATAGGAGAGGTAATAAGGAACGAGAAAGACGCGATGCGGGGAGGCGGGTGCGAGAGAGTGAGATGGAGGGAGGGGAGGGGGCACACGCGTGATAACGATAAGGGCCGGCAGCGCCGCCCGCCCGCGCGTGTTTGCGCGCACAGTATACGTGCGCCGCCGTCGCCGCCTTCCTTACCAGAGCAAAAACAAGAAAAACGCGACGAAAATAGAATATGTGAGGACCGAGAGGTGAGAGGGAGAGAGAGAGGGGGGGGGTGAGGTACTTTTAAAAATATATATATAACGGTAGCCGGGGATGGGTGCAGGCGGGGCTCCCGACGAGGGTAGCGTAAGCGTAAGCCAAGACAGACAGACATTTCATCTTGTCCCTGACAAAGTTTTGGTTGGCCTCCTCTTTTGCGCGGCGAGCTTCACACAGCAGGGGCAGCCGGGGGTCTTGGTTCGGGCCGGGCGGCGCTGCGCCGGTGTGGTAACCAGCCGCCCCTCCCGGCAGCAAACCGTCAGACCCTCCCCGCCCACGGCAGCCACGCCACGCCACGCGGCGGCCCGCGGGCCTCACGGCAAATCCAAGGAAAGCTTGGCTCCGTAAAAAGTTGGACGCGCGCGAAGCTCATTAAGTGCAAGGCAAGCAAACTCAAGTGGCCTCGGTGCGACGGGACGGCGGCCGCGGCGGCGGCGGCAGCAAGCGCCAAGCGTCGAGCGGCAAGCGCCCTCCAACAAATTAAGAGCCGGCGCCAAACTTGTGCTGAAGATGCATTGGGATGAGTGGCCGGCAAGTGGGTAGCGGGCGACAAGCGTTGGCAGACGGTGGGTCTAGCAGACAACAGGTCTAGCAGACGACGGGTCTAGCAGACGACGGGTCTAGCAGACGACGGGTCTAGCAGACGACGCGGGCCCAACAGACGCCACGACGACAGCCTCGAAACAGATGACCACCTCCCCGAAGGGTGTTCTTTAAATTCGATTTCAATCGGCGACAAACGTCTCGGCGACGCGTCCGATGCCACTTATTCCACTCCCGGCGTCGGCAAAGCAACAGACGACTATTAAGGAAGCAATCCCCAATGAAAATGTTTGGCGTTCCCGTCTCATCCGCTGCTGCCACGGCCGCCTCCTTTGCAAATGAATTCCGACGCATAAAATGTCCTCAACTCTGTTCTGTGGTCCGCCTCCCCGGACCCTCCCCCCCCCCCCCCCCTCTCCCTTACTCTCTCTCTCTTTCTCGATCTCTCGCTCAAGTCATTTCCACGCCTAGTTTCCTCGAAGCGAGATGGCGAGTGAGAGTTTGCCGGGTGGAAGGGAGAGAGTGAAAGAGAGAGAGAGAGAGAGAGAGAGAGAGAGAGAGAGAGAGAGAGAGAGAGACACGGCCGATCTCCACCGCCGCATCCTTACGCGCGGCCCGCCCCGGAGCAGCACAGCGCTAACTAAGGACACTTTGAAGAAAGTTCCCAAGACAATCACATCGCCTTTCCGATGTGATTATTTAACTTTAATTACGGTGACACGGTTAGGCCGGTAATACGGGGAAACGGGCCGAAACGCACACTCCACGCTCACCGCCTTTCCTTTTCGCCACACAGGGAGGGAAATTCACTGCTAGTTGAACGCAGCGGCCCTCCCCCCTTCCGTTTTCACTCCTGAACGCAAATGCTTTGATTCTAGCGTATTCCATTGTCATTCTCTACAAACTTTAGTGCTTTGGAACACGCGTGGCCTGCGAGGGCTGACCTCGCCCTTGGAGCAATTTCCTGAAGATATTGTAGCCTGCTCATCTCTCTCTCTCTCTCTCTCTCTCTCTCTCTCTCTCTCTCTCTCTTTCGCTCTCTCTCTGTCTCTCTCTGTGACAGTGTGTCTGTCGGAATTTGTCAGAGATACGCCCCGGCCATTGCAATCCTCTTTTTCCTCTGTAAGCCGCCTGCTTCGAAAGTCCGTTCATCTTGTTTAAGCCAATCGGCACCGTCTTATGAAGCGGGGCCCTGAGCGCCGCGCCATGCGAGGGAGAGAGACAGACAGGGGAGAGAGAGAGAGAGAGAACATCCCGGAGGGGCCGCGCCGGGGTAGGAGGGTGTCCCTGACGGGCAGGGTGGGTGATAGACCGGCCGTGGGCATTAATTTAAAGCTTCCCAGGTGCGATTCGAGAGAGAGAGAGAGAGAGAGAGAGGGGGGAGATAGAGAGAGTGAGACAGACAGAGAGAGAGTAAGAGAGAGAGAGAGAGAGAGAGAGAGCAGGGCTGTAAGTTTGTGTAATCTTTCCACCGTCTCAGCATGACACTTTTCCCATAGTGCGCGCACGGGCGGTAACGAAGTGACGTCGATGGCGTGGCGTGGCGTGGCGTGGCGTGGCGTGGCGTGGCGTGGCCTGTCGGAGCCGCGCCCTCCCGGAGCGGCCATTTTTCTAATGGCGAATATAATAAAGAGTCCCTCAACCCAACTATTTTGTGTACCGAATGGTGATTGATCGGGTCTGTTACGGCGCGGCGGACATTCTTCAGCCGCAGGTTTTATTTTGAGCAAAGCCCCCGTATACTTTCCCTCCCACGCCCTCCCTGCGCCGGCCTCCCCCTCCTCCCTCCCTGCCGCACAAAGAACGGAATGGGCGCGCTGCTGCCGGAATCGCACTGTCGAAGCCCCGGCTCTGCTGCCAAACATGCAAGAGAGTGCTGTTTAGATTGATTCCTTTCGCCCTCTATTAACTCCTCTCCCTTCATCCCCCTTCTCTCGCTCTCTCTCTCTCTCTCTCTCTCTCACCTAGTCTCTCTCTCTCTGTCCCTTTTCTGCCTCTGTCTACATAATACCTTATACCGTCTCCTGGAAAGCGGATTACGATGGCTGCACTGGAACCGATCCGCCGGGACGGGAGATGGGGAGGGGGCTGTCAGGGGATGAGGGGCAGGGGGGGGGGGGGAGAGGGGGGAGAGGGGGGAGAGGGGGGGGGGGAGGAGGCGGCCCTGCTCGTTACAAATTCACAATACGCGGATCATTCGCTCAACTGGCAACCACTTTTGCAGTTATACAGTTTATATCGGACCGGCTGCACTCTGCAATTCGGAATAAAATGGGGGCGGCGTCAGCTTACAGTCAATTACTGCACTGGCAGTGCGCGCATGCGTGACGGACACGCGGCGTGTGTGTGTGTGTGTGTGTGTGTGTGCCCGTGTGTGTGTGTGAGCAGCAGGCGCCCGGGAGGTGGGCAGACCCGCCGAACATGGGTGCGCTGCGGGGTGGCCTATCCACACTCTTGCGGGCGTCATATGGACCTCAGTCTTCACTCCCCACTCCCCACTCCCCACTCCCCACTCCCCACTCCCCACTCCCCACTCCCCACTCCCCACTCCCCAAGCATGTTATCGTTCTCCACTTTTATACAGGGTAGAGGGAGAGAGAGACGGAAAGTGAGAGAGAGATCCAGAGAAATATTGCAATAATAACCGCGATTTTACTTTTGAAAGTCGTAAAACATTAACAAACTTTCAAATGTTATCTCGATGAGATTTTGGCTCGGCTGTACTGGCCGCTATACTGTGCGGGTGTGGACGTGTGCGAGTGTGAGTGAGATGGGGTGCGCGGGGCAGAGACAGAGAGAGAGGGAGAGAGAGAGAGAGAGAGAGAGAGAGAGAGAGAGAGAGAGAGAGAGAGCACGCGGCCCATTGCGCCGCGGCTCTGAATCATGATGGAGCTGATGGTGGAAACTGGCCCCGGCACTGTGCAGCTCACGAAATAAAGCCCACGGAATTTATGGAGGTGTTGCTCCGGCAATGTACTTCTGTCCGCGGCCGCTGGCGGCGCTAGCGTCGCTGGCGGCGCTGGCGGCGGGCGGGTCACCCCCGATGGATGGCCCCGCGCCGCGACCTCGCTGCTGCAGCCGCGGTGATAGCGCGCCGTCTCTCTCGCACCCCGTGCCGTCCGCACCGCGCGCACTATGTGTCTGTCTTTGTCGCACCCTGCCGCTTGCTGCTCGAGAGCCGCGGGCGGCACTGCAGCGACGCCGATATGGCCTTCTCTCTCTCTCTCTCTCTCTCTCTCTCTCTCTCTCTCTCTGCTCTATCTCTCCTCCTCTGTCTTTCTCTCTCTTACTCTTTCCCCACCTCTGAAAGGAAAGCCAGACGAAGGTTCGTGTGGCTGATCCACATAACTAAAGCTTTGGGAGACGCGGTGTCGATGCGGTGCTGCTGAAATCCGCCGCCGCCGCCGGCAACGTCCTGGCAGCCGATGTTCGGCCGTTGACCGGCGGGAACTCCTTGAGGTTCTTCGGCTCCACCGAGCTCCGCCACTGCCCACCCCGCCGCCCTCAGCGTGCCGGCAGATTTTTCATAGCGTCCGCGAGCTCCCTCTGGCACGCGGCGGCGGCTGCTGCGGCGCGTTCGGGTCCTTTATTCCCTCTCGCCGAGACGCGTTGGGAATAACCTCCGTGGTCATTGCCATGGCAGGCGGCGGCGGCGTACAGACCGCAGCGCGCCCAGCGGGGCCCAGCACGGCCCAGCAGGGCGGCCACAGCCGTGCCGCAGTCCCCGACGCCCCCCCCCCCCCCCCCTGTCAAGCCGCCCCCAGACACCCCAGCCACGACCTTGCACACGTACCCATGGCAACACAGCGGAACAGCGGGGCGACCCAGCCGGTAGCAGGGTAGCTTAAAACACCCAGCGTGCGCGTTCGAACACATATCACAGCACAACACCTACAACACAACACCTACGGCACAACAACATAACACCCATGGCACAATACACTAACAACAGCGGCGCTTACCTGGTGATTATATACCCCTATGCCTCCTTTTCCCGCACCACTTTTTCGTCTCCCCCCCCCCCCTCTCTCTCTCTCTGTTTGTCTCTCTCTCTCTCTCCCGCGCCCCCTCCCCATAAGCTCCCCGGCTATTACGCTCAATTATCGCACGCCTTGAACACGCTTGAAATTAATGATGACGGAACCTCATCCGTCCCCTTGTTCCCCGTGAGGCCCTCACGCCTCCTGCTCCTGCTCCTCCCTCCCTCCCCCCTCCTCCCCTCCCCCTCCCTCCCTCCTCCCTCCCTCCCCTCCCTCCCGCTCCTCCTCCGCCGCCGCCACGACCCTTTCGCTCCGCTTTCTTACCTCGTCATCGCGCCGCGGCAAGCCCTTATTGGGCCCCACAAGCGCTTTGCGGCGGGGCGGCGGGGCTTCGAATTAATTCCCAATCGAAAAGCTCTCTCTCCTCTCCTTTGCTTAACCACAGTCATCACTTGGGGCCTAACGGGACGAGCGCGGGGGGGGAGGGCCTCGTACAGCGTCTTTGTGTCGAGCTGGTACAAGCGAGAGAGAGAGAGAGAGAGAGAGAGAGAGAGAGAGAGAGAGAGGGGGGGGGGTCCTCGGGTTCGCCCCCCCAACCAAAAGTGTGTGTGTGTGTGTGTGTGTGTGTGAGGCGGTCATCATATCACAAGGTGCTAGCGGTGATGAAGAAAAGGGGCGAGGAGCAGGAACGAAAGAGTGAGAAGGGGGTGCGGGAGGGAAGGGAGCGAGTGAGCGAGAGAGATATAGAGCAAGGAGAGAGAGAGAGAGAGAGAGAGGGAGGGAGAGAGAGGGAGAGCGGTGACCGCGCGCGGTGGCGGGGAGAGTGGTACGTGTTCGGGGCCCTTTCCCTCCTCGCTTTCCGGCGGGCGCGCGGGGCCGCTCCGAGTTTTCACCCCCTAATGGTCCGCAATCGCTCATTTCCTGCTGCGCCGATAAAAGACGTGCCTTCTCCTTCTCTCTCTCTCTCTCGCTCCCGCTCTCTATTTCCCTCTCTCTCTCCTAACCCCGTAATGACCCTCCGCGAGTAGCTCTCTCTCTCCTTTCTTCTCTCTGTCTCTCTCTCTCTCTTTCTCCAACGCCATCCATGGCACGTCTCGTCTCGCCCGCTGCACTCCATCTCGCTGTCTCGCTTTATACGACGGCGTCAAAAAGCAAGGAGAGAAGAGAGACAGAGAGAGAGAGAGAAAAGGAGTGGGTGAGTGGAAGAGAGAGAGAGAGAGCACACACAATTCCAGACGAAAGGTGAAAATTGAAAGGTGCGGAACAGTCGGATGTGGTGCCACACGTGCCACTGCGCTGCACGGCGGGACGTGTTGGACAGCGGGCAGTGCTGGGGCTCCAAACCCCCTCTCTCTCTCTCTCTCTCTCTCTCTCTCTCTCTCTCTCTGTCTCTCTCTCTCTCTCTTTTCCCCTGATACCCCGATCCTCTTTCCGTTTGACCCCTATTTCCATTTCCCACTTCCCGCGTGAGCGATCTTGGCCATCAGTCAGAGAGGGAGAGAGAGAGAGAGAGAGAGAGAGAGAGAGAGAGAGAGAGAACGGGGATTTTGTGCAGGCAGAATAGCAGCCCCTGCAGGAGGCACGCCGCGCCACGCCGCGCCACGCCACGCCACATCGCGCCCGCTTCGAGTTAACTTTATGGATCATTGGAATCGGAGCTCGCGCGGCCCCCCCCCCCCGACCCGAAGCGCCGCGGGGCAGCAGCGCCTGGCAACCACGCTTCTCGCTACACGGTACTCTAGGGGGGGGGGGGGGGGAGGGAGGGAGGGAGGGAGGGAGGGAGGGGGGGAGGGAGGGTAGGGGGTGGTGGGCGGTGGCGCCACTTCATTATGAGCTCTCTAATGCGCGCGAGAAGCTGTTATCCATCGATTGAGACTCCGGGGCAACATGGCGGGGAGGCGCGTGGCGGGCGCGTGGCGGGCGCGTGGCGGGGGCGTGGCGGGCGGGTGGCGGGGGCGTGGCGGGGGCGTGGCGGGGTCCCCTTGTAATTGGGGCGCATGTGTGCTGCCCTAGTGAGGGCGCAGCGGCTGCTGTCGCGTTGGGGGCGGAGGGTGGCGGAAGCGGCCGGGTCAGACGGGAAATGATACCCTCGTCGCTGCCGCCGGGGGAGGCAGGGAGAGGAGAGAGAGAGAGCGATAGGGAGAGCGATAGAGAGAGAGGGAGAGAATAAGGGGGTGGGGGACAGAGTGTTCCGATTTCAAATCCGACCCGCGCCGTTCGCACGTTCCCGCCGGGGCGCCGTCCCGGAACCACCCCACCGATATGTAGCTACGCTGTATGAGAATTTCATACAGCCCCCCCCCCCCCCCCCCTCGCGAGGCAGCGCCCCTCGCCCCGACCTGAAAAATATAAATTCCAGCGGCAGTGCCGCTGATTGGCCCGTGGAGGTCCCGAAAAATGGGTCTTCACGGAGACGTACATAAAAACGCCACACCGTTTTGTATTTTGCGATTCTGTACATAGTTTCAGCACACGGCACCCTTGTTCTTACTTTGTGACACCCCTGTCCATGTATTTGCTGGTATGGCCACCCACTCGGGTAGACTGGCGGGGCCCCCCGGCCCTCTCTCTCTCTCTCTCTCTCTCTCTCTCTCTCTCTCTCTCTCTCTCGCTCTCTCATACACACACTCCACACACCTCCATCGACTCGGGGCTTGGCACGGTCGCTCTCCACCCCTTCCCTGCGGGCGTCTTCCATCAGGGATGGTATGAAAAAGAGAAAAGGAGGCGCACAGGCAAACTGGACGTTTGCTGAGGTGGAGGGAGGAGGAGGGGGGGGCGACGAAGGGTCCCTGATTACGGCCCATGGGGCCCCCTCGGGCCGCACACAGCCCCACCCTGCCTCCACAGGGCATCGCCCCACAGGGTGGTGGTGGTGGGGGCAGACTAGTATAGTCCACTCCCATTCGCGTCGGCCGAGCGTCAGACAGCCCCCTGGCAGAAGAATGGTTCGCGTCACGTTTTGCCGTTGTCTCCGGGGCAGACACACCCCCAGCGAGCGCAGCGCAGCACAGCCCGGCCGTCGCAGGTCCCGGCCCCGCCGAGGACACGCCGAGGACACGCACCACCAAGGGCCCGCCAAGGGCCCGCCCCGTGACCTAACCGCGTGCTTTTCCATTTCATGAACAAAATGTACGAACCTACGTTAAAGCGGAGGGCACACAACAGCAACAGGATGTGTCACTTTGAAAAAAATTAAGGAATCAGCACGCGGCCTCTGGTTTGCCGCGTCAAACCAGTCAAACTGTAGTAAACTAGCGGAGCAAAGCTTCGCCGCGAGCGCAGACAAGACAGAGAGAGACAGAGAGAGAGAGAGAGACAGTCAGAAAGGTAAGGGCTGTGGGGCTCGGCTGGGCCCTCCGGCCGGAGTTGATGTGCTCAGCTACCGTCGGCTGCTGTTGGCTGCCGTCAAGCGGGGCTGAGTGACGGAGGAGAGCAGAGGAGAGGAGGAGAGGACGGGAAGAGGAGAGGAGAGGAGAGGAGAGGAGAGGAGCAGCAACAGGCGGCTCTGCCACACCTACACGCGCCTGCTCTGCCGCTCTCTCACTCCCTCTGTCTCTCTCTCTCTCTGTCTGTCTGTCTGTCTCTCTCTCTCTCTCTCTCTCTCTCGGTCTGTCTGTGACGCCAGGGCGATGCTATACGATGACAATTTTTTTTAAGGTAAATTATCTTCAGACATAAACCGTCATAGCTTATGTACAATTAAGTTCATGTCCTTAATGGCATTTTTGAGGAGCAATTAATTTTGTCCTGAGCGCCGGTTTGAAGCATGATTAAATTTGCACTCAATAGCATTTTCAGGAACAAATTAATATTTGTCCTCGCAGCGTTATATTTTTGCCTCAATACGGAACAACCGTTTGTGCCCCCCAATTGTGGGGGAACAATTTACTATTGTTCCTCGCCATTTAGGGTTACGTAACGGCCGCTGACGGGGGAACAAGCGCCGCGGTGGTCGCGGCAACGACCGCTTTTTGTCACAACAACGGCGGCGCGTTTCGCTCGCATTCGCGGCGGGGCCTGCGGGGGGCGCGCGTTTATTTGCGAGATTTTCTCGTATCGCGCACGCCGCGCTGCCGGCCCCGCCTATCAGATCGTGCTGCCTGCCAGCCCCGGCTGGCCGCCGCGCGGCTGGCTGCCCGCGGGCCGCCCTGGCAGCGCCGCCAGCCACCATTACCATTTGCATGCATGTCGCGTGGGGTCATGGTGGGAAAAGGGGCGAGGGCGGGGGGGTTAGAGGCGCCGATAACGCCACCTGATGTGGCGCCAAGAGGAGAGAGAGAGAGAGAGAGAGAGAGAGAGAGAGAGAGAGAGAGAGAGAGAGAGGGGGGCGGAAGACGAGCTGTGAGGGGCAGAACTAAAGTGCCCCCGGCGGGGGGGCCCCCGCGGCCCCCCTCGGGGCAGAATTAAAGCGTGGGCGCTGGCCGGCCGAGGCTGGAGTGATCACACGCTGCGAGGGAGAAGGACAGAGAGGCCGGATGTTTCTCCTCGAGGGGGTGCGAGGGACGGAGACGGGAAATAGAGAGCGTGAGGGGGAGACAGAGAGAGAGAGAGAGAGAGAGCTGGGGAGAGAGACGGAGAGGGTGGTTAGCCGGGCACGGTGCTCGCCAAGGCGTGGGTAGCGCGCCACGGCACACGGCCCGGGCAGGGCTTTTGCGCAGTAATTTCGTTTGATCCACAAAGGAGATGTAGTAATGGCGAAGGGCGGACGTGCGGGGGCGGAGAGAGGCGGGGGTGTCCCGGGGTGTGCCGGGGTGTGCCGGGGTGTCCCGGGGTGTCGCGGCCCTTACTTCCGGAGAGGCCCCACGCAGACAGAGGACGGGGCCGCCTCGCCGGGGGGGCTCGGCCACAAGCCTTCGGGCTCGCGGTCCGAACCACAACAACACGCCAGCAGGGACCTTGACAGAGTCCTTAAAAAAAATTAAATCAATGATAATTTTGCGGGTACCCCTGGGAAGGATTGAACCCGCGGCCCGGTGTTGTCCGAGGAGGAATGGGAGGAGGAGGAGGAGGAGGAGGAGGAGGAGGAGGAGGAGGAGGAGGAGGAGGAGGAGGAGGAGGAGGAGGAGGAGGAGGAGGAGGAGGAGGAGGAGGAGAGGAGGAGGGAGGAGGTGAATGAGGGAAAGAGATGAAGGAGAGAGAGAGAGAGAGAGAGAGAGAGAGAGAGAGAGAGAGAGAGAGAGAGAGAAAGGTGGAAAGTGGAAAGGCGATAGTAGAAGGGAGAGGGAGGGAAGAGAGAAAATAGAGGAGACAAGGTGCGGGCGGCCCCCGCGGCGTGGGCTTGGTTCCCCGCCATCTGTTGTCTTCGCGCGGCGCGGGGCACCGAACACGTCCTGAGCGGTCAGTGGTCAGGCTGCGGCCCCGTCTGTACGACCACCTCACACGCACCCGAAATGTAATAACTCGTTTCAATTAATTTTATTATCCACTCCCCGTCCGGGGCGCGCCGCCGTCGGCCTCCTCTCAAACCAACGTAACACACAATCAACGCCCAATTATTTGCCCCGCGGGCCCTGCCGCCGCCGCCGCGCTCTCCATTAAACCGTTTCTCTTTTTTCTTTTCGCTGTGACTTTTGACACTTGATGGCTGCTGGCCACTCCGGGCGGAGACAGTAGCGCCGGAGCAGCCGCCAGAGAACCGCCCCCCTCCACGACGAAGCGAGTCAATCCCTGCCTGCACTTGTCGGCTTCTGCAAACAAGTCTGCCGTACGTCATTACTGTCCGGAGGGACACTTTGAGATCGCTGGGGGACCGGGAGAGAGAAGGGGCGGGAAGGGGGCGGGGGGCGAAAATGAAGAAAAGACGGGAGAGGGAAAAGGGGCCGCTGAGACAAATATACGAACCAGCCGCCCTGTCACACTCGAGTCGTCAATCAATCTCACATAAGACAGCAGCGGCGGCGCTCGGGCCCACGATCGGCAGCGGTGGCGGCGGCGGTGGGGCGCCACCTCGCAGGGGTCGTGAGAAACCTTAGCGTATGAGAATTTGGGCAGGAAAATCGATCGGGTGCAAATGGAAAATTCCGCAGCACGAATCGGGCCCAAGTATACGAAAGATTTAGCTGTATACGTATGGAAAGGGTGGGCCCGAAGGATTTTTAGCAGTACAGAATGAGAAATTGTATGAGAAATTTATGAATAGAATATGAGGTATTAAGCAGGACGGTATGAGAAATTGGGCCAAAATAAGAGAGCAGCACAGTACGGGTAACTGCGGCCGCTGGTTGTCGCCGCCGTCCGCGCAACCGCAATTTTCCGTAGCGGCGGCGTACGCGACCTGCCTTCTTCCCGCTGTACTGGCCGGCCGGCTCAGCGTGGCCTCAGCGCTCAGCCGGCGCTCAGCCGGCGCTCAGCCGGCGCTCAGCCAGGGTTGTGGCAGTGAAAATCCTTTGATTTACGCTGCCTGCCGTCGATTACACCCAGAGCCGGGCCCGTGCCTTCACACCCACCGCGACGTGCCTTTGTGTTTCTCTCTCTCTCTCTCTCTCTCTCTCTCTCTCTCTCTCTCTCTCTCTCTCTCCGCCGTTGTCTTTACTCCGTCGTCTTCCTTTTCTCTCTCTCTCACCCTCTGTCTCTCTCCTTCCCGACCATTGCACCGAAGATCACAGCCGGAAAGCTCCTCCCAGGCCCCCCCCCCCCCACCACCACCACGCTGCTGAATCGCTCGGACTGCGTCCGATTTCGCCATTTTTCGCTCTCCATCTCTTTCTATTTCTATAGCCGCAATGGGAAGGCCGTTGCGGAGCGACAAAGACAGGCTGATGGCGGCGGCGCCCGACGCCCCCCCGCGGACCCTTCTGCGGCGAGAAGGGGAGGGGGAGTGGCCGCGGGATGAAAGGAACTTTCTGCGGCACGAGATGAGCCTCCAGAGATGGCGGCGGCCGCGGATGGAACAGGCCGGACCCTCGGCAAATGGTCCGTCGCTAAAGCGGCGGGTTAGTTGGCACGGCGCGCGAGCGGCGCCCCGTCGTCGTGGCGCGGTAGCGCAGTGGTTAGCGTGCATGTCTGATACTGGTAGTGACCTGGGTTCTACTCTCGCAGCAGCTGGTCAATTTTTCAGCACAATAGGCATTTCCAAAGATGCATTGCGCCGGAGGGACAAGAATACTCGGAAAGCGCGCCACATATCTCTTTTTCGGCCGGATTTATTGTGCTTCCTGCCGTCGACTGAGGACGCTAAGTACAACACCGTTAGGGATGTCAATTCAAAATGATAAAGTAAAGTCAAGACGTCTATATTTTTAAAAAGTCGATTCAACTTAATTTTTTCTGAGAGTGAATGGGTCACGGTAGACGCCCGCCCGCCCGGGCCGTCGGCGGGCGCCGACTCAAAGCTGCAATATAACCGCCTCCCCGAGCCGTCCTGATTGCAAAAGATTCCCTTTGCGAGCGGATTCACACTCCGGGAAGGGAGGAGATGACAGGACAGAAGCTAAAGGGAACTAATTTTACGTAAACACGGCGAGTCTTCGACCCCGCTTCCCCCGTCCTCGGATCACCACCCTGGCTGCGCCCTGGCGGCACCTCCCCCCCGCCAAGGCTCCGACAAGGCTCCGACAAGGCTCCGCAGTCGCGGCGTGGTAAAGGCGGGATCGCATTTGTGAGGTTAGGCCTCGTACGCAGGACCCTTTCTTCGCGTCTAACCGAAATCGGCCGGATTTGGCCGCCATCTTGTTTTTGATCTTGGTCCTGCTGTGGGAGTCGCCAACCGGCTGGCTGTCACTGTCGCACTCATGGGGTGCTCCGCAAGAGAGCGACGGAGAGGTCCGAGAAGGCGGTGTGAGAGCGTTTTAATTGTCAGGTCGGAGGCGCCGCCCGCAGCCGGTACCGAGACCGATCACCGGCTCCGTTTGATCGTGCCGCGCTTTGGCGGCGCCCCGACAGAGGGGGGGGGGGGGGAGGCGCGCGGGCGCTACCGGTGCTGCCCCCTGCGGGCCCCGCGCGGCGCTAAGGCGCGGCTGCGCGCGGCGCCAGACCCCGTCCACATGGCGGCGCTCGCGGGACTTCCCCTCCCTCCCCGCCGCGGCCGCCGGGCCCTCGCCTCTGAACTCACCCCGAGCCGAGCGGCCGCCTCCAGGCCGGCTTCGGACCGCGCTCGGGTCCTGCTTCGGGCGCTTCGGGTCCCGGGTCGGGCCGCGCGGCCGGGACGGCCAGGACGGGGGTGCGCCCTCCTCCCCCACCTCCCAGCTGGGGCCGCCCCGCCCGGCTGGCAGCCAGCGCGGTGCTGCGGCGGTGGCCGCGGCGGCGGCGGCGTCCTGCTTAAGCGGCCAGGCCGCGGGGCGGGGCGGACCGAGCTGGCAGCGCGCGGCTCTCGGGACGCTTCGGGCGTCGTCGGCGTCGCTCGGCCGCGCGCTCGGGTCGGCGTCGGCTCGTCGGGGACGAGGGGCGTGGGGAGTCCAGAACCGAACACGGGCCTACCGCGGCGTGTGTGCCCGCCGCCTGCCCGCCCGCCAGCCAGCCAGCCCGCAGCCAGCCAGCCGCGGCGCGACCCGTCAGTCAGGTCCGAGCACTGAGACCGCGCTGGTCTAGCCGTGCCCACCGCCCTCGCCGCTGCATCAACCCCCTCGCCTAGCCTGGCGTGGCGTAGCAAGGCGTACCCAGCCCCAGCCGGGCCGTGCTAAGCCGTGCTAAGCCGCTTCTTCCCGCTTCCCCTCTCTCTCCCTCCGGCCCGGGTACGGCGCGTACCTCCGGACACCACCGCAGCCAGCTGGTGCGCGACCGACCGCGTGTACCCCTTCAAGTTTACCGACGTGAGTGAGTGAGTGTGTGTGCAGTGCGGCGCGGCGCTGGACGGCCGCCCTGGACTCTCCGTCTCCCATTGGAATAATCGTGCGAGCAAGCCAGCAAGCAAGTTTGGTGTCAAGACCGCAAGCTCTGTGACGCCCCCCCGTCCCCTCCGGAAGTGCGGGATTAATTAAGTGTGGAAACATCGCGTGTCGCCGGAGGCCGGCTCCGGCCAAACTAAAAGTGCATCTATCAAGTGTGTAGTGAAAAAAAAGAGGCCAAACGTTATCTCTTTTTAAGTAAAGAAACTGAAACGAATTGTGTGGAGCCTATATTAATTGAGGTGAGTTTTAGTTTCATCGATGTGATCATGGTTTTCTAGTGATAATGTCCTGAAGGAATATCGTAGTAAATTCTTTTTGGTTTGGTGTAAGGATTGTGTGAGCTATTCTTACGTTAAAAGTGAGTGAATCAGAAAGCAATTCCTAGTGTCCCAAGGGAGTATACGGGATACGCTCAGTGATCAGTGGTTCTTGGTGAACGAAATCAGTGACTAACGTCCGTACAATATCTTAATTTTATTGGAGTCCAAACTCTCAGAGGTGAGTGGCAACATCATCATCAATGTGCACGCAAGACAAGGCTGCTTTTTATTCGTTCCTGTTCCCCTTTCTTGCCGAAGCCCATCCCTGGGTGTGCTTAACCAGGGAGTGCTTAATCGGGGAGTTGTTAATCAGGGCTGCTTATATTCAGGTGGGTGCTTAATCAGGGGGGCGCTTAATCACAACGTGATAAGCCGCCCCCCCGGGCGACCCCCCGCGAACACGCTCGCGGCAACCTACTGACAACCCAAAAAAATCCAAGTTCTGACCATTATTTCTGTCACCGGACTGTAAATACCAAGTCCTGAAAGCAAGCGAATTTTTTTTTGTTTTCAGTGGGTTACAAGATGTGTTATAAAAGGTGTCCGCCTGCCCGCCACGGGTGGGTGAGGGCGCTGTTATCACACCGCTATCGCAGGGCGCTTATCACGAACTGTCGCCCTAGCCATCCGCTGTCGGCCGCCTGCTGCCGCCGCGGCGTGGCGGGGCGTGGCGTGGCGGGGCGTGGCGGAGCGGCGGAGCCCACGACGGCGGCACAGCCATGTCTGCTGTGTTTGCTCGAATGTCTGCGGGGACCCGGGGGGGCCGCGGGGCGCACCGTGTTGCAGACGGTGCATTTTTATCCGCCGCCGCCGCCGCCGCCACGGCGGCAGCGCGGTTTATACCAGCGGACTGGCGGCGTGTCCACCGCCGCCGGCCACGCCGCGGTACTCCCTCGCACTCCTAAAAATAAAGGCTGCTCCGGCGGCTGCCGTGTCGTCGTCGGGGTCCTCGTGGTGTCGCCGTCGCGGACGTCGTCGTCGACGTCCCTCCCCCGGCGGCGGCGCCTCCGCCGTCACGTGTGTGTGTGGTCGTGTGTGTGTGTGTGTGACGGCGCGGTGCGGCACTCGGCATGTGGTCGCGAAGTGTCAAACCTCGTGCTGCTCGCCGCCCTTGGTGCCGGGTTGCGGATGTGAGCGCGTGTCTCCGCCCGTCACGCCTCCTCCTCCTCCTCCTCCTCCTCCTCCTCCTCCTCCTCCTCCTCCTCCTCCTCCTGCTCCTCACTGCCCCCCCTGGACACGGAACGTAATAACAATCTGGCACCGCGGCTGGAGTCGTATTGTTGCGCGTTCGCCGTGCAAGTCCCTGCCTGCGTGTGTGTGCGTGTGTGTGTGTCCTACCCGGCCGGTGGCACCGCAGCTCTCTGTTGCACTCGTGGTGCATGCCGGCTGATCCGTGCAGGCTCTGTCTCTGTCGCACTCGTGGCGCGTGCCGGCTGATTTCGAACGCTTGCCCTCGCACAGCCCTGTCTCTGTCGCACTCGTGGGCTGCTGCATACGAGTGCAGAGAGAGAGAGAGAGAGAGAGAGAGAGAGAGAGAGAGAGAGAGAGAGAGAGAGAGAGGGAGGGAGAGTCCCGGGTGCTCGGAATCGCTGTGCATCAGCAGCAGCAGCTGCCCAATCTGGCAGCAGTGCAGGGCGCTGCGGCGGCGGAGAGGAGAGGAGAGGACGGGCAGGTGCCCGGGGCCGCGCGGGCCGGCCGCCGGTGACGCGACGCGACTGCCTCTCTCTCTCTCTCTCTCTCTCTCTCTCTCTCTCTCTCTCTCTCTCTCGCACTCGCCGCTGGACCGGGCCGGGGCCGCCGCGAGAGAGTGAGACGGACAGGGGGTCCGCGCGGTATGCGCCGCGAGAGGGACAGAGACGGACAGACGGCGGCGCTTCCGGTCACGCCGCGGCCCGCCCCGGGTGCCCCGGGTGCCCCGTGAGGCGCCTGTCCGACGTGAGGGAGGTCTCGAGGAGGACGCCGCCGCGCCGCGATAAATCCCCGAGGACGTGGGAGGACCGGGCCCGGACGGGGCAGTCAGTCCCGTGGGGACCCCGGCCGTGGGTGGCCGCTGTGTCGGCTCCAGGTCAGGGAGCGGGCGTGCAGCGTGTGTGTGCGTGTGTGCGTGCCGTGTGTAACCCTGTCCTCACCTAGCGTCCCGCGTGCTCGTGGAGGGGGGCTTAGTTCGACGTGATGCACTGCAAAACGGGGAGTCTCTGTCTCTCTTACTCTCTCTCTCGGTCTTGTGTCCTCTCTTTCACACCCTCTGGCCCTCTGGGCAGGGCACGCTGCGTCGTTGGAAAGGGCGACGGAGGGACGCTCTTTTATTTCCCAAGAGGATTTCACTCCCCCGCTCAGGCATTGGCTGTTGGCACACACACACGCACGCTTGCACACACACACACACACGGCATGAGCCTGGCCGGGACGATGCGAGCCGGCATGGCGGGATTCGTTAGTTCACTTTCCTTCTGCACTCTGACCTTTTCCGTTGAGGGCCTAACCGGGCCCGGCCCTGCGGCACGGCCGGCGCCTGCCTAGCTCGCCGAGCTACGCCGGGCTACCCGGGGCCGGGGGTCAGCGTCCTGGGGCCCCGAGGATCCAGGGAGGAGGAGGAGGAGGAGGAGGGCGGAGAGTTCTCTCTCTCTCTCTCTCTCTCTCTCTCTCTCTCTCTCTCTCTCTCTCTCCGGGTGCGTCGACTGTGAGCAAGCACGACACTTGGTGTACCTAGCCGACCCGGCACCGGCTGGTGCTGCTAACCCCTTCTCCGGGTCGGCCATTGATTCCCGCGGGCTGTTCGGTGCTTAGCGCCTATGTACAGAGGGGGTGGGGGGAGGGGGGACCGCCACGCCCCCCCCCCCCCCGCGGGGAGGGAGGGGGGGGGGGACACGCCCCCGGCACCCTCGTTGTACCTGTAAACAGCTGATGCAGCGCAGGCATCCCGCACCGTCCCGCCCCCCCGTCCTTTGATTCGGAACGGGAGTGAGGGAGAGAGAGAGAGAGGGAAAACGCGGTCAGTCGCCTTTCTCCCCCTCCGCCGCCCCCTCGGCCGCCCCCCGCCGCTGTCCCCGGTGCGATGCGCCCCCACCACCACCACCACCCCCCGCCGTGCACGCCGCTGGCCCGCTGTGCCGTCGCGCGCTCACCCCACCGCGGCCGGGGCCCCGCCGGGGAGGCAGAGGCGGAGGAGGGTGTTTGCCAGAGGAGAGGCCCGAGGGGTCGGGGCGGCGCGGTGGGTGGGTGGCGGTGAGCTGCGGGGGGGGGGGGGGGGGGGGGGGGAGTGTTCGCGGGGGGTGCCCGCGGCGGCGCAGGCCGCTGCTGCCATGCCTCCCCGTCCCCGCCGTCCTCCCCCCCGTGCCGCCAAGGGCTGTAATTGAGAGTGATATCGCGGAAATCAGAGGGAACAGAGAAAGGGAGAGAGAGAGAGAGAGAGAGAGAGAGAGAGAGAGAGAGAGAGAGAGAGAGAGAGAAGGGTGGTGGGGAAGGCTGTGGTGGGCGCCCACGGCCTGCGCCGGCCCCGGCGTTGTGTTTAGAGTGCCGTAGTCGAGCCCTGTGAGGCGCCGTAATTTCTAAGCGAGGGCTCGGCGCGGTCGGGCCTCCCCCTCCCTCTTTCTCCTCCTCGCCGGCCGCGGTCGGGGCTCGAACCCCGGGCACGGCCGCGGCAGTAATGTGTGCACGCGATGCACGGCGCGGCCGTGTCTGTCCCTGTCGCTCCGTGCTCGGAGGGCGCGTGTCGGGGACGCCGCGGCGGCGCGTTGAGGAAGGAAGCGGCCCGCGTGGGCGTGGCGGCCGGGCCTCTGCGGGGGGCGGGGCGGGGGGGCCGGCGGCTCGCCACCACGCCGCCGCCTCGCCGCCAGGACCGTATCCCCCTTGGAGATGAGCCCGCCGTGCGGCCCCCGCCGCGTCGCCGATGGGTGCTCGTGGCTCTGGGCCCGGGCTGCGCTGCGCTCGCCGCCGCTCGCCGCCGCCCGGCCGGCGGAGGACCTCCGCGTCGTGGCGCGGCGCGGGGCGGGGCGGCGGGGATGGCGACGCGCCGGGCGCGGTTGCCGTTGCGCTTAGCACCACAATGGCCGGTCGGCACGACCCAGCCGCCGCCGCCGCCGGGTCCCCTGTGGGTCCCCGCGGCCTCCGCGACATGCGCCGCGACACCCGACAGACAGGCTCGACGCGTGTCGGATCGGGGGGCCCCGCGTGCCGGTGCATCGCGGGGGGTGCCGTACCGCCGTCCTCGCGGGGGGCATTAAAATAATTGGCATGTGTGGGCCGGGCCGGGCCGTCCTGGGCGCGCGGGGGCGGCCTCATGGCACGGCATGGCCCGGCCCAGCCAGTTCCGCCCCGCGCCGCGCCACGCCGCGGCATCAGCGCCGCGCCTCCGCCCAGCCTGGCCCGGCCTGGCCCCCCCGCGGGCCCCCGCCTCCCCTCCCCCCTCCCCGCGGCGCACCAGGCCGCGCACAGTTTGGCAACACCGCGCTCGGCTCGGCTCGGCTGGGCCGAGTTGCCGCCTGCCGGGCCAGCCAGCTCGCGGGGGGGAGGGGGGAGAAAGGGAGGAGGAGGAGGGGGGGGGGGGAGTCCCTGGCGGTCCGACCCCGACGGGCTGTGCGCTGGCGGTGCGGACCGGCGCTGCCTGCCAGCCCCGTCTGCCCGCCGGCCTCCGCTGCTCTCTTCTCTCTCGCCGTCCCCGTCCTTTCTCTCCCTCTCCTCCTCCCCGCCTAACCCTTTCGCCCTCCTCCTCCTCCTCCTCCTCCACTGTTGCTCGTCCTCGCCCTGCCCGGAGCCCCCCGCCGGAGCCCTGCCTCCCGGGCCGCCGCCGGAGTTCAAACCCCGGAGTTCCCCCGGCTTAGCAACGGCCGGGATCACTTCGAGGCGGCGCGGCGGCGAGGACCGGGTGGCAGGAGGCGGAGCAGGCGGAGCAGTGCTTGTACTTGATACTGTACCGGCCTGCAGCCCGGCCCGCCCGGGGCCGCGCTGTTTTATGTGTCCTGCCGTCCCCCGCCAAGGGTGCCCGTGAGTGCGGGTCCTTCAGGATGAGACGAGACGAGATGAGGACCTGGCCATTTTTTCGCTGTCAGGTTTCTTCACGCCTGTGTGCTGCCTCTGTGTGTGTGTGTGTGTGTGTGTGTGTGGAAGATTAATTTTCCCCGGCCACGAAGGGAAATTTCCCGCGGAAGCCTGTGTGCTTACAGTCCGTACCGCGCCGCGGCGCCCCCGTCAGCCTGCGGGGAGGGGAGGGGAGGAGAGGAGGACACATCGGCGGGGGCCTCGCGCGGCCGCCGCCGTCATGACGGTGTCCATCCGAACAAAGGAGCGCCATGAGCAGCGGCGGCAGCCATGGGCCTCCATGGGCAGCCATGGGGCCGGGCGCGGGCCGCGATGACGACCTTGCGCGGCAGCCGAACCGAATGGCCCGCCCGGAACCCACTCGGGCCGGCTGCGCCTCCTCCATCCTCTCTCTCTCTCTCTCTCTCTCTCTCTCTCTCTCTCTCTCTCTCTCTCTCTCTCTCTCTCTCGTGCTGTCCGGTCCTTCTCCATACCCACCCATCCGTCCAAGCATTAGTGTATATATATATATAGTGGACCTCTGGAATTTTATGGGGAGTTTTTTCATGGCGCCTCTCATGGTCCTCCACACGGCCGCCGCGGTATTTGAACCCGCGACTCTCTTTCTTTGTCCCTGTCTCTCTCTCACCGCACCCACTACGTCCCGACGCTGCGGGGGGTGGCGGCTTGTTGTGGTAGGGGTGGCGTGATCGGTCGCGCGGCGGTGGCCGTACCGGCTAATGGACGTGCAGTGTCGCGTTTCGGCGGGCGCGCGCGCGCGCGCGCTGCGTTTCCACGGTATTGAGCCCCTCCCTCCCTCCCTCCCTCCCTCCCTCCCTCCCTCCCTCCCTCCCTCCCCTCCCTCCCTCCCTCCCGCCTCACCCACCACGTCGCGTGCACTTGGGTGGTGGTGGTGGTGGCAATAGTACGTATATATATACACATATGCACCCCGCGGAAGAAAGGGAAAGAAAAAAGGGGTTGAGAATGCGAAACATGTGGCCGTCGCGGCATGCGGACTTATGTTGCGATGTTAATATGTTGCATAATCAGACTGGGATATGTATGTGAAAAGGGAGCTGATGAGAGAAATGAAGCTCTTGCGTAGTGTTGATAAGTGCCAGACTTGCGATACGCCGCTCCTGTGTACTGCACGGTACATAAGTGTGTACTCTGAGAGGAGGAGGAGCGAAAATAAAGACAAAAAAAAAGCCGACAAATAATTAAAAATGAATTGCCGCGCAACGAGCAGCGGCTTAATAACAATAAACAGCACTGCACCCGTAAGTGTGTGTGTGTGTGTGTGTGTGTGTGTGTGTGTGTTCTTGTTCATCTTGCCGCTGCCGCTGGCGGATTGAAATTGCTGCATTATTCAGAATCGGGCAGCGCTCTGTCTAAATGCTGAGCCAACATTGGCTAGATTGATTGTGTGCTCTGGCGTGTGTGTGTGTGTGTGTGTGCGCGCGTGTGTGTTTGTGCACGCCCCGCCCCTCACCCCGCCCCTCACCCGTTCACACACACACACACACACACTCTCTCTCTCTCCGTTCCCCACTTGCCCTTGCGCACGCTGCTTTGTGATTTTCTCCTCTATCAAAGCCCTCCTCTGGCTGGCTGGCTGCGGCTGGTGGTCGGACCTATACCGGGCCGCACCACTGGGGGGGCAGGAAAAGCGCGTCCGCTATCGTGTGTGTGTGTGTGTGTGTGTGTGCGTGTGTGTGTGTGTGTGTGCGCACACGCCCACGCGCCAGGTGTTGGCGCCGACCGGCTGGTTGGTGCCCGCCGGCCGGTGCTATCGCTGAGCCCGAATCTGTGGGGCCGCAGCCGCAGCTGCAGCTGCAGCGGCGGCGGCGGCGGCACGCTTTTTCCCCCGAGGGAAGAGTGTAGGAAGAGTGGGAATGGGGGTAGGAAGAGTAGGGGAAGAGGGTAGGAAGAGTAGGAGGAAGAGGAAGAAACAGCGGCGGCGGCCGCCATTAGGCGTGTGTAGTGGATGTCCGCAGTCATTGGTGGGCATTAAATCGTAATTTGGCGAGTGGAGTGAGAGAGAGAGACGGAGAAGGGGTGACGGCGGCGGCGGCTGGTGTGTGTGTGAGAGAGAGAGAGAGAGAGAGAGAGAGAGAGAGAGAGAGAGAGAGAGAGAGAGAGAGAGAGAGAGAGAGCTCTGCGCACTCAGCAAGCGCCCCCAAACTTTTAAATGGGCGCCTCTGCCGCGCCGCCCGTTCTGCCGTGGGGGTAGTAAGGTTGCCGCCGGCGCCCCGTCGGGGCCTCTGTCTCTCTCTCTCTCTCTCTCTCTCTCTCTCTCTCTCTCTCTCTCTCTGTCTTACTCTCTGTCTGTCTCTCTCGCTCTCCGCGGGGTGTGCGCGGGGATGTCAAGGTTGTCGCGCTGCATCAGCGGAGTGGGCGGCGTCCGAACCCCGGGGACGTTTTGTGTGGCCGCGGTGTGCCGGCGCCCGAGTGCAACGCCGCCGTATCACCGCCAGAAATAGCGCGGCGGTGGGAGCGAGAGGGACGGGCGGAGGGAGAGAGATGGAGAGAGAGAGGGAGACGGTGACCCTGGCGGGGACTCGAACCCGCGACGCTCCCGTCTCGTTTGCGGGCGCCGCCGCTGTTCTCCTCTCCATAATCATTGTGGCTCTAGCGTCTAGCGAGAGACAGAGACAGAGAGACTCGTTGCTCCGCCGGGAGCAATTATCTTTGCATTCTCTGTCTTGCGCCTGTCTCTCTCCCGCCTGCAGCGTATAATAGTGCGGTCGATTAGTTAGGCGGGAGGTCCCCCCCCCCCTCCCGTCTCTCTCTCTCGCTCTCTATCTGTCTCTCTCGACGATTTTTTTGGCGACGTTTGCGGCTGCGTGTTTGGCCTTGACGTCGCTAGGCGCACAGCGTCAAGTAGTCCACGGTGGTGGTGGAGATGTCGCTCTCTCTCTCTCTCTCTCTTTCTCTGTCTCTCCCGCCCGCATGTCATGTGATGATGACAGCCGGCGACAGTATGCGGCGGCATTGACATGTCAAATGTCCGTTGTATGGACTTGAGCGGACGGAGGGGGGGGGGGGGGTGGGCTTAAGCAACCACTGCAGTACTTCTGTTCTAAAATTTGGCGGCCGTTTAAAAATTTCGAAAACACAAAAGTATTTGTGTACACGTAGGACATACCGTGGAAAGGGCGAAAAAAGTGACGTTATACAATTTCCTTTTCTGTTTACTTTTTGGTGTGTGTGTGTGTGTGGTTTAGGTGTGCGCACGTGCGTGTATGTGTGTGTGTGTGTGTGTGTGTGTGTGTGTCCGGATGTGATGCAGACGCGTAGCTTAGCAGCGACGGTGACGAAGGTCCGACTGAGAGAGAGAGAGAGAGAGAGAGAGAGAGAGAGAGAGAGAGAGAGAGAGACCGCGCGGCGCGTCGAAGCCTTTGCGTGTGTGTATTTGTGTGCGTTGTTATCTACGAAGTGTGGAGCTGCTCTTGGAAACGCCACATATGGGCACACGATCCGTTGCTGTGCAAACGCACACGACCCGAGTATGTACTACCACACAGTACATACGGGAACCTTTGCTTTTTTTTTTTTTGTGTGTGTGTGTATGGTTTTTGTTCCGCGGAGTTGCGTGCTTCCGGAGAAAACTTTGAGAAACTGTTAAGTTTCCGGTTAAGCGAATGGAATACAAATGACTTATCTTGCTGTATGTGCAGGACCGACTGACTTGCTGCTGCGGCTGCTGCTACTGCAGCAGCAAGTCTGTCTGATAAGTGATGTTGTGTGTGTGTGTGTGCGTGTGTGTGTGTGTGTGTGTGTGTGTGTGTGTGTGTGCAACCCGAGACGTATCGCTGTGGAGGAGGTTCGCTTTCTTCTTTCCACTCTCCATACTGATATACACAGTTACTCTGTGTGTGTGTGTGTGTGTGTGTGTGTGTTATCGTTTGCGAGATATAAAAAATGGACGTTGCGCTATCTTCTACGCCTGGGTCGGCTTAACGCGCTGCTGATTGTGGAATAATGCTGTAGCTGTGTGTGTGTGTGTGTGTGTGTGTGTGTGTGTGGACGGTGTCAAACAAGGATCGACACCTTTTGCAGAGTCGCCACGACCTCTGCCGTCGTTCTGAGACATGTCCGCGCGGCAGTACATATTTAATTCTTATTATGCCATTTTATTTTTTTTTCCTTTTTTTTCGCTCTTTCTCCCTCTCTCTCTTTTTCTTTCAAAGTCTAGTGAGGGCGGTCGCGCAGGTGGATTTGGTGCCAGTGTCCGCCTCTGACGCGGACGTGCTAATGGCACACGGGGACCGGCAAAGTAGGCCCCGTCGGGGGGCGGAGCTGTATGAGAGAGAGAGAGAGAGAGAGAGAGAGAGAGAGAGAGAGAGAGAGAGGCAGTTAGCAGCGCGCTCTTGTGCTCTACTTTATTTCCCTTTATACATACGTACACGGGATTTTTTAATTTTTTTTTTTTTGAGGGCCGAGGAAGGAGGGGGAGAAAAGGGAAACGATATACATGCAGAGAGCAAAAAAAATGTGTGTGTGTGTGTGTGTGTGTGTAGGGGGGAAAGGGGGGGGGGGGTGCTGGATTCGGGAAGGTCATGGAGACGCGGCTGCCAATCCCTTCTTTCCGTTCCCCCTTCTCTCTCTCCCTCTCTCTCTCTCTCTCTCTTTCTCTCTTTGCCATTCATCGATACCCTCCCCCCTCTCCCCCCCTCACTGCCACGGTGTGGGTGCTAAGCGCGACTGCCCCGCCCGTGTGTCACTGGGTCCCCCTTCTCCCCCCCCCCCCCCCCCCCCCCCCGCTGTTGTCGCCCGGGTCGCGTCGCACCGTGTATGATGTCACCAGGAGTGGGAGGGGAGGGTTTAATCCCCCCCCCCTCCCCGAACGCCCTCCTGGCCGTCGTTGCTGTGGGCGAGGAGGTGCCATGCCTCACACACACACACACACACACACCGGCTATTTGAATGTGAGATGATATGGTCTGGCACCGGGGAAAGGGGTGGGGGGTCAGTCGGCGAATGGAATTTGAAACACTAAGACGATGGACGCGGTTGCGGGGAGGGTGTGTGGGGAGGGGGATGTAGGGGGGGGGGGGGGGGCGGGGGTATTTGAACCCGTGAACTCGACCACCAAAATCGTAGACGACGAGCCGACCGCACACGTGGGAAGCCTTCTGCGCCGCCGGCCTCGAGCGGTCAGCGAGTGAGGGAGTAAGAGAGAGAGAGAGAGAGAGAGAGAGAGAGAGAGAGAGAGAGAGAGAGAGAGGGAGAGGCCGTCCATCCCCTGGCTGTAATCGAATATAAATCCGCTCCTACACCGCTGCCACCACCACCACTACCACCTTGCCTGACCTGGATTTTTTTTGTTACTATTTTTTTTTCTGTCACGTGGGTATGCGGGATTTGAACCTCCCCGGCGCGGCGCCCCAAAACAGAGCCACGTGGGCGGCGGGCACCCCGATGGGCGGTCGGGTGACGAGGTGGGAATGATGTTCGGACCTTCGCGTCCTCGGCAGCGGAACGGTCGGTCGGACAGGAAGACAGACAGGCAGACAGACAGGCGATGTGCGCGCGTGCGCGTGTGTGCGTGCGTGTGTGTGTGTGTGGTCGCGTGGTAGAGCTATCGAATGCGTGATGCGTTCTCCGTCTCTCTCCCACCCCCTTCTCCCTCCCCGGCGCTCGCTTCCGGCCGAGTCCCCCCTCGTTAAGACACTTCCATACATGTGAGACCCGCACCGCACCGCACCGCCATTTAAACCAGGTGAAGCCTTTTAATTACTTCAACAGGAAAAAAAAACAGGAAAAGAAATAATAATCGAAACGGTCCGCTTCTTGTGTGCGCGTGCGATTGTTTGAGCAGTCGGCTGCCAGCCCTGGCTGGGGTGCCGCTGCTGCCGCCGCTCGGACATGTCGCCTGTGTTTGATGTGGATTAGGGGCTGCGCGGAGGGGGTAAGGGGGGGGGGGGGGGGGGGGAGGTGAAGGCTCGAGATCTCGATGGCAGCGTGCTCGTCGCGTCCCCGTGTGGCTTAGTTGGACGAGAAAGAGGTGGGGAGGGGGGGGGGGGGGGAGGGCAGCGTTCTAACGCACACACCCGCGGGTGTTTATAGGACACCCGTATTCGCAGGGGGGCTCAGTTGAGGGGGGGGGGGGGCGGGAGGGGTGTCGGCCGGAATCGCGTTCTGTCCTTTTCGCTGTATGTATCGGTAAATTGCAAATGTTTATTGACATATATTTTTTTTTGTCGCGGCGCCACGTCGATTACGTGTGGCTGTTTATTGGACGGGAATCCTCTCTCTCTCTCTCTCTCTCTCTCTCTCTCTCTCTCTCTCTCTCTCTCTCTCTGTCTCTCTGCTGGTCGGATGGATTGCTCATCGCTCAGCTGGTGGTGTGCAGCACAAGCAAGGTCAAGGCGTGGCGCGGCGCGTGCGGGGGGGGGGGGGGGGGGGGGGGGGGGGGGACACCGAGTCGTACCTGCTGTGGCGGCGGCGGCCGCGGCGGCGTTGTGAAGCGGACCTGCCTCTCCTCCTCTCATCTCCTCCTCCCGCCCCTCCTTACGTAACCTATAGCAACTCGGTGGTGGCGATCTCTCGCTCCCGCAGAAGATTCTCTGTGTGTGTGTGTGTGTTGCTATGGGCTGTGGCGACGGGGGTTTGTCGTGTGCGGGCGAGATGGAGGAGGAGAGGAGGAGGAGGAGGAGGAGGAGGAGGAGGAGGAGGAGGAGGTGCACTTGGAGGGCAAGGATGACGACTCCCTCCTCCGCCTCCTCTTCCTCCTCCCCTCTCCGCCACGGATAGGGTTACCACCCTGTCATCGATAATGGCTTTAGCAGCGCAAGACTCGCACACAGCCGCGCCACGCCCCGCCACGCCACACACGATACTGCTCTGAGATTGCAGGGCACGAGCCACAGTGCCCCCCCCCCCCCCCCCCCGCAGCACGCTCACCCCCGCCCCCCCCCCCCCCCCCCCCCCCCCCCAACTCCTTCCTTTTCATCGACCTCCGTTTCGCTGTAAATTGCTTCAAAGATTCGTAACATTGCACATTTAGTTTGTCCCCCCCCCCTTCCCCTCCCTTCGTCCTTTTGAGGCAAAAAAAAAATGAGAGAGAGAGAGGGAGGAGAGAAAAAAGGGGGCCGGTAAAAAGACGATGGGTTTGGCATAGCTCGGCTCAGGGGAGTGTAGGAAGGGCTGGCGGAGAGTGAGTGAGAGAGAGAGAGGGTGAGTGAGGCGGCACGGAGAGAGAGAGAGAGAGGCATTGTGTTGATTCCGCGATTTATCGCACCATTCATCATTCGAGCTTCTCTCTCTCTCTCTCTCTCTCTCTCTCTCTCGCTCTCTCGGGGAATTTGCATGCCGTCGGCTCTCTTGAACCATTTCTCCCCTCGGCCGCCCCACCGCCGCTGCCTGCGCCGCCCGCCTGCTCCCCTCCGCCGTATGTATCTCTCTCTCTCTCTTCCTCTCTTCTGTCTCTCTCTCTCCTCGTCGCCGGGCGGCGGGCCGGCTAGACCGTCCCGCAGGTCGCGCCCGCCCGCCCGGTTGCCTATCAATGCGTTGCAGGCGCTCGTCCGGCCGCTGCCGTTGCCGCTGGCCGGGCGGGTCGGGTCGGCCCCGGCCCCGCTGCGCCCTCTCTGTCTCTCTCTCTCTCCCTCTCTCTCGCTCTCGCTGGAGTTTTTCTTTACAATACCGTCGCGCAGGGGGTCCTGCCTGCGGTGACGTAAAGCCCTCCCTGCAGAAAAGACATCGGCGGCGGCGGGGATTCGAACCCACGTCCGCCGCGCCGCAAGCATTTTTTTTTAGTTTTGTGTGTTTATTTTGTTAAATTTCGCATTTGACTGGGAGTTTTTTGATTTTTTACGAAACGGGTATTGATTAAGTCCTTGTTTGAAAATATGAATGTGGAACGTGAGTTTGGTTGGTTGCTCTGTTCACTCCCCAACTGATCGCAGCATACCCTCCCACACCACGCTGTCCCCCGCGGTCACTGCAGCCGCCGCCGCCGCCGCGGGCACCGTGCCAGCGTGTCGTCCGGAGTGGCGCCGGAGGAGGAGGAGGAGAAAAAGAAATCAAAGAGAGAAAACTTGAAAAAAAAAAAACAAACGTGAAATGAATAAGGAAATGATGGAAATGAAGACGGGGTCACGCGGGTCGGGGAATCTTCCGACACCAGCTGGTTATAGGTAGCGGTTATGTTGGGACCGGCTGCTGGTGCGGTGGCGGTGGTGGTGGTGGTGGGCCGCCTCTTGTGTGTGTGTGTGTGTGTGTGTGTGAATAATTGAACGGCGCAGGGAAATGAGAAAGTGAAAAGAGAGGAGTGTTTGTCGTGGGCTGCCATGTGGCCGCCGGTCACTGTGTGTGTGTGTGTGTCCATGTATAAAGGATGCAGTGTGTTTGAACTGCTTATCTCCTCCGCCCATGGTGTCGGCTTGAGGCGCCACCACCGTCGCCGCCGCCCCCGGTCTCTCTCCTTATTTTTATATTTTTTTTGGGGGGCGGCTCCTCAATAAGGAGTGTTGTCCTTTTAATACGACGGTGGTGCTGATAATTTTGCGAATAATATTTTGTGGTTTAATTTTTTTATTTTTGACGTTGTCGTTGGTTCACCTATGGCCTACAGAGAGAGAGAGAGAGAGAGACAGACAGACAGACTGGAAGACGGAGACGGAGGGGGCCTGCTGGAGTGAAAGGACTCCCTGTGGTTGGTGGCACTACTATATTTTTTGCCCGCCTCCCCGCCGCCGCCGCCGCCCGGTTTTTCTGTTGTAAGACGCGTGTTTTGGTGGCCGCCTCGCCGTTACGACACCGTCCACCGGAGGCCTCGAGGGGCGGGGGGGGGGGGGGGGCGAACAAGCGGAGCCCCCCGCGACATCCGCGAAGAGGGCCCTCGCGGGGGGGCCCCCCGGTGTTTACCTATAGCCAGCGGCGTAGGCAAGGAGGTTTGGGGGGGGGGGGGGGGGGCACGGCGGCGGCGGCGGCGGCGGCGGCAGCGCCGAAGAGCCGTCCCCTTTATATTCCATTCCGCGCGCCGTGCCGTCCTGTCTGTTACGATGAGTCGGTGCCGCCGCGGCTGGTGGTGGTGGTGATGTATCGGCGAGGCCCGGGCTGAGCGGCTGGCCAGCAACGCCGTGGTGCTGTCGCTGCTGCTATTTTATTATATTATCACCCCCCCCCCCTCCTCTACCCCACCTGCCCCATCCGCTGCCGCCGTGCCGTGAGATGGACAAGTGTTGGTGTAGTGGGAGGAGATGGGGGCCTGTGCGCCTGGCCTAGGCAACCGTGTGATGTCACTGCGTGGAGGCCTTGTGTGTGCGTGTGAGAGAGAGAGAGACAGGGAGAGAGAGAGGGAGAGAGAGAGGGAGAGAGAGAGAGAGAGAGACAGGGAGAGAGACAGAGAGAGAGAGAGAGAGAGAGAGAGAGAGAGAGAGAGAGAGAGAGAGAGAGAGAGAGAGAGAGAGAGAGAGAGAGAGAGGGCGGCTCCTGCTTAGCCTAGGCGGTCTGCCCGCGGCGGCACCCCGCCGCAGGAGTTTGTCATACCATAGGCGTGAGACGTCGCGTCTCCCGCCGCCCGCCCGCCTCCTACATGGCCTTGACGGTGTGGCCGGGGAGGGGGGGGGAGTGGGGGATCCTGAGACAGCCGCCGCCGCCGCCGCCGCCGCCGCCGCCGCCGCCGCCGCCGCCGCCGCCGCCGCCGCCGCCGTCACCGTTGGCGCGCCGATTCCGGTTTACTGGGACAAAAGCGGCGACTCGTCAAAGAAGGAGGAGGAGAAGGAGTCTGCCATGGCGACTGGAGCCGCGGAGAGGGGGGAAAAGGGTATAGCGGAGTGTGGCATGTTCGACTGTGTGGCGCCGCGTGAGGTGTGCAGTGCTGCTGCCGGCGGGAGAGTCCGTTCAGGACACGGCGAGCGGGTCCCACCCCCATACTCTGTGTGTGTCTCTCTCTATCTGCCCCTCACTCACTCACTCACTCCACTTCGCGAGCAGTCGATCAGATCCCCGCGTGTGCGGCACACGATGTGCGGGAGGAGAAGGGCGAGTGACGGGGAGTGACAGAGAGAGGGAGAGAGGGAGAGGGTGAGTGACAGAGAGAGGGAGAGAGAGAGAGAGAGAGAGAGAGAGGAGAGAGAGAGAGGCCGTTACGGCCGACTCTCCCGCTTTGTCCGGGGCTGTTTGGTGGCTGTGTGTTCAGCTGCTCCGCTTCCCGTCCACAACGACATCGCGTCGTCGTGGCGGTGCGTGGCGGCTGCCGGGGGGGGTGGCGAGACTCCGTGGGAGAGAGAGAGAGAGAGAGAGAGAGAGAGAGAGAGAGAGAGAGAGAGAGAGGGAGAGAGAGAGAGCAGGGGGAGGGCTCGTTTTCGGGGGGGATCGAAAATGGTCGCGGCCGCGCCGCTGCCGCGGCATTGAGCCTCGCTGGGGGTCCGGCGGGCCGGGCCTGACTGCCATGATGCCCACAGGGCTAATCGTGTCGCGGTCAAACCCTCCCCCTCACCCCCGCTCGCTCTCTCTCTCTCTCTCTCTCTGTCTCCGTCTCGCTCCGCCCCCGCGCTGTCCGCCGTCTCTGTCCCTCCCCACTTACGCAACCGCTCCGCGGCGCTAAGTGTACAGTGGCGAGGATGTTGTTCCGGGGGAATTCCGGCGGCGACACGTCGGCGCCCGGCGGCCCCGCTGGGTGCGCCGCAGCAGCCGCCACCGCGCGAGTTGTTTGTCGGAATGCCGCTGCACCGTGATGACGCTGTTGATGATGATGATGACTAGCACGACGGGGACCATCACCAAGATGATGATGATGATGATGATCGTGGTGGCTTTGCGATGCCGAGCTAAGCAAATGCGCGCCGCGGTGTTGCCACGTCGTCACCGACTCCGCGCCCGTCGGATGGCACCTCTCTCTCTTTCTCTCTCTCTCTCTCTCTCTCTCTCTCGTTCGTCTCGCATAGGGGGGGCTCGGCGGCTCGCCGCACAGTTCGCGCGCGAGCTCCATCTCTCTCACTCTCCCTACCCCCCCCCCCCCCCCCTGCCCCCTTCAAGTTTATGACCATTGCCGCGCGTGTCTGTCCCCTCCGCCTCCTCCTCCTCCTCCTCCTCCTCCTCCTCCTCCTCCTCCTCCTCCTCCTCCTCCTCCTCCTCCTCCTCCTCCTCCTCCTCCTCCTCCTCCTCCTCCTCCTCCCCCTACTCCTCCGCTCGAAGGGTTCGCCTCGTGTAGGGCTGTTGAAATCGATACATACGACACCGCGGGCCGTTGGCCTGCCGGGCAGGTGCGCGCTGTCCGGTCTCTCTCTCTGTCTCTCTCTCTCTCTGCCCCGTCCCAGTACATCGCCTTGTCCTGCTCGCACTGTGTACGATGATGACGTCACCGCATATTCCGCCGGATAGCTTGACTGATGATGTTTGTCGTCCTGATGATGTTCCAGGCCATGCTGTGTGTGATGCCTCTGTCTTCGTCAGGACCGCCTACTATATCAGGTTTCGTTTTTTCTCTCTGTTTGTTTGCAGAACGCGGGTCTCCACCAGCTTGCTTGCCGTGCCTATGCTCTCTCACCCCCCCCCCCCCCTCCCCTCTCTGCCCCTGAAACAACCACCCCCTCCAGGACACCCTCGCAGAGGGGGGGTCCCTGGAGTCTGAATACGAGGGGTTCGCCGTGCCGAGGCTTCCGCAGTCTCTTGTCTCTTACTGCTCCTATTTGGCGCACAGTTGGTATCATCATTCGTTTCAAATCGCTTGCCTGCCTTGAGAGCTTTAACGAGGACACGCGAACGCCTCGTGTTTGCCTTACGGAGGGTACGTGTCGGTGCTGAGCTTCGGCGGCGCCCTCGTGCACGCTGTAAGCCTGCGTCTTAATGTAGCTTGGGTGTGGATGTAAGAGTGGCTGTAACATTCTTGTAAGCTGTGCCAAACGCTTATGACCATGTGTGTGCGTAGGGACGTGCGCCATTTCGGTGCAGGAATCGACAAGAGACGGGGATGCGTGGGCAGGGTGGGGCCCCTCGGTGTAACTAGCTGGAGAAGGGGGGAGTTTTAAAAATCCGGTTCACGCTTTGAGCCTGAATGTCTTGTTTTCTGAGCCCCGTTGCATTAGTACCGCTTCATCAGCTGTCTCTGCGGAAGGCTTTTTTTGGTCTAGTTTTTGACCTCAGAAATCAAGCACAATTTATTTATTTTTTTCGAAATTTTTTTTTGTTCCTTTGGCCACACTGTCAGGCCTCCTCCCCTCCCAGGGCTGACCCCCTTGTTCCCTTTGCAGCGGCCCGGCCCACGCAAAGCAGGACGACGCGGCGCCGCCGTCCCGACACCAACGCCTCCCCGTCAAACTGAAAAACTGGCGAGCAGCGGAGCGCTGAGCCTGTTCGCGGAGCCCCCGCTGCAGCCCGCCGCGGCCCCCGGGGCCGCGCCGTCCCCCGCCGCGCCCCAGCCCGCCATGGCCATGGTCAACATGAACAGCCTCCTCAACGGCAAGGACTCGCGATGGCTGCAGCTGGAGGTGTGCCGGGAGTTCCAGCGCAACAAGTGCTCCCGCCCCGACACCGAGTGCAAGTTCGCGCACCCGCCCGCCAACGTCGAGGTCCAGAACGGACGCGTCACCGCCTGCTACGACAGCATCAAGGTGAGTGCCCTCCGGGAGAAGTGCTCGTGTAGACAAAAAAAAAAAGGGAAAACGTGTGTTTGATGAAACTTCCAAACAATTATTGTCTAAAAAAAACGCATAGTTTTTCTAAAAAAAAAAATTCAAAATTTTATGGACGCAGCCAAAAATTTCCGTAGAAATTGTTTTGCAATTTTAAACTAAGATAGCAAGGTTCGGCGCAGTGAATTTCTCATGGCCGCACCACCACCGTCGCCGGGTCGGGTTGTCGGATTCTATCTTGCGTTCTCGGCATAAAATCTGGGGCCTTTTCCCGATTTTTATTGCGGCCGGGAATGGACGCGGAAAAGTTTTTGTGGTTTATGGGCGGCCGCGCGCCGCGCCGCGCCGCGCCGCTCTGCGCCCTCCAGACTCGAGGAGGCCGTCCTCGGAGCTCTGCAGAACGCACACAGTCCCTCCCCGTCGGCAGGCAGGCGGGCGGGCAGGGCGCGGCACCTTCGTGTTAAGTTTTAACAACGCGTCCGCCGTGAGCTCGCATCTCGATTCGTTCGCCGCCGCCGCCGCCGCCGCCGCCGCCGCCGCCGCCGCCGCCGCCGCCGCCGCCGCCGCCGCCGCCGCCGCCGCCGCCGCCGCCGCCGCCGCCGTGGAGCTGCCCTTGTTGTTGATGTTCTTTATTCGCGGCGACGCGCGCCCTCTGCGATTCGCGCCCCCGCCGCCTCTTTTATTATTTCATTCGAGATGGGCTGCGGATTTTTAAAGGCCTTCGTCTCTCTCTCTCTCTCTCTCTCTCTCTTTCTCTCTCTCCTTTTGCCTTGCTTCTCTCCCTTTGCTTCTCTCTCTTTCTCCGTCTTACGAGATCGGGCCCCGGCATAAGGAGAAGAGGGGGAAGGGAGTGGGGGAGAGGAGGGGCGAGAAGGAGGTGCATAGAGGAGAGCATTAAATTTTAATTCAGGGCAATTCCGTAACAAGTTCGGCGAATAAGTGCGAAATAATTCAACGTTAAACAATTTAAAGGAAGCGCGCGCGAGCGTTTGCGGGGTTGAGTCGTGCGGAGGGAATGGAGGGGGGGGGGGGGGGGGGGGGGGGCTCTGACGTCCAGTGGTGATTTATAGCGTTGATTCCGCCGGGACAGCGGCTGCGGGGGCTGCGGGGGCTGCGGGGGCCCACGAGTACGCAGACGCAGTACAGTAATTAAACACACTCGCCGCGCTGGCCGGCAGTGGACGCCGCGGCGGCCCGCCCTTGCATTTCGCTAGTATATATATGTATATATATATAATTTTTTTATTTTTTTAATTATTTTAAAAATAATTTTTGTGCAGCGGCGAAAAGGAAATATACGGCGGTTATTGGGGGCCACTTTCTAACAAATTTTGCGACGTCCGCAATGCGGAAAGTGGCATCCTCGTGGGCGCTTATAGGTGTTTCTTGTAGTGCCAGTTTCCTGGGAGGAAAGGAAGAGAAATGTGTGTGTGTGTGTGTGTGTGTGTGTGTCTTGAAAAGGGCGGCGAGGGTGGCGTGGGCCTCCTCCCTCTAATGAGAACTAGAGCCACCCCTGTTGCCGCCGCCCCCGCCGCCGCCTACCTGCCCTGCGGGCCCCTCTTGTCAACACTTTCCCCACTTCATTACGGGCTGCTGCTGCTGCTGCTGCGCCTGGGTGCAACACCCCCCCCCCCCCCCCCCCCCCCCCCCCCGTCCCCCGTCCCGCCGCCGCGCCCCCGTATATACATGCAGGGTGGGTGCATGGCACGGTCAGGGGGCGGATCCAGGAGCGGATTAAAAGAGGCCCAGGGGGGGGGGGGGGGGTAGTGTGCCGCTTCCTGTCTGTATCTTATAGGAGGGAAGTACTGATGGTTGCCTATACATATCAGTCGGCAATTTTTTTTTTTGCCCCCCCCCCCCCCCCTCTGGATCCGCTCCCGGGCACGGCCCTGCGAGCCACCCCCACTCCCCACTCCTCCCCCGCGCGGCCCCTGTTCTGTTCGACGTATATCAATCGCCCGTTATATGACTCACTTCTTTCTTTCTTTTACATGGACTCGTTTTATTTTATTTCTATTTCAATGTTTGCTTTCCTTTATTTCCTACTCCGTGGCTCTCTCTCTCTCTCTCTCTCTCTCTCTCTCTCTCTCGTTCGCTGCTGTCCGCGCCGCACTCCGCGGCCACTTGTGCATGAAGGCACACACACACACACACAGTGCCCCAAAGTTTACCTGGCCGGGCGTATACCGTCGTTGGTCGGCGGCGCCGCCTCCAACGTCGTGGTGGCCGTCCAGGAGGACAAACACACACACACACACACACACACACACACACACAGAGCGACGACACGCCTTGTTTGCTCTGCGTGATGTGGCACCCACCACTACCACCACCACAACCGCCACTGCAGCAGCGCGGCCGCTGCGCGGGGAGTAAGGTCGTGGGTTCGAGCCCCGTCCCGGTAGCAGCGGTTCTGTTGCACGACAGGGGGCCCCCATACACATCGCTCTCGCATGTCGCTGTTGCCAGGTGGTGGCGGCGGCGGCGGTGTCTGTGATAATCTGTGTACGCGACGAGGACCTCTGCGAGTGTGTGAGTGTGTGTGTGTGTGTGTGTGTGTGTGTGTGTGAGCGGCTCACCGCGCCGCCGCGGCGTTATGTTCTCCGTTCCGTGTTTTTAATTCTGCAGCGCTCGGCGGGCAGCAAGCGCTTCCTCGCTCGTTTGTCGACGGCCATGTCGGGATGCTAATTGGACGGGCCGGAGGTGGGCAGGCGCCGCCGCCGCCTAGGTGTTGGCTCGTGGGGGCGGCGCACTGTCTTCTCGGACCTCTCTCTCTCTCTCTCTCTCTCTCTCTCTCTCTATCACGTGGTGTATCTTATCAGCAGCATGGAGTGCCGCCGAACAGAGGTGACTCTGACCCGCCCGGCCGCCGCCGCCGCCGCCGGCCCCTGATAAGACACCGCGAGAGGACACATGGGGGGTGGCCACGCCGTTTATGGACGGTCCCCCACCAGCAGAGCTGGGGTGTGGGGGAGGGGGAATGAATCCGGAAAGCAGTGTAGACTCTGTCACTCTCTCCCTCCCTCTCTCTCTCTCTTTCTCATCAAATGTAATGAGCTACAATGAGAACGGCGCGAGACGCACGCCCTGTTGTCTTGTCTCACCTAAATAAAATCAATCAATCTCTCTCTCTCTCTCTCTCTCTCTCGCTCTCTCTCTCTCTCCCTCGTATCCCCCCCGGATAGTGCTTCTCCTCGCCATGGTTGTTGCCGTGGTCGTCGTTTTCGAGTTCCTTGTCAAGATAAGCCGACCGAATGCAGGAAGAGGAGGGGAGGGAAAGGCGCGCGCGTACAGCGGGAGGGGAAGAGGGAGAGGAGGAGGAGGAGGAGGAGGAGGAAGGGAGAGGAAGAGGGAAAGGGAGAGGAGGAGGAGGGCGCCGCGGCGTGCAAGGCAGCCCTGGGTGGTCCTCTGTGTCGAGCACTGACCGGCCAGTGTGCTGTGCACTGCTCGCGCTCCGTCTGAACGCCCTTCACTCCCTCTCTCTCTCTCTCTCTCTCTCTCTCTCTCTCTCTCTCTCTCTCTCTCTCTCTCTCTCTCTCTCTCTCTCTCTCTCTCTCTCTCCCCCTCTCTCTCCCTCTCTTGCACTGCACCGCGTGTGTACGTACCGGTCTACCGGATGGACGGCCTGCCTCCGTTCTAATTAGGAGCGCCGCCGGTCGCGGTTCCGCGTCCGTGTATGTGTGTGTGTGTGTGAGAGAGAGAGAGGGAGAGAGAGAGAGAGAGAGAGAGAGAGAGACGTTATCCTCGTCGGTGACTGCGTGGGCGGCGGTCAGTTGTTAGTCGGTAAATGATTTTCGTCGGTAATTCGTGTACAATGTTCTCTCTCTCTCTCACACTCTCTTATGGACAGGCCCACGGGTGCGACAGAGACAATAGCAGTGAGCTTCACAACACACTACACGACGCGGTATGGCGGTCAGAGGCGGCGGCTTGGCGGAGCGCAGCGGCGTCTTGGGTGTTGCGTGTTTTATGTGGCCCTGGTGTGCCCTGGTAGTGCGCCCCCAGCTTATGGCCGTGTGTGTGCGTGTGTGTGCGTGTGTGCGCGCGAGGCGTTGTTTGGATCTCGCGGCCGTGTCTGGTGCCTGGGCGAGGCGCCCCCCGCGTGTCGAGTCGAACGGACAGCTCCCACATGGACGGCAGGAGGGGTGGGGGTGGGGGGGGGTGGGGTGCGAGGCGAAGCGTTTGCTAGGTACTTGGCGTGGTGCTCGCACTCGCGTTAGGGAAGGACCCCGGGGGGCGGGGGGGGGGGGGGCGAGAAGTGGAGTAAGAGAGAGAGAGAGAGAGAGAGAGAGAGAGAGAGAGAGAGAGAGAGAGAGAGAGAGAAGGGTTCTACTGCAAGAGGGGTGGTGGGTGTGGGGGTGTGGGTGTGAGAGAGAGACAGAGGCGGGGGGATAATCCCGCTGTTATAAATGTGGAGTGGAGCGGCGTGCGACGGACGGGTCGCGGTTTGAAGCGCCTCACCCCCCCCCCCCCCCTCCCTCCCCGTGAGTGCGAGGAGGACAGACAGAGCGAAATGAAGCGAAGGCTGCAGAGGATCCTCCGTTAAATCTCTGCCCGCCCGCCGTTGTTGGGGCACATCTCTCTCTCTCTCTCCCTCTCTCCCTCCTCTCTCTCTCTCTCTCTCTCTCTCTTCCCACTTTGCACACGGCTTAAGTTTTACGATAGTGTACTCGTTTGCTCATCTCTCCCTCTCTCGCTCTCTCTCTCTCTCTCTCTGTTCCTCCTTCTGTTCTACCCCTCTCTTGCCCGCTTGTTTGCATGGCAGTGTTGGGGGGGTGGGAGAAGGATGGAAACTGACCCCTCTACTCCCTCTCTGTCTGTCTCTCGCACACTCTCCCCGCCGTCCCCGCCGTGTCTCCGAGACTTTACCGTCATCACCGTTGGGCTACAGGACGCGCACACACACACACACACACACACACACACACACACACACACACACACACACTCCTATGGCCCTCATGGCGCCGTGACGACCGCACGGGCTCAAGCGGCGCAGCGGCGCACTCTAACTTTTAGTAAAGCAAGTTGGCCCGTTCTAAGGGTGGGGGGGGGGGGGAGGGCTCGGTGCTCCGTGGTCTTCAGGGGCAGGGCCACGATGGCGGCGGCGGGGGCGTCGTCGGCCAGGTGCCGCCCGCCCCGTGTGTGTGTGTGTGTGTGTGTGTGTGTGTGTGTGTGTGTGTGTGTGTGTGTGTTTGAGTGTGCTGCAGCGCCGCCGCTACCACCAACATTCCGAGCGGCCAGACAGGGAAAGAGGTCCGAATTATATTTAGCCGTTGCCTGTTCGGCCGCCGCGCGTGGGCCGCGGCATCTCTGCGTGCGCTGCTGCCGCCGCCGCCGCCGCCGCCGCCGCCGCCGCCGCCGCCGCCGCCGCCGCCGCCGCCGCAACGCCGTTGCCGCTTTCGCAGCGCACGTTTAAATTTCTCATACCCCTCGCACCGCGAAGAGGGCGGGGACCTTAATACTGTATCGATTGCATGATTTTAAAATGCGGCGGCCGAGTCTGACGGCCATAGGTCTGACGGCCAGGTCTGACGGCCGGGTCTTGCTGGTGGGGGCGGTGCGTGTGGCCGGAAGTCAGGGCAGCGGAGCGGAGCGCGGAGCGGGCGCGGGCCGCGGGTCCGAGCCGTGCCCGGCGGCCGTGCGCTACCGGGCCGGGCCGGGCCGGGACGGGCCCGCCGCCGGTGGACCCGCCGTACCTCGACCGCTCTGGTTTGGAGCCGCGCCTGCCGCGGCCGCACCGCCACACCGGACGTCCGTGTGGGCGCTCTGACGCTCTGGGCGGGTGTGTGGGATTTTTGTAGGGCTTTCGACGTCCCTCCCCCCCCCCCCCCTCTCTCTCTCTCTCTCTCTCTCTCTCTCTGTCTCGCTCTCTCGCTCGCTCTGACCCGCAAGCCCTGCGACAGGACGGGCGGCGGGGGTCGCGGGCGGTGCTGCTGGCCGTGGGCCGATAACGTCCCGTACGCCGACATGTGGTCCCTCCCCGGCGTGGGAGGAGGAGGAGGAGGAGGAGGAGGAGGAGGAGGAGGAGGAGGAGGAGGGCTTATCGGCCAGGCTGTCCGTCTCTGCAGCGGCGGCAACAGACTGGCCGGCAAGAGGATGGCGGCCTGAAGAGCTGCGCGCGCGAGATCTGGTCACATTTCACCGGCCTTAAATTATGCCGCTCATAACCGGCCGTGTCGAAAGGAGAGAGAGAGAGAGAGGAGCAGGGAGGCGGGCGGGGGCGAGTGGGGGCGGCCTAAGCGGGTTAACAGAGAGAGAGAGAGAGAGAGAGAGAGAGAGAGAGAGAGAGAGAGAGAGAGAGAGAGAGAGAGAGAGAGAGAGAGAGAGATCGGCGAAAATAGCTCGGGCCAAGCCGGGCTGAGCGAGCGAGCAGGCCAAGCCAAGTTGGAGTTGGAGTGATTTACCGTTGGCCTCTGCCCCTCTGCTCCGCGCGCTGCCACGGGGCCATGCCGTGGTGTGGTGTAGGAGAGCGGCTGGCTGCCTGGCTGGCTGGCTGGCTGGCTGGCTGGCTTGCTGGCTGGCCGGCTGGCCCCGTCCCGCGTGTGTGTAGGTGTGTCAAGTCAGCGCGGGGTCGTCCGTCCTAAAGGATGCGACTCGGGCGTCCCCCCCCCCCCCCCCCCGCCCGCCCGCGCACGGGGGGGCACCTCCCCTCCCCCTCCCCCTCCACACGGCACTCCCCCTGCCGCGGCGAGTCCGTCTCCACTCGCCGTCGTATTATAAATTCAGAACCGTTTTCGCACTAATTAAAGGAGTAATGCGGCGCGAGTGGCCGGCAGCGTCGGCTGCTGCTGCTGCTGACTGTACAGGGCGCCGCCGCCGCCGCCGTGTAGTGCAGTGCAGCGCAGCGGCGTATGGAATGCGGTGCATCGGGACGGGCTCCTCGCGTGGCTATCGCCTCTGATAATTGACACGGTCCGCCTGCAGACCGCGAAGGCCACCGTCGTGGTGGCGGTGCGTCGCTCGGTGGCGCTGGCCTCCTCCTCCTCCTCCGCCTCCTCCTCCTCTTCCTCCTTCTCCGCCTCCTCCGCCTCCTCCTCTTGAGAGAAAGAGAGAGAGAGAGAGAGAGAGGTCCGAATAATAGCCAGTGTGTTACGGTTAGGTACGAATCAACCGCCCGACGCGGCGAGCTGTTAGGGTTTCAATGTGCTGCTACGCGCGGTCGAGATTAGAATTCAAAAAAAAATTGTCGAAAAAAAAATGGATTGAAATATACTGTGCGAAAAATATATTTAAAAAAAATAATTATGTGAGGTGTGCTGTGGGTGAAGTGGGAGTTGACAGGTGTCTAACGTGCTGTTCTGTTTTCGTGTCTGTTTCAGGTGAGTTTCGTGAGTGGTTCGATAAGACAAGAGTTGCTACTCGCCGTCTAATCACGTGAGTGGACAGATAGAAAACGAAGGTGGCGTCTCCCTCCTTTTTTCCCTCTCTAGGTTCCTTTTTTTTAAAAAAAACTAAATATTTTCTCTCTCTCTCTCCTTCGCCAATTAAGCCCACAGCACAGTGTGTATGCATAAGTGCGGCGGTATTGCGCGCCCCGCGTTAAGAATTCCCTACCGCCGGTTTGCCGGCCGCAGTTCCTTCCTCGGTCTGCTCGCTCCGCCCTCTATTGCGCCCCGTGTCTGCTCGCCGCCGCCGCCGCCACCGCCTTGCGAGGAGAGGCCCAGGGCCCCCTGCCGCACTGACAAATTCAAGAGGCTGCCCCGGTGGCGCTGCTCCCCAGGGAGTTGGAAGTCGTCCTGGTGCGGGGGGGGGGGGGGGGGGGGCACGGCAGCAGCAGCAGCAGCAGCGAGCGTTTCGAGTCCCAAGTTTGAAACCCTCGGAAACGTCTGATTTCCCCTCCCCAATACGGCTCGGCGGCAGCGGCGGTGGCGGCAGTACAGTAGTCGAGTTTGTGGCCCGCGGGCCCGCAGGTCCACCGGCGGGGTGGCCCACCCCCTTGTAACCCTTCCTCTCTCTCTCTCTCTCTCTCTCTCTCTCTCTCCCTCTCTCTGTCTGTCTCTCTCCGCAGCCGTACGAATCGGCAGGGGGAGGGGCAGGTGGGGTTTAAAACCCGTCCGTCTGAAAATTGTATGTGGGTAGATCGGGACTCACGTGTGTGGCGATGTGTGCGTGTGTGTGTGTGTTACGTGTAATATGGACGCCTGCTGCCCCTCCTGCTGGAGCCTCTCTCTCTTTCTCTCTCCTCAGCCCTCCACCCCTTGGCAACCGGCCGTGTCTGTCAGAGGTAGAGAGAGACGGAGAGAGAGAGAGAGGTGGCTGCAAAAGGACGACGACGCGACGCTGTCGGCGGCGAAGGAGGCCCCCTTCCTCCTCCTCCCCCCTTCCTCCTCCTCCTCCTCCTCCTCCTCCTCCTCTTCTTCTCCCCGCGGATGTAATTCGCGAATCCTTTTGTTGGGTGCGGTGTGCGCGTGTGTTAATGTGCTGGCTGCCAGCTCGGGCCGGCCGGCTCTGGACCACCTCCTCGTGAGGGCTCAGGTACGGCCCCCGCATCTCTCTGTCCCTCTCGCTCGTGTGCTTGCTGGCGGACATGCTAATGCTGAGCGGGCGTCTCTCTCTCTCTCTCTCTCGCTCTGCCCTGCTTGACCTTCCCTAACCGGTTTGAGCGCGGGGCGGCAGAAGAGACGCGATACGGCGAGCTGCTTCGGCTTTGGCATGGGAGATGCTGGCCGGTCCAGGTGCCGGGGGGGGGGGGGGGGGGGGGAGAGAGGGAGAGAGAGAGGAGAGAGAGAGGGGGGGAGGGAGACGGGTTGGTGGGACGGCACGGGACGACCTGCTGATGCTGTTGCAACCCGGAGGGGCCCGGCTCGGGTCCGGTTGCGCCTCCCGGCCCGGCTGGGCACGGTCTCCGAGCAGGAAGCCTTTATATATATATACATATATATATATATATATATATATATATATATATATATATATATATATATATATATATATATATATATTTATTTATAGATTTATTTATTTATTTATATATAGCCTCGCGGGGGCGCGGGCAGGGCAGGCCGCGCTCACGCGAGTGCCCGCGCGTGACCTGTCGGGCTATTTTTTATTTTTTTTTACATCCCGTCCCGACAGCGTTTTGCGGCGCCGTGCAGCTGATGCAGCTGCCGGCAGCTGCATCAGCTGCGGGGGAGCTCGCAGCTGAGCCGCCGCCGCGGGTTCTCACGCGCGTGCCATCATTGGCCTCCCCTCGTGCAGCTGCAGCTGCTGCAGCTGCAGCTGCTGGCGTGCGGCCAGCCCCCGAGTGCGCCACGTACGTGTGTGTGAGCGTGTTTGTGTGTGTGTGAGCGCGAGATTGCCCGCATGTCGTCACGGCCCTGTTACACCTAGCCAATGCTCACACACACACACACACACATACGTGTACTCGTCCGTCCACGCCGCGTGGCTTGCGATTCAAGTTTGATGTGAGGGTCATCTCTTCTTCTTCTTCTTCCTGCTCCCTCCCTCCCCACCCTCCTCTCCGTCTCTCTTCGCTCTCGCGTCCCCTGCTCTGAGCTGTTGCTATGCAGTATAGTGTGTGTGTGTATGTGTGTAACTTTGGATTTTCCTCTGCATACTCGCCACGAACGCACCGACTAGTATAAATTTACTTTATTCTTCGGTACAGTGTGGGGAGAGAGAGAGAGAGAGAGAGAGAGAGAGAGAGAGAGAGAGAGAGCTTTTGGAAAGTGACCGCTCTCCTATCTCGGTTGGTTTGCCGCTGGCGGACTCGTCGACGAAGGACTCCGTGATTGCAGGTCGGACGGTCGGACGCGAGCTCCGTCACCCGGTGGGGGGGGGGGGGGGGCTGCCCCTCCCCCCCCCCCCCCCCTCAACGCACTGGTTATGGTGAGGTGCAAGAGCGTTGCCCCCCGCGGGTAGCAACGGGGGCAGCGGCAGCAGCAGCAGGGCGATTCCGAGCGCCACAGTAAGCACCGTCTTGTCGGACCTCTCTGTCGCTCTCTTGTGGGACACCCCTACGAGTGCGACAAAGAAAGGATGTATAGAGCGTTCGGAAACAGCCCCGGCAGCGGCGGCGGCGGCGGCGGCGGTGCGGCCCGGGCTGGACTCGCGTATGAGATGTAGGCCAGGCGTCTGTGCTGTGGTAGAAGTCGAAGCACCCGCCGACCTATCTCTCTCTCTCTCTCTCTCTCTCTCTCTCTCTCTCTCTCTCTCTTTCTCGCTGTCTATCTCTCTCTCACCTTCTTCCCGCGCGGCTGCACGCTCGCTCGCTCTCTCTCTCCCACACGGCGCAGCGCCGCTCTTGGCTGACGGCATGGCGCCTGACGGAGCCGGGGTAGGCACCCCGCCTGACGGGCGTGCGGCCGGGTGGCCTACACACCGCGCCTCGGGCACGCTGTGCTGTGCCGCGCACCACTGCGGTGTGAGTGGGTGAGTGAGTGGGAGGGCTGGTGACTGTGCGAGTGAGAGCGCCGTTGCGGCAAAGCCCTTCGTGGGAAGTGTGACGCGACGCGACGCTTGCCCCCCGCCCCCGCCCCCGCCGTCGCTGCTCGCCTTGCTGCTCGCTTTTACTGGGCATAATTTTACGACCCGGCGTCCGTCGTCGCGGCGCTGTCTACGACGTACATACTATTGGCCGGCCGGTTGCCGGTGTGGTGGCGGGCGGGCGGGGGGCCCTCTCTCCCTTCCCCTCCCTCCTCCCTCCCCTCCCTCCCTCCCCTCCCTCCCCTCCCTCCTTCCCCTCCCGCCCCTCCCCCCACTCCTGCGCTTGACGAATGCAGGTGTTTTGCTCCACATCGCGGCAGTATAGTGCCGGTGCCCCGGCGCATACTAATTTTAAAGGGGAAGTGAAGGGGGGCGGAGGGGGGGGGGGGGGAAGGGTCTACACACTGCCGGAAAGAAAAAGGATTTTGTGCGGTCGTGAGCTATGGTCGGTGCGGTGTATGAGAGTGAGAGAGAGAGAGAGAGAGAGAGAGAGAGAGAGAGAGAGAGAGAACGCATTTGCATAGGCCGGGCTATGGGCAGATAGGGTCAGAGGATAGGGAAGCGATGTGTGTTTCGGGGAGGGGGGGGGCTCTCTGGCCTCGGGTGCAAAGTTTTGGTGGACAGATCCCCTCCCCTCTCCTCCTCCTCTTCTTGTTCGTCGTTGTGCACCTACCTGCCCACACACACACACACACAGTCAGGTGCGAGGTTGGTGCCGTGGGCGGCCCTCTTGCCCCCTCCCCCCCCCTCCCTCCCCTCTGCCTCTCCCTCTCTCTGTCGCACGTGGTCATGAATACGTTTGCCCTGCCACACGACTTTCCCACGATCGCGTTCGACTGCGTGGCTGGCTGCCTGGCTGGCTGCGTGGCTGGCTGCCTGGCTGGCTGCCGGGGCTGGCGACGTTTAAACGCGCGCGCCCGCCGCCGACGACATGACGTCCACGTGGCTGAACGGGACGCGTATTTGAACCCGCGCGCGTCCGCGCGTCGCTGACGGCCGCGCCCCGCCCCTCTGGGAGGGGGCGTGGCAGGGGGGCCGGCCGCCGCGGTGTGTTGCGTAATTGGCTGGGAGCATCACGTGACTGAAATTACACGGGAGCGCGGGCAGGCGGGCGCGCGCGCCGTCGTCTGCTATTAGGACGTTCGTCGTGTCTCTCTCGCACGGCCGGCCCGCGGCCGGCCGCCTCCACGGGTGCGACGGAGAGCGCAGCGCGCGGTAGACCACCGCTACTACCGCAGCAGCACCGCGCGGCCGGCCCGCCTCATGACGGTGAAAGTAAAGCTGTAATTTGGAGACAAATGGAGCGGGTGAGACGCTATTAGCTGCCCGGCTGTTTTTGGCCTTTTTTTTTCTCTGGTGGGGTGCATTGCTTGTGTGTGTGTGTGGGTGGCGCTGTGATGGTGTCGAGGTGAAAAGTGGAGAGTGCGGGAGGCACGGGAGATGGAGTTGGAGTAAAACTTTGGCCGGTGACCAAAATAAAAAAAAGAAGAAAGTTTGGTCTAAAAGACAAAATGAAATCGAGACGGAAAAAAATATGAATAAATGAAATTAATGTATGCAAACACCTTTGCGGGTCGAGCCTTCATCCCCCCCCCCCCCCACACACAAAAAAAAAGGGAAAAAAAGAGGACAGTGCAGTACTATGTTAGAAAATTCATACATGAGAGGGAAAGGGAAAACAGCGCGTGCAAATTTTGTGCTCGAGGAAAATGGTAGAGCCGGTGAGAGAGAGAGAGAGAGAGAGAGAGAGAGAGAGAGAGAGAGAGAGAGAGAGAGAGAGGGGGGGGGCGAGAATGGAGGAGCGGGAATGGAAGGGGCGGTAAAACAAGTTTCCTCCCCTCTTTTATGTACCCCGCATCGCGTAAAAGTGCCGCCCTGCTGAGGTACATTTCAGAATTTTTTTTTTTTTTTTTTATTATTTTGCGGTGTCCTATCTCGAAATTGAGAGACAGCAGACGCCATTTTTTTTTTTTTTGCGAGGGTGGTAAAGAGGAAGGGGGGGGGGGGGTGAGATATTTTCGTCAGGAGATAGAGAGAGAGGTGGGGGAAAAAAAACCCCAAGCGACGTCGGTAGTACGCGGGTCTACCAGTATTTGAACCCGCGGCGGGCCGCGGGGCGCGCCGCTGTACGGGAAGTGTAATCCGCCATTCCCACAGGGCGCCGCCTGCTTTTGCTGTTTTCCTGTTTTTTTAGCAGCAGTATGGGAGCCAGGCAGCAGTCGAGGCGAGCTGTGCGGCACTGTGTTGCGTAACCCGCTGTGTGTGTGTGTGTGTGTGTGTGTGTGTGTGTGTGTGTGTGTGTGTGTGTGTGTGTGTGTGTGTGAAGGTCAGCGGTGCACTGCGGGAGATGCGCAGAGATTCGCCATCCTCTCGGCCGCTAACGCGCTGTGCAAGCAGATAAACACAATTCTCCCGCCGTCTCTCATATGGCGTATGGACGACGGCCGGCGACAGCTTGTCGGCGGGAAAAATAATACAAAAAAAAGCAAAACATGTCGTCGCTTTACCAGCGTAATGGCTGGTCAATGTATAGATATGTGTGTGTGTGTGTGTGTGTACGTTTCCCCCCCCCCTCTCCCCACACGGATGGATGTCAGACGGTGATTGTCCTGTATGCTGTCCCAGCTATCCTTATTACCAGAGTTATTATTCGTCCGATGTGGTGTATAGTGGCTGCGGTGTATATCGATTTCGCGCTCTCTCTCTCTCTCGCACTCACTCAGCCTGTCTCGCTCGCTCATCCGCTCCAGTTTTGACTTCTGACGGGCGGTCTCGGTCGGCCTTGATGCCTGGCGCACATCCTAGTACACACACACACACACACACGCACACGCGCGCGCTCAGGAGCAAATAGAGCCCACCAGGTATGTGTGTAGTGTCAGAGTTAGTTCTGGTGGGGAATCGGCGCGCGTGTGCGGCATGCGGGGCGGGGCGGGGCCCGGCCCCGAGACGAAGAGTGTACCCATGATGTATGCGACTTGGCTCGGGGATGTGTGTGTGTGTGTGTGCGGAGAGAGAGAGAGAGAGAGAGAGAGAGAGAGAGAGAGAGAGAGAGAGAGATGCCCCGTGTCAAGGCTGCCCTCGAGGCCTCCGCCGCGCGCCCCCGCGCCCCCGTGTTTGCCCTGCCTAGTTCAACTCGCGAAGCTTTTCGGCGCACCGCGCGTGTCTGTGCTGCGGATCTCGGAGGCCGTGGCGGCGCGGCGGCGACCTCTGACGGGGACCTCTGACGGGGGACCTCTGACGGGGGCGTCGGCCTCGGCCTCGGCGGCGACCCCAGCAGCGCCCCCGCCGAGGCCTCGTCCGGCTTCCCGTTCGATCCATTTCGGCGGATGTGGCGCCGGGCGGCCGCTTCCTGTCCCGGGGGCCGTCCGCACGTCCGGGGCCGAGCCTCGGCCAGCAGCCGGCGGACCGTACCGGCAGCACGGCTACGTGCGCCGGGCTCGAGCGCCGGGCTTGGACTCGGATCGCCTCTCGAGCACGGCGCGTGTTTCGCTGTGTGAGTGCGTGTCCTCTGCCGCAGACATCCCCCGGCCCCACAAGCCTCACGCCCTTGTTGTTGTTGTTGTTGTTGTTGTTGTTGCTGTGCTGCCCGGGACAGGGCGCGCCGCCGCCGCCGCCGCCGCCGCCGCCGCCGGAGCCTTATAATTTTCTGCCGCAGCGATACTGCCGGTTGGTGGCGCCGCTGCTGCTGCTGCCTCGCGGACTACAAGAGGGGCGCCGTGCTCTTGGTTAGCATGGCATTCAGCCCGAAGGGAAGGGGTGCGGCGCGCCCGCTCTAGTTCCGCCGCCCTCTCACTCCTGTCTCTCTCTCTCTCTCTCTCTCTCTCTCTCTCTCTCTCTCTCTCTCTCTCCCGCGGTGGTGTGTACGGACGGCACTGTCTTACGCAAGGACGGCGGTGCTGCTTCCTTTCCATTCATTTCAGTCTCAGCAGCAAAGGGTCCCTTTTATATTTCGCCCCCCTTCACCCTCTCTCCCTCTCTCTTTCTCTCACGACCCGCGCGCACCCGCGCGCACTCGTGCCCTACAGAGGAGTGAGAGGGAGATGCGGCCGGGGGGGGGGGGGGGGGGCGGTGTTTGCCGTTTTCCTTCCGTCATAGCAAGGCAGCGTTTCCATCTCATTAGCAGGGTGACATCCAGGCTACCCAGACCACACTCCCCCCTCCTCCGAACCCTATGGTTATTTATTTTCCTTCGGTTCCATCGGGTTCGATCCCCGTCACAGGCGTATGGGGAAAGAGAAAGGAAATGTCGACGCCATCTCTGCCTACCACCCTACTACAACTGCACACACACACACACACACACAGACACACGCACACTACGTTCGTTCTCCTGAGCAGCGGCCGAAACTGGGTCAGACTGCTGTGGTAGCAGCGGCGGTGGGGATGGGAACCCGATCCCTCCGCGGGGGGGGCGCCGCGGGGGGTCTCTCGGCCGGTGTTCGGCAGGGCTGAGCTCTGCTCTGCAATGCTCAGCGCTTCCGTTCTTTATTTTTCCCTGTTTTTTTTTTATTTATTTTGCGGAGGTTTTTTTTTAGAACAAAGTGTGCGGCGGTGGCGGCGGTGGGGCCCGCGTGGCTTGTGGGGGTTATGTCACGGCTGCCCGGTGTGGCTTCGCCCCCCTCCGCTACCGCCGCCGCCGCCGCCGCCGGGGACGTCTTTGTGTGCGTGCGGCCCTCTGTGTCGCCGCCCCACTGCCCTCCTCCTTGACGGCAGCCTCGCACGCCGCCCGGCACGCACCCCCCGGCGGCGGCCCTCCCTGCCGCCGCGCCCGGCCGTACATCGACCCGGGCGGCCCGCGCGGTGGGTGAGGGGGGGCGTCGGCCGTATAAAGGGATGCACCCGGGGGCCGGCGCGGGGCCGCGGGGTGGCGGGGCGCGCCGCGCGGCCGGGGGGCTCCCGTCGGCCGGGGTGACTGCCGGGGACCGCGAGGTGGGCGTCACCTCGTTGTGGCCGGCGCTGCCGTTGGCGGGGGGCAGTACTCGAACCCGCGTCACCCGCACGTCCTTGTCGGCGGCGAGCTCGGTGATGATAATGATGATTATGATGATGACGGCGGTAATACATGTCTCGCACGACTCGCGGCGCGGTGGTGGGGTCGTTGAACCCGAGAGCGTTCGTTGTGTTCCTAGCGTGTCGTGTCGTAAGGGAACAGACCCCCCCCCCCCCCCCTCTCCTACGGGGTGGTGGTGGTGGTGGAGTCAGAGGGCCAAAAGGGAAAGATTAGGCAAGCTTACGAGAGGGGAACGGGAGAGAGAGAGGGAGAGAGAGAGAGAGAGAGAGAGAGAGAGAGAGGGAGAGAGAGATAGGCGAGTAGATGCGGTCGACGATGTGACGCAGGCGTTCTGATATTTCCTGTAGGTGTCTTTGTCACGTTTTAAAAAAATTATCACCCTCTCTCTCTCTCTCTCTCTCTCTCTCTCTCTCTCTCTCAAAGGCTTTGGCAGTGCACTGCGGTGGAGAGCCGCACTGCCCCCCCCCCCCTCCGCACCGCACTGCACAGAGCACTAGCACACTGCGCCTTGCCACACGGCGGACACAATTCATTCCTCATAATGCCTGCCAGAGGAGCCTCGGGGAGGAGGAGGAGGAGGAGGAGGAGGAGGAGGGCATGCAGCAGTGCGATGTGCGCGCACTGTGCTGGTATGTTGCTGTGCCGCTACTGCTGCTGCACCCCCCCCCCCCCCCGTCTCTTTCTCTCTCTCTCTCTCTCTCGGTTGCGGCACGCGGAAACTTTTTTTTTTTTTTGCGACACAGATTTATGGCGATATATTTATGTATAATGCAGACACACACCCTTTTACTTAGTCGTTAATTCTCTTTTTTTTTTCGCGCCCCTCTCTACTGTCCTGTGACGAGCGCCTGTGTCCGTCTTGTGTCTCTCTGTGCGTGTGTGTGTGTGTGTGTGTGTGTGTATATATATATATATATATATATATATATATATATATATATATATATATATATTATATATATATATATATATATATATGTCATTGGGTTAACCTTGAACGTTTCTCTGTCTCCAGGTAAGCGAGCGTTGCGTGTGCTGTACGTTAGTCGTCCTGGCTACGGGGAGGGTGAGTGACTGGCGAGAAATGCACGCCCCCCCGCCGGTTGTGTGTGTTCTGTTGGACACGGCGCACTTCGGACTCTGCACACACACACACACACACTCACACACACACTGATTAGGAAGAGCGAATTCTACGTGGTTCTAGGTTAACCCTGATATCGTCAACATTTGCCGCGGCTTTCGCACTCGCGCAGCGCTTGAAAACGCCCAGCAGGCCACACAAGGCGTCGTCAACTTTTTTTTTTTGCCTCGGGCGAAGCATAAGGAGGGGTTGCGCCGGTTGGCATCGTCCTCTCTCTCTCTCACCCTCTCCTGCCCTCTCACTCTCTCGCCCAGGTGTATACGAGTGATTTTGAGCGCGCGGGCGATCGGAGAAGGGGAGGAGGGAGGGAGTTAATGGTGCCTTGGGAGGTGGCAGTGGGGGGCGGGGAGGGTTCTTATCGTCAAGGCGGTGGCGCCCCCCCCCCCCCCCTCCTCAGCCCCTTCCGGCCTCGGGGGTGACTTCCTGACCCTCGCCCCCCCCCCTACTCCCTCACCGCGGGGGGTCTTAGCTTATCTGTGGCGCAGCCACGCCCACAGGCGGGCGCGCTGCAGGCTCACGGATCGTGTGCAGTGCTGAATCATTTTCATCTTTACAACACAAGTGTTTGTGTATGTATGTGTGTGTGTGTGTGTGTTCGTTGGCACGGAACCGCGCGCGTTCAAATACCGTTTATTTCTCTCGACGGGAGAAAAAAATATATATAATGATTTTCCGTGTAAACGGTTTGGGGGCTCCTGATTGTTTCAGCTGGATCTGAAAATTATTCCGTGGCGTTTTGATCGGCCCATTGTCTGGTTCGCGCCGCTGACTGCTGCTGTCTCTCTCTCTCTCTCGCTTGTTTGGGCCCCGGGGTTGCCCTACATTTGCATAGGATAGGCCTGCCGTCGTCATGCCGGGGGTGGCAGGGTGGTGGCCAGAGGGGAGACAGAGAGAGAGAGAGAGAGAGAGAGAGAGGGAGGGAGCTGCCTCGACGCCGTCAGGGGGGGAAGTGGTCTGAAAGGGTTCTGGAGCGCCAGCCAGCTCCGTCAGGCGGCTGGAAAAGCTGTGTCTGAAGTGGGCGCGGTGGGCCGGCCGCGGGGGGTCCGCGGGGGGTCCGCGGAGGGCATTAGCACGCAGAGGCCCCGGCACGGTGACTGTGTGCTGGTTGTGGGGAGCGACGGTGTCTGGCCTCAACTTGAACATTATATTCTTGTTCGGGGATCGTGTCGTAGGGCACCAGTTCATAGGTATCATACTTCTAGAAAAGGGATATTTTTTTTTTCGAAAAGATGACCCGTATTCTGGGAGCCGAGGTGGAGCTGCTGTTGGTGTGGCGCGACCTTTGACAGCCGGGCCGCCCCCGGCAGCCCCCGGCCGCCCCCAGCCGCCCCCGGCCGCCCCCGGCCCGTGCGGACGTGGCCGCCTCGCACCAGCTGGCGCCTCCCCCGCGCGCGGCGGAGCGGCGGAGCCAACCCGGGGCCAATTTCAACTTCCCTTCCCCGACGACGGCAACGGCAGCGGCGGCGGCGGCGAGCGCGTGTTTTGTTGACATTTTCGAAAAGTTGGCGCGCGCTGCGGGGGAGGGGTGAGCGGGGGGGCGCGGCAGCAGGCCTGGCAGGCGGGAGGAATCTGCGTGCAACGCCGCCGCGGCACGCTATGGCATGCCCCGTCGTCGTGCCGCTGGGGCCGCTGGGGCGCCGCGGGCTCGAATACCACCTCCGCCTCCGCCGCGGCCGCGGCCGTCCGCGCGCTCGCCTGCCACCCGACCGTCGTAGACACCGCGGCGCCGGGCTCATTTCCCGCCGTCTTACAGCAGGAGGACACACCCCCCCGGGGGGCGCCTCTCTCCCTCTCTCTCGCTCTCCTCTCTCTCTGTCCCTCTCTCTCTTTCGCCCGCCCTGTAATTGCCACCGAGTGTTGTTTGCCGGGAAGCTTTTGGCGCGGCGATGAGTCCGAAGAGGGCGCCGCCGTCGCCGTCGAGGAGGAGGAGGAGGACGACAACGGAGGCGAAGCGGGCGGAGAGGAGAGGCCCCCGTCCGCCACGCGCCGCCACGCGTCTCCACGCGCCGCCACGCCCGGAGCCGCTGCCAGAGGGAGATAAGGCCGCGGCCGCGACGGCCCCCGCAACCCCACGCGCTTCTCTCTCTCTCTCTCTATCACCTTGGCGTTGGTGTGGGCGGAGGGCCGCCGCTGCGAGGGGTGGCGGCGGCGGCGGCCGCAGCTCTCTTGGCTTGCCGTGCTCGCTCGGTTGGTTGGTTCCGAGATCACACTCTTCGTGTGTGGGGGACGTTTAGGTTCGGCGAGAGAGAGAGAGAGAGAGAGGGAGAGAGGGGTCGGGGGGCTGATCCAGCTGCAAGGGCCTTGTGGGGCCGCGGGGGGGGGGGGGGGGGGGGGTATGGGGGCGTGGAAAAGCTGTCTGGTGCAGCGGTACGAGAGGGGCGTAATGACCCGGGGAATATCAAGGTACGGGTGTGTGTGTGTGAGTGAGAGAGAGAGGGAGAGAGAGAGAGAGAGAGAGAGAGAGAGTCCTACTCGACCCACCCCGGCCCCCCTCCAACTCGCCACACAAACTCGATACCGTGCCCCCCTTAGACGCCCCCCCCCCCCCACCCCTTCCTTCTGCCCACGCTGCTCTTCGAGGGGCGTCGGTGTGGGGAGGAGGGGGGTGGCTGAAGTCGGCCACATAGGCGCCAGTGAGAGAGAGAGAGACAGAGAATGGGGGGGGGGGGGGCACTGTCGTGCTCTGCCATGTCCTCTTCTGGGATATTACTACTAACCTCCCAGAAAACGAGTGGTGTGTGTGTGTGTCTGTCTCGCTCTCTCCAACGCCCCCCGGCCCCCTCTCTCTCTCTTTCTCTCTGCCTCTATGGGGGGCTGCTCGCGCGCGCGTTTGGCAACACATGTCGTGTCCCATCCCGGCGCCACGCGGCGCCACGCCGGCAGCCACCGCAACATTAGCATGGCAAATCGCATCGATTCTCCGCCCCCCCCCCCCCCCCACTCCCTGGTGGTGGGCCGCTTGCCTGCCTCCATGTAGTGGCCGCCCCGCCGGCAGTCTGGGCTTCCAGAAAATAATATATAATAATTCCGAATACACCGCTGAATTCTATGTGCAAATCCTTTCCGGCCTGTGCGGCTCATGCGTACTTGAGTTGAACCCTACAAAAAGTTCGAAGGAAGGCATCGGATCGGCGTTGACTTGGTGGTGGTGGTGGGGGGGGGGTGTACTGTTTTCCTCCCCAGCCCCACCCGCACACCCCGTTCGGCTGCTGCTATACGCGCTTTGGCGCAATACAGGGGCTGGAGGAGAGGAGAGCGGCGGAGGCGGGGAGGGGGGGGGGGGGAGGGCGGTGCCGTTAATCGCGAAGGGATGGAGAAAAATGGAGTTTTGCTGCTGTATGACGAGGTGCACGCGCGCGCGCGGCCCGCGCCGGACAAATTGAATTCTCGGCGGAATGACAGCGCGTTGCAGGCCGTGGGGGGCTGGGGGGAGGGAAGGCTAGTGGCGCCGTTGGCGCCGGTGGCGCCTGCCTCGCCCGGTCCGTCAAGATTAATGGAGAGCGCCCCGTGATACGTGCGAGCCCCGCGCGCGCCCCGCTGCCCACTCTCGGTGGTGCAGTCAAGATGGCGCCGCCAGAGAGAGAGACGGAGACAGAGAGAGACAAATCTCTTTTCGTGTTTTTTTTCTCTCTTTTTTTTGTTGCCATAGTATTTTTTTTTATAGAGGTATCGTGAAAAATGTATGAGGAAAGGATATGGAGCGAAGGGGGAATTGTGTGTCGTCCTCTTCCCTTTTCTGCTTCGGCTTGCTTCTTCTCCGCTCACGTCTTGATTCGTATTGGGGACAGTGGGGATGCGCCGACTCGTTCGTTTCATTCATTCACTTATTTTTTTTTTTGCTGTTTTTATTGCTTATTGTGATTTGGCCGGCTGCATCGGCGGAATCTGCCGTCCGCTGCGATTGGTCGGCGCGTGGCGGCGTCTATCCGGCCGGAATCTTCCGGGAGGGACAGAGACAGAGGGGGAGGGGAGAGAGAGAGATGGAGAGGGAGATGCGGATCCGAAGGGAAATGGATCTTGAATTTTGTGTCAACTTGCTCTGTACGACAATGCGCCGCGGTAGTGTGGCGTGAGGAAGAGAGAAAGAGAGAGAGAGAGAGAGAGACAGAGGGAGGGAGGGGGGGGGGAGGCGAGGGGGGGGAATGAGAGGGGAGATGGAGTGGCAGAGTGGCCCGGGTTACGGTTCAGCGAGCACTCCCAGAGGGACGAGTTATTGGCGCATCTTCTGCGAGCCGCCGCCCTGTGTGTGTGTGTGTGTGTGTGTGTGTGTGTGTGAGGGTAGAGGGGGGGGGGGGGGGGTTGGCTGCCATGGCCGCATCCCGGGTGGACGATCAGGCAATGCCATCCCTCGGTTGATGGGGCGGAGGTCGTCGGCCCACTACCCCTCACACACACACACACACACACACACGCACACAAGCACGGGGCGCGCGCGCGCACGCACACTTACAGCGGTAGTAAAGTTACATCGGCATCAGCGTGGGCCGGAGGGGGAGGGGGGGGGGCAGTGAATATTTCATACAAGGAAGCTGCTCGCGCGCGGCGGGGGCGGGGCAGAACAGCGCCTGTAAAACACTTGCGCGCCGCGGGCCGGTGCGGCGGGGCGGGAAAATTTAAAACGAGAAGGGGGTATTTTTAGTGAGTTGTACGCGCGCTCGATGTAACAATGTGGGCTCTGTCGCGGCAGGCGGGCTGGTTTCCGCTGTTTGCAGTATGAGAAATCGTGAATGGGCGGCGGGGTTGTACCGCAAGTGGTTTCCAGCCGGTCAACGGGTGAGGGGGTGGGGGCCGTGTGGGCGGCGGCGGTGGCGCACCGGTCGTACAAGCCTGGCGACGCGGCTGAATTTTTCATGGCGGCGGCTCGGGCACGAACCGGCGGCAGTGGACCCGGTGTAATAATAGATGTTGCCGTGTGTGTTTGTGTGTGTGTGTGTGTGTGTGGGCGTATGTGTGTGTGTGCGTGTGGGCGCCACCGACCGCCGCCGCCGCTGCCGGCTTCCCCTACTCTCGCGGAAGCGCAAGGCCAAGGATGCGCGGTGCATCATAGCAGCGTAGTGACATCGTTAGGTACGCACTTTATGGACGCCCCCTACACACACACAGACACGCTTGTCAACGTGACAGCGATAAGACTGACCCTTATCAGGAGCGCATCGGCCACCCCCGCATGCCCGCTGCAACGCCACAGTTGATTGACTTCCTTCCTCTCCTCCCGGTGGTATATGCGACAGAATGGCTCGTGCTGGCATCCGGTAGGAGAGCAGTGGCATATAGCGCCTTCCCGAAAAGGACAAGGTTTGCCTCGCGAGCGTGTGTGTGTGTGTGTGTGTGTGTGTGTTCGAGTGAAGAAGCGTGTCGCGGGGTGGTGGTGGTGGGGGGGGGCAGGAGTGGTCGGCCCTGGCAGCCGGGCCGCCATGCCCGTCCGCCCAGCCCAGCTGACTCGGTGGGTGACGTCATCCTGATCTCCGTGTCTGTCTGTCTCTCTCACTCCCCCACCTCCCGGCCTGGCGCAGCTGGCTCGGTCCGCGGGCTGCAGCTGACGATGACGTAATGTCGTCCCCGTCTGTGTGTGTGTGTGTGTGTTGTGTGTGTGTGTGAGTCGACTGCAACAGTAGTGCCGCACCTGTGGTGGCGGCAGCGGCAGCGGGCGTCGCGATGAATCAAGTCTCTCTCTCTCTCTCTCTCTCTCTCTCTCTCTCTCTCTCTCTCTCTCTCTCTCTCTCTCTCTCTCTCTCTCTGGCCGGGGAGGTATTTTTGGACAGACTCGGCCGTGTCGGCAGGTGTGGCTTACATCACGCACGCGTGCTCGCGGGCGCGGCGGCGGCGGCGGCGGCCGGCTGCCCCCATCTCTTCCCGTCTCCGTCGCTCTGCCGTCGCGGGCCGCGCCGTATCCCTGTCTCCGTCTCTCTCTCTCTGTGCCGTATTGGATGACGCTGCGCCGCATCCCCGTGCCGGTCACAGTCAGTGGGGCACCGGCCGGGCCCAGAGGCCAGGGGCCAGGGGCCCGCGTTTGGGGTCGGAGAGGAAGAGGGGGTGGGGGGGGGGTTGTGCATAATGCGGGGCACCTGTCAGTGAGCGCTGCCCGGGCCCCAGGGCCCCGGCGGCGGCTAGGGTCAGGTGCACACACACACACACACACACACACAGAGGACCGCGACGGCGGCCCCCTCCCAGCAGGACGCTGTGGCCAGGTCGTCGCCGTGCTCTGCTCTGTCGGCGACCCGGCGGCCAGCAGGCCAGACCGCCGCCGGCGCCGCCGCCGATACACCGACCGCGGCAAAGAATATATAAAGCGGGGAGCGGCGGCGGCGGGGAGGGAGGGGAGGGGAGGAGGGAAAGAAAAATAATGAAAAAGGGGGCCGGGACAGGAATAGTACAGCAGCTGTCGCGAGCCGGGGGCGGCGGCCGCGGGGGCCGCGGGGGCGGGAGGCCCTGCCGCGGGTGGTGCATTTCCGCCGCCGCCGCCGCCGTCGGGACGCGAATCCACGGCGTCTCGGGCCGCGGGCGGGCGCGCTGCACGTTGCGCTACGCTGCGGCGGGCAGTGGCGCCCGGACATGCAGCGGGGCGCGGCCGGCAGCCGACGCCAATGGATTGGAACGCGGACCCCCCGCGGACCCCCCGGCGGCAGGGTGCGGCCATCCTCTTCTTCGGACACGCTCCGCTGGCCAATCACACAGCAGCAGCAGCAGGGACGGGACACTCGCGGCCAAAAGTGGGTGCGGCGGCGGCGAGCTGCGACCGGGGCTCGAACGCGGGCCGCGGGCCGGGCCGCGCCCCGGACGGCTGCGGCGGCGTGCACTGTGAACGCTCCGGTCCAGCCCAGCCCAGCCCGCTCGGCGGCGGCCTGTGAGCCACTTGACTCGTTAGGTTGCCTCTCTACCCGCATGACCACCATGATGATGATGATGATGATGATCAACAGCCGTGCCCCCCCCCCCCCCCCCTCCCCTCCGGCCTTGTGGGCGCGCGATGGGGTCTATTTGAAGCACCACTACACACCACCGCGCGCGTCGAGTCGAGTCAAGTCCCGTGGCGTGCAGCACTGAGCGCCATCCAATCACAGCCGAGCGGAGCCAAGCCTTCTCACACCCACAAAACCTCATTCTCTCTCTCTCTCTCTCTCTCCGTCTCCCTCCCTCCCGCACGGACGTAAGGTAATTTTTATTAATATTAATCGTGGCCGGTCCGTGGTCCGCGGCGGGGACGTCCCAACACGGCCGGTGCTGCGGAGGTCCCCGTGCGGGACACGAGCCCCGGGACCAGCTGTGCGGTGATGTGATGCTGGGCGGGGCGTGGCGTGAGCGCGTCCTGGTGACGTACGCCCGCGCGCCTCGTGTGTGTGTGTGTGTGTGTGTGTGTGTGTGTGTGTGTGTGTGTGGCCAAGGCCCACACCGCCAGGCCGCACAGCCCTGTCCGCCCTGCCCCCTCTCATCTCTTCTATCCGTTCGTCTCTCTCTCTCACACACACACACACACGCTCGCATTCTGCGATCACATCTCCTCCTTTTCTCCCACATTCTAAGGGGGGCCCCCGGCCGGCGGGTCCTGCCCTGCCTTGCTCCTCCTCCTCTGCTTCCTCCTCCTCCTCCTCCTCCTCCTCCTCCTCCTCCTCCTCCTCCTCCTCCTCCTCCTCCTCCTCCTCCTCCTCCTCCTCCTCCTCCTCCTCCTCCTTGGTTTCCCTCCTCTCTGTGCCGCTTGAATTAGGCGATATGTGTCACGGCCGTGACTGCCGCCGCTGCGGCCGCCAGCCCGGGAGGTAGGCAGTCCCGCCGGACGCTGGTGCGGCCGCGTTGCCTACCCGCCGGGCGCCCTCCCGGAGCGGCACCGCCCTCTGCAAGTGCACCGCGTTTCCAAAACGTTTTCACGTGTTGATATTTTTTTTTTAGAACAAACGACTGCCGATCCGACATTTGGCTGTCTGCTTGTTTGTAACTTACTGTTCATAGGTCGCAAAACACGTAGTCTCTTTGCCTCTGTTTTTTATTAAAATAATTTATTTTAGTGTGTTGACGCCAGTGTTGTGTGTCTGACTTTGGTTTCGCTTCTGTCTGTCCGCAGGTTGGTACCGCTGTCACGACGCTCGCCCGCGGGGTTTTGCCAGTGGTGGGGGCGGGAAAGGCGACACCGCCGCCGCCGCCGCCAGCCTTGGTAACGTAGCCGTGGTACCCGTTGGTACCCGTTGGTACCCCTGACGGCCGCGGCCGGTTGCACTCTGCATGGCTGCCCAACCAGTACCGCCGGCAGCGGCACGGCGACCTGACCCCGCCGAGAGAGAGAGAGAGAGAGAGAGAGAGAGAGAGAGAGAGAGAGAGAGAGAGAGAGAGAGAGAGAGAAAAGGGTGTTCAAAATCCTAGATATAGTGCCGTCGAAAAAGCCAAGTCGGCCCCCTCCCCCCCGGGTTTTTCCTTTGTCGCGCGGCGGCACGGCGCGGCACGCGGTGGTATGAAAAATTGGGACGACCAGATCGCGTGACGGTGTTGCATGACTGCGGGCCAACCCCGCCCTCCGCGGAGCCGGCGGATCGATCCCGACCGGGGGGTGGAATCATTTGTAAACTCTTATTTCGTTTCGTTGCTTGTTCATTATTGTTGTTGTTATTCTTATTGTCATTATTATTTATTTTTTTGCGGGGGGAAGCGCTAACTTGGCGCTTGTTGTATGTAAGCAGAGGTGAGATTATGAAAGAGAGAGACAGAGACAGAAAATGCGCACTGAAAAAAAACAGTAGGTTAAATAGTGATGACTGTTATTGCAGCAGTGTTGTGTATGCGATGCCGGCCGCGCTCGCGCGGGATTGCATGGCATGCGGCGGAGGCGTGGGAGGTTTGGGGATTGCACACCGAGGTAATCGGGCCTCCCCCCCCCCCCCCCCCTCTCACTCTGTCCCCCTCTCTACCTCCGACCTCTATCTATCTCTCTCTCTCTCGCTCTCCAGCTGAAAGCTTTTTCGCACAACCTTGACGATAGCACACAGCGGTTGCGCGCGCATTTGTGTGTGTGTGTGTGTGTGTGTGTGTGGTGAGGCGCCGCTCTTTGCTGTGGAATCTGCTTGTTGGCACCACGCCCCCCCCCCCCCCCTTCTCTCTCCCTCTCTCTCCCTCTCTCTCTCTCTCTCTCTCACTCACGGAGGTAATGTGTGTCAGTCGGTCCACGTTGCGAGGCACCTTGCTGCTACGCGCCGCGGCTTTGAAAACACGTTTCACGGAAACGTGAAAAGTCGCCGCCGCCGTGTGCGATTTTTCTTCTCCATCGGTGGAACGTCCTCTTTTCTTTTCTCCTTTTTTTTCTTTTCTCAGTAGGGCTTTTTGACGGGGATCGTGTGAGAGGGAGAGAGAGAGACGCTATGGGAGAGGGAGACGGCAGGGCAGGGTGACTGCGGCTGCTCGAGTCTCATTCATTCGTCTGGTGTTTGCGACGAATGGCGTTCCTCTCCCTCTTCTCCCTCCTCCTCCTCCTCCTCCTCCTCCTCCTCCTCCTCCTCCTCCTCCTCCTCCTCCTCCTCCTCCTCCTCCTCCTCCTCCTCCTCCTCCTCCTCCTCCTGCGTCGCCACCAATCAGAACGCATAAATATAGCGGGGCCCGACTCCAAGGCCACGACTTTTTAAGGAGCAAGAATTGGTGCTGCGGCGGCGGCGGCGGCGGCGCGCTGCCGCCTCTGGTGATGATGCCACAGCCAGGACTGGACGGGACGCGTCCCCGTGACCTCTCTCTCTCTCTCTCTCTCTCTCTCTCTCTCTCTCTCTCTCTCTCTCTCTCTCTCTCTCTCTCTCTCTCTCTCTCTCTCTCTTCCGGGCGGCGGCTGGCGTGCGGTGGTGTGGGTCACGGTAGTGTAAGTCATGCACTTGGTGAACGCCTGCTGCCGCTGCCGCCGCCACAACCGCTGCCGCTTCTTTAAGCAGCGTCGCATGACAGCGCTGGCAACGCCCCGGGGGGACAATTGGTGTCGTCTGCTGCTGCGGTGATGGCGGCGGCGGCTTCAGGCGCATGCGCGCAGAGCTGCAGTAATTATCGCGGCCATGGTCCGGCTCGTGTTGGGCTGCGCCCGACAGCGGAGACACTCCGTGTCGGAGAGAGAGAGAGAGAGAGAGAGAGAGAGAGAGAGAGAGAGATAGTGAGAGAAAGAGAGAGAGAGAGAGGAACGAAGAGATGAAAAAGATGCGAACTTCAATTTATTTCGCAAACGCATTTCGTATTTACTATGTAGACGGCAGGAGATGGTAGGGCGTATCCCCTGGCCAGGTGTAATAGAGTGGGGTCGGGACGGTCCTCCTGGCCCATTTCTTCTCTCTCTCTCTCTCTCTCTCTCTCTCTCTCTCTCTCTCTCTCTGATGCCGTCTCCACGGATTCCGCCTAGCGCCTGGGGTCGTTTTCGCAAACCGAAAAGTTGTTAATTTCGCCTTATCTCTTGCGCTGTGAGGGGGGGGGGGCGCGGGAACCCCGCCCAGCCCCGCAGGACCCCACGCGGGGCCCTTCTTCACGGTCGGTCCGCGCGCGCGCGCGCCAGCCTATGCGTTCGCCTGGGAATCCCATAAAAACAAAAAAAAAAAACAAAAGAGGAGCAAAAAGAATGTTGCGCCTCAAGCCTTTTATCTGGACTGCTATTTTGGGCGAGCGCGCCGAAAGATTTCCCGCAGCTGTTTAGGCTCCGGCTCCGGCCTGCCGGCTCCGCCGTAAGCGCGAGTTGCTTCGCACCATCCTGGACGGACGGGACGCGGGCCGCGCGCGCCGCGCTCGCGTTTGAATTGCCCGCGCATAAAACGGCCGCTCCGCGCCGTTGGGTCCCGGCTGAGACGACGACGGCGTCATCAGCCAATGGCAGCGGCGGCGGAGGAGGAGGAGGAGGAGGAGGAGGAGGAGGAGGCTGAGGATGAGAGGAGGAAAGTGGACCGGCAGGGGAGATTTAGGATCCCAATTTGGAAGGCGAGCGGAGCGCGGAGCGGCGGCCGTTTAGTGCGGCTCTGTGAGTGCTGTGTGCTGTCCGAGGGCGGCAACGGCGGCGGCGGCGGCCATTGGCAGTCATTGGCGGCGCCTCCCCTGCTCCCCTCCTCCCGTCCTTCCCCTCCCCTGCTCCTCTCCGCTCCTCTCCTCCCGTCCTCGTTCAGGGCCGCGTGGGCTGGGCCCTGTAGTCCCCGCTCCTGTAGTCCCCCCCGCCGTCGCCGTCCGTGGGCTGCGGGAGGCTCTAAAGTAGTTGAAACCCCTGTGCGGGGCGGCGGGAGCTGCTCTGCGGGGGGTCGCGTGGCCGGCCGTGGTCGTCTCTCGCCGTCTGCGGTGGCCCCCCCAGGGACTGTTCCCTGCGGACTGCCGCACCCTGCCCTCTGTGGACTTTGTTGCACACCCTGTCCCGTGGACTTCTGAGCCTTCCTGTCCCTCCTGCGGACTCGAGCGCTCGCCCGACCTCCAGTACGCTCCCGAAAGTAACTGATGGACAAATGCGGTGGACACGGAAGAGGGTTCTCGCCATCCTTCTTGCCCGCGTCAGAGAGAGAGAGAGAGATTGGGGGGGGGGGGGGGGGGAGGGGGTCGATGAGATCTGGCTGCCGAAGAAGGGGACCCGAGGCTTACATTTCAGAGGGCGTGTCTGTTGCTACTGCCGACCGCCCTCTCTCTCTCTCTCTGCCCCTCTCTGTCCCTCTCTCGCACCCACCCCTTTCCAGTTTCTGCACGACCGCCCCTATCTATCTGATTCTTATCGTTGTGTCCGGACCCACGACGCGGCGGATTCCTTCCTATTTTTTTTTTCGAGTCCCCTTTCGCCTTACTGTTTAAAAGAAGAAGAGGCCGCCGGCCCGGGTTGCTGCTGACTCTGGTGCTGTCTCTCTCTCTGCCTGCCGCCATTTGTCCGCACCCGTCACGGAAGAGAGAGTGAGAAAGAGAGAGGGTGGGGGGGGGGGATGAAGCGTCGCCGAATGGCGCCGCCAACCCCTTTTCCTTATTCTTTCCGGCTCGCCTTCATCTCGAACTGACTGCCTGCTGCCGCTACAGTATGCCGCGATTATTTACAGCGCGACTTTGCCAACAGGCATTGGCAACTAAAAAACAAAAAAAGTGTCAGCGGGAGGGCGGGCGGGCAGTCAGGCAGGCAGGCAGGAAGCCGAGCAGACCGAGCTGGCAGGCAGCGGCGTCGCAGCCTCAGTCAACATGTCGACCCCCCGCCGCCTCGCATTCTATCGATTCAAGAACCCGGAAAAGTTTGTCCGGCCGGGCTAGTCTACTTTGGGAAGGGAAAACGAACGGGGGCGTGGAGGTGGGGAAGGGGGGGGGGGGTGAAGGGTGCGAAGGGCATAAATCAGCCCACATCCCCCCCCCCCCCCTCTCTCTCTCTCTCTCTCTCTCTCTCTTTCTGCCGTGTGCCTTGCAAACTCTGGTGCCCGAGCGTAGCTTGGTTTTTTTTTACGGTCGCCGTGCCCAAACCTGCCCGCCGCGCATCCCCTTCCCCCCTCCCCCACCCTCACATTTTCCTCTGGAATTCCCTTTACCTCCCTACTTCCCCTCACGCGCCCCCATGCTCACGTACACTTTCACAGCTTGCACCCTCTCTCTTTTTTTTTTTCTCCGCTTTCCCTCTTATTCTTCTTCGCCTTCTTCTGCTTCCCCGTTTTGCAGTACGGCGTTCCGTCCGGTCTTGCGCCTTAACCTTGTGGGCGGCGGCGGCACAAGAAGAAGGAGGAGAAGGAGGTGGAGGTCGGACGCGGAATTGGAAAATTGTTGCCGCCGCCGAGTGTTTGCATATCATTTTTCGTCCTCCGTCTCTCTCTCGCTCTCTCTCTCTCTCGGCTCCCCGCGCCGTGCCGCTTACTTGCCCTCTCTCTCTTCTCAATTACAAAGGGCTGCTGCTGCTGCTGCTGTCGGGAGGGGAGCAGGAAGGCTGTACTTTCTCCCTGCCGGTGATATTTCCCTGCCCGGCTGCCAGTAATGGCCGGTGTACGCGGCGCCCGCCCCGTCGGAATCTCTGCCCGGTGCCGCCGCCGCCGCCGTCTTGTCTTCCCTCTCTGTTTATTGTTGCGAGTCCGCGGGCCGCTGCGGGGGACTGACAAGGATGGGCGATGGGTGGGCGGGGCCCCGCGGCTCGCGGAACCCCTTTGGAACTTGGCTGCCGCCGCCGCCGCCGCCGCCGCCGCCGCTTCGCGCGTTTCCTCGGCTGTTTTTTGTTTGACCGAGTGCTGTTGTTTCCTGTCAAGGGACTGAGTGAGTGAGTGAGCGAGCGAGGTCGGAGAGAGAGAGAGAGAGAGAGAGAGAGAGAGAGAGAGAGAGAGAGAGAGAGAGAGAGAGACGCGGAGGCGCGCGCCCGGCGGGCTGCAGACCGATTAGCGCCTAAATAAAGCGTTTGGCGAGTCGCCAGGTCGGGGCGGCAGGCCGGGGGCCGGCGGAGCGCCCCGCAGGCAGTCTCGCCGGGGCCAGGGGGCTCCGCCGGCCCCGCCCTTTTGCATTCCCCCGCCCCGCCTCCCCGCCCTGCCTCCCCGCCCCCTCTGCCCTCCCGACCGCCGCCTGGGCTTGCTGCTGTGTGCGCGCCTCGATACTCTGCAAAGGGCTCGGCCCCTTCTGTGTGTGTGTGTGTGTGTGTGTGTGTCCCGGTTTATGGCAGTGTTTGGCGTGGGGGAGGGGGTCGTCCCGGGGCTTATCCTGTCTGTGTGATAAAAAGCTTGCGGATGACGTCTATGTGCGGCCCCGGCGGGGGCGGCGGGGGCCCCGGCGGGGGCGGCGTGTAACATGCTGTCGTGTCCGGCGGGGGCTCCACACGCCGCAGCTCGCGGCCGCCCCCTTGACCGCCGCCGTCAGCACTGCGGCCGCCCCCCGGTCGGCGGTCGGCGCGGGGGTGCCTGTACCGCCGCCGCCGCCGCCGCCCCTGCTGCAGCAGCAGCAGCTGATAAGGCGCTTTGTTCGGCCATGACAATGCGTAATGAGGTTATAACACTTTGATAAGCGCAGCGGCCGGCCGGCTGTCCGCGACCGGAGCTGGCCGCCAGGCCCGGAGGGAGGGAGGGAGGGAGGGAGGGAGGGAGGGAGGGAGGGAGGGAGGGAGGGAGGGAGGGAGGAGCGGAGGCCGCCGACAAGGAGGATGAGGAGGAGGCGCCCCCCGTCAAAGGGGCCGCCGTCGTCGTCGGGGGGCCCCGGCGGGGGCTCCCCCGGCATGCCGAGTCTGCGGCCCGGGAGGAGGAGGAGGCGGCGCGCGCCGCGTGCCTCAGCTGGCGGCCGCGGGGTCAGGGGGGCCCCCGTCAGAGGCCGCCGTCAGAGGCCGCCGTCAGAGGCCGCCGTCAGAGGCCGCCGTCGTGGCCCCGTGCACCCCACTGACCCGCGCCGCGTCGCAGCGCCAGCCGGCACGCGCGCCTGCCGTGCCGCGTGCCCCGCACAAAGCCCCCCTTTGCTCTGAGTGAGCGGGGATGAGGGGGCACTCCTAACGTCTCTCTCTCTCTCTCTCTCTCTCTCTCTCTCTCTCTCTCTCTCTCTCTCCCTCTCTGTGCCATTCCGCGTAATCGTGCACTGCGGGTGCGGGGCGCGGATCCGTGCCTCGAAGAGCCGCCGGTCCGGTCGGTTCTGGCCGTCAGGTCAAAGAGAGGAGGCACCAAAGCAGCAGCAGCCGCCGCTCCCGAGTCGGGTCGGTCCGGCCAGCCGTTCTATATTTACTGGTTACGCGGCAGCAGTACAGTGGCGCCAGCCTCGCCCCGCCGTACGTACCGCCCCTGGAGGCAGCTCCGCCGCCGCCGCCGCCGCGTTCAGTAACAAATACTCGACCGCCAAAGTCGCTTTGCCACCGGGGCCAATGAGAAGAGAGGTAGTTGCTGCTGCTGCCGGTGTGGGAGGGGACCCCCTGCCCTGCCGTGGGGCCCACGCCGTGCAGCACAGCACCGCACCGCCCGGCCCCGCGCTACCACTTTCGATCTGTAATTATAGACCGCAAACTATGAGGGAGATTGGGCTCGGGCTCCGGAGTTTGTGGAAGTGGGGGTTGGGGGTTGTGTGCATGCCGCGAGCGGTGAGGGGGTGGGGGTGGGGAGGGGTGCGGCCGCCACCCCCTCACACACACACACACACACACAATGCGCACAGTCCTAGAACCACCACCACCACCTCGACCGCCGCCGCCGCCAACCCAAGTGGTTGCCTTAGTCGTCCTGCTGTGAGTACATGTATTTCCAAAGACACCCCCTTCGCCTCCCCCGCGCAAACAGACGCCGCCGCCGCCGCCGCCGCCGCCGCGGGGCCCCGAAAGGGCTCTGCGCAGACACAGAGAGCGGCCAGGGAGCAGTCCCGGCTCACCCCGTTCTCATTTGATAGCTCGCGGGTTATCTCTCTCTCTCTCTCTCTCTCTCTCTCTCTCTCTCTCTCTCTCTCTCTGCGACTCTGTTTGCGAAACTGATTTGTAAGAAACGCTCGGCGCATAGTGTTGTGTGGCAGTCATCGTGACAGCTCGGCTCCGCCCGTGGTGGTGGTGGTGGTGGTGGGGGGGGGGGGGAGTCGTCATTGACTGCGACCCCAGGCGACAGGAGACTGACCGGCACAGGGTGACCGTCTTTGGGGGGGGGGGGGGGGGAGGTGGCGTGCGGCAGTGTACTGACACACACACACACACACACACACACACACACACCGGTCATCCCCCTCGACCAGCACGCACCATACAACACACACAGCACATTCCCTCTCGCTCGCTGCCTCCCTCCGTCTCCGTCGCACACGGAGCGCCGCCGCCGCCGCCGCCGCCTGCTGGTGTGGTATCGATTGGCCGTCCGGATTTAATTACCATATCCGCCGCCAGGGCGCGCGCCACGGGGCCGGCCGGCCGGCCGACCCCCTGAGGACGCCGCCGATGGGAAACCCTGATGACGGACGGCGGCGGCGGCCTTGCCGATGAGGCCGACGGCGTCGGCTGTGTGCTGGCGGACGTGGCAGTATCGGCCCGCGTTACACTATTCGCAGTATCGCCCCCCCAAGGACGCGGTCCCGCGGGGGAGTGGGAACCGTAAGGAACGGCTACAGTTAAACTGTAGTTTTTGCACAGAAAAACTACCGCCACACTCCACATGAACTTAAAACTGCAGTTTACTCTAGCCAGCCTATTTCCTTGGCCAGCGTGTGATGACCCCTACCCCCCCCCCCCCCCCCCGCCACTCTCTCTCTTCTTTCCTCTCTCTCTCTCTCCCCCACACGACCCGGCCGCTCATGTCAGCATGATTTTGCACACACGCCTACTTGAGCGCGCGTTGGTGGCGGGCAAGTGGCCGTTAGAGCGCTGGCGGCGGAAGCGGCGGCGGCAGCGGCGGCGGCGTAAGCGGACCTCGGCCCAGCCCGGCCGTGTGGGCCGCCGCGCCGCCGCCGTTGGGCCGTTGTAGGACAAGGCGTGTTTAGTACGGCGCAAGGGACTTGTCCGGGACGGAGGGGGGGGGGGTCGTTTTATAGCGAGCCGTAAATACTCCGCGAATCACAAGCGGGACCGCCGCTCCTCCTCCGCCGCCGCCGCCGCCGCCAATGCGCCCAGCAGACGGTACGGGGCCGGCCGCGATGCACATGCAGAATGTACAGGGCACACTGCTGTGTACCTCCGGCTTCAATTGTTTCCCACCCCCTTTATTTTTTGTCTTGTTTTTTATTTTCGGAAGAGGTCTCCGTTTTCGTTGTTGTTGTTGCTGCTGAACTAGGGCGACCGAGGAAGTGTGGTTAATAGGTGCCCCCTCCCCCCTCGGCCTGGAGAAGTGTTATAGTTGAGATTAGAGGGGGCGCGTAACGGGAGAGAGACAGAGATGGAGAGAGAGAGAAAGAGAGAGAGGGAGGGAGAGAGTTGGATGTGGTTTTGGGTGGAGCAACTTGAAGAGGGTCGGTAAGGTAAGGGGGGGGGGGGTATAGGGGTCCCTGTGGGTCTCTCGCGGATGGAACGCCGGCGGAGGTGAGGGTAGAAGAGCAGGCGGACCGGCGCTCGCTCCTGCCTCTCTCTCTCTCTCGCTCACTCCCTGAGGAATTCCGCCAACTCGGTGGCAGTCGCTGTTGTGGAATTGCCCGGTGTAACGCACGGCCTGGCACGTTGTTCTGCTGCCGTTGCCGGGTGCTCATCGCATCGCCTCCATGACTAATTCCTCTTTTCTCTCTCTCTCTCTTTCCCTCTGCAGGTGAGTCTCTTCTCTCTGTCCCACTGCTTGCCGTCGGTGTGAGCTGAGCTGACAGCGGTGTGTGCGAGGGGGGTAAGTGTCCAGCAGCAGCAGGGGGGGGCTTGCCGCGCCGCGTCGTCGCTGAGGGACGTCTGCCCTTGACAGGGGTGGGGGGGGGGGGGGGAGGGTGACTCCCCGAGCAGCTGATCACAGAGGGGGTGGGGTGGGGGGGGGGGAGTATCATATCATACCCGTGATAGCATCGGCTTCTATCGACCCGGCCGCACCGCACGTCCCGCCCGGGCCCTCAGCCCTCCCGCGGCGCTGCCTGGACATGTACTCTAGCGTAAGCGGCCCGACGTACGTGTGTGTGTGTGTGTGTGTGTGAGAGAGAGAGAGAGAGAGAGAGAGAGAGGTGGAGCTGCTCGCTCATCTCTCCGCCTCCATCGCGCACAGTCCGCACCTCCAGCCTCCAGCCTCTCTCTGCACCATCCTGCTCCTCTCTCTCTCTCTCTCTCTCTCTCTCTCTCTCTCTCTCTCTCCCCCTCTCTCCCTCTCTCTCTCTCCCCCACTTTTCTCCGTGTTTCCTTATGCAGTCCGCCGGTGAGCCGGCAGCTCGCCTCTGTGGCCTTTCACTGCACACGTCTGGCCGGGGGGGGTCCGTTCACCTCTGCTGCTGCTGCGGCTCCGCTTTGGGAGCGCGGCGCCGACTACTTGCTTCCGAATACCGTTCTTTTTTTTTCTTATTTTTTTTCCTTTTTTTTCTTTTTTTCCTCGGAGCGGACGGCGCCTGTCGGGTAGGCAGCGGCCGGCGGCGTGCGTGCACCCGTGCCGGGCGGGCTGGCCTACCCCGGCAGCCGCAGGCGCTCGCACCGCCGCCGATCCGGACAGAGAAAACAAAAACAAAAGGAAAAAAATAAATAAACGGGAGGATATGAGGTGCCGCCTGCTTTATGAAGTCGTCCGTTACGTCCCGCAGCGTAGTATTCCGTGTCGCTTTACTTTGTAATGAGACGCCTGGAGGGGAGGGGCACGGTGCCTGCACCACCCACCCCCTCTGCCTGCCCTGCCGCTCGCGGGGTCCTTGCCCTTGCCCCCAGTGCCCTTCGCGGCCCGGTGTGTTGGCGGGGGGTAGAGAGAGAGAGAGAGGGGGAGGTGGGGGGGCCGGCGGAGTGTATGAGAGGGAGCGGGATGGAGGCTGGAAGTGTAGCGGGTAATGAAATGATCTTGCTTAGAGGCGCCGGCGGCGTGAGCGCACGGCCGTGTCGGGGGCGACACGATGACGGATGAGGCACGCGTGCGGGCTCGCTAAGATTTCTCATACTCAGGCGCGGCCCGTATTTCTCATCACCCTCCTACCCCCTGAGCGCGCACTCACACACACACAGAGCCATACCGCGCCCGATGACAAGCCCCTCTCGTGGTGGTCGGGCCACACAGTCTCTCTCTCTCTCTCTGTCTCTCTCTCTGTCTCTCTCTCTCTGTCTCTCTCTCTCTCTCTCTCTCTCTCTCTCCCTCGCTACTGTGGCGCCAGTGCAGCGGTGTTGCAGTGGTGGTGGTGGGGTCGAGGTGAGGCCGCACGCGGCTGTGTCCGGCGGCTGAGGTGAACGGCGCGGTGGGGTAAACTGTGTGTGTGTGCGCATGTGTGATTGCGGGTAGCTGCGTGTGTGTGTGTGGGTGGGTGTGTGTGAGTAGCACTATACTGGCCAGCCCCAGCGCTGCTGCGGTCTGCCTCGGATGCACTGTATCACAATTAGGTGTATGTGTGTGTGTGTGTGTGGTCGGAGCTGCCAGGCGCCACCCCGGAGGAGCAGGCCGCGGGCCGCGCCACGGCGAACGGCGGCGTAGTGAGGCAGTAACTTTAACTTCCACTCCTGACGGCTCTCTCTCTCTCTCTCTCTCTCTCTCTCTCTCTCTCTCTCTCTCTCTCTCTCTTCCCTCTTACCGCCCCCTCCTCCCCTAACTCGCCTTCCTCTCCCTCACGTTTTAACATTCACGGTGTGTCCGTCGAATTCAGCTCACGTGTTTCATTTCGGCGTCCCTTTTCCCCTCCCCCCCCCCCCCCACCCCGTCGGCTCCTTGTGAGGAGTCGGCCCGAACACCTCCCCCCTCCCTCCTTCCTATCGCCACACACACACACACACACACACACACCAATTCTTCCTCCTCCTCCTCCTCCTCACCCACTCTCGGACTGTCAAAGTGTCAATCGAAGTTTTTTTTTTCGTTTTCGCGGAGGGGGAGGAGAAGGAGGAGGTTGCGGGAGAAGGACGAGAACAGGTTGTCGCCGTGTTGCGGGGGGGGGGGGGGGGTATGGGAGTGAGTGAGTCGTTGTGCGCCGACGCCGGTCCGCGGCACGAGATGGACAGAGAGAGAGAGAGAGAGACGGTCGCGAACGCAGCCGCGCACCGTCTCGCATATGAAAGGGAAAGGAGGAGGTGAATGCGCCCGCGGCGCGGCCGGCCCCGCCGGGCCCCGCGCTACCCCGCGCCGGCGCGCCGGAGACGCTGCCGCGCGGGGTAGCGTCGCGGCGCAGGGCAGCGCTCAGCCTGCGGTCGGTGGACGCCGTCGGGTAGGTCCTTCGTCCGGCCGTCGTCGAGGGTCCGGACCATCTACAGCGTTATTGTCATCTTTAATATCGTCGTATTATTTTTTCCCCCATTTCTTTGAGGTTTAACCGCGCAGTGTCCGTCGTGGTACGCACAGAGAGAGAGAGAGAGAGAGAGAGAGGCGGCAGCAGCCCCCGCTCTCGGCCCCCTCGGCTCTCGGGGAGCCCGCACCCCTGGAAATTGGAGGCGATACATCGTGGCATTGCACGGCGCGCCAATGCAGCGAACGCGGAGCGGGCCGCGGCGGGAGCTGGGGGAGTCCGGACGCGGCCGCGGCCGCGGCTAGCTGCGCAATAAAATAAATATATTATTTGAAAATTATACAAGTGGGCCTTAACGTGGGGGCATTACGGCCGGGCTGGGCGGCTGTCCCCGCGGGGCCCGTGGGCCCGTGGGGCCCGTGCCTGCCCGCCCGCCGCGCTATGAGGATGTAGGTGACGGCGGGAATGGCCTTCCGGAGCCCCCTGAGGCCCCCGCCCGGCGCCCGCCGCCCGGCCCGACCACTCCGGCAGCGGCATCGCCCCGCTTCTCCCCTGCTATTCCTCCCAACGCTCCTCCAGGAAGGGCTGCCTGGCTGGGTCGGTTCGGGTTCGGCCGGCGGGCCGGGGCAGTCCGTTCGGGCGGCTCCGGCCGTGCCGGCGTGCGTGGCGGGACGGCCTACCCGGGCCTCTTGCAGGCGCACGGCGGCCAATCAAACTCTCTCTCTCTCTCTCTCTCTCTCTCTCTCTCTCGCTTTCTCGCCCTCACTCTGCGCACCGTAACCTTTCCTGCCTTAATTCCCACCCCCGCCCCCGCCTCCTCACCTTTTTTCTTTTCCCGTTTTTTTCATTTCTCTGCTTTACCACTGAAAAAAAGGGGAAAAGGAAAAAAGGGGGGAAAAATAGAAAGAAAGAAGATGAGTCGTATCCGCGGCGGGCTGCGTGGGCCTCGCAGCTACGAGGCCGTGCTGGTGGAGCCGCGGGGGCCGCGGGGCGTAAGGGCAAAGTGCTGGCGGTGGCGGCGGCGGCTTGAAATGTCCTCTCCCCCCCCCCCTCCCCCTCGGGGGGCCCGCGCGGGGGCGGGGCCCCGGCAGCAGCCCTGCGCTATTCTTAGGATAAGTGCTCGCCGCCGCCGCCGCCCCCCGCCGCCCCCCGCCGCCCCGCCTGCGCGCTCTTATGCTATTTCTCCGCGCTTTTCACACGGGATCTGCACGCCTCCCGTCATGTGTGTGTGTGTGTGTGGGTGTGGGTGTGCGCCGAGATGTGTGTGTGTGTGTGTACACTCGGGCCAAACAGTACGGCTTGTAGCTGACGTACGCGGGGCATGCGGGGCGTGGCACGCCCAGCTTCCGGGGTGTGGCTGCCATCAAGACGCGCTCTCTCTCTCTCTCTCTCTCTCTCTCTCGCTCTCTCGCCCTACGTCTCTCTCGCTCGCACCCCCTTCAGGTCTCTCCCCCCAGGGGGGCGATACTAGCCATGTCGCGGTGCGGCTGTCGGGCGCGGCGGCGGTGGCGGCGGCGGTTCGTGCGATATGTTTGTTCGCCCGCCACGCGCCCGCCACGCGCCCGCCACGCGCCGCCGGCCACGCCCCGCCGCGGGGGTTCGTCGGACTGTGTCCGAGGGAGGCCTTCTGGCACCCCGCCTCACCTGGCCGGCCCCACCAGCCGCGGCGCGTACCGGTCGATACCGAATCCTATGCTTTCCCCTTTCCTCTCTTTCCCTTTTCCAATTATTTTTTTCCCCCTGGGGTATCGTCCTTGTCTAGGCCCCCCGCCTGTCCCCGGTGGAGAAGCAGTCGTGGGCTCGATGCTCCGCCCGGGCCGCCCGGGCCTCTTGTTTTCCTATCTCGCCCGCCTGGGTCTGACCTCCCGGCCCCCGGCCCCCCGGCCCTCCCCGCACCGGCAAGAATTTGATTAAAGCCGGATGGCAGGGGTCCCGGCCCGAGCGGCGGAGGGGAGCAGGCGCCGCAGTCGGAGGGCTCGCGCACCGCTGTCTCTCCTCCTCCTCCTCCTGCTCCTTTCGATTTCTATTTTTTTCACTCCGCCCCCTACTTGTCGTCGTCCTCGTCCTCGCAACGTTCGGAATCGAATTAGAATTACTTGATTAGTTGGGTGGGAATGCAAACGCGGGGCGCCGCCGGGGCGGAGTGGCGGCGGCCCTCCCTTGCAGTGCACGCCGCCGCCTTCTCCTGCTCTTCCACATTTCAGTTCAGGTGTAATTTTTTTTTTAAATATTTTTTGGGACCTTATTTACGTTTTTGAAATAAATCGATTTTTTTTCGGGAGCGGGGGTAATGTATATATGTATATACATGTACGAGGGGGGGGGGGGGGCGGGCGCAGTAGGGTTACCCCCACCAGCGGGGCCACAATGATGGTCTTTGTGCCATTCTCCCTTGTCTTCTGTCTCGTGGCGGCTTAACAATCCGTCCGCCTCTCTCTCTCTCTCTCTGTCTCTCTCTCTCTCCCCCCTCTCCCCCTCCCCCTCCTCTCCTGGCCCCCGTCTCCGTCGCATACCGCCGTTCGCTTGCTGGAGTGAGGCCCGCCTCCTCCTCTCCCGGCCGCCTACGCCGCCTGCCCCGCCAGCCCGGCTGCGAACTGATTGGTTGCGACAGAGAGCCCGCTAGACCAGATCGCTGACAACCCGACGAACAAACGGGGCACCGCGGGGACGTTCGCTCCCTCTCTGTCTCTCTCTCTCTCTCTCTCACTGCGCCTCGGGCGCCCCCCACCCCTCTCCGCCCCTGCTGCTGCCGCCCCTTTGTCGTTTGTTTGCCCGGAAGGGGTTTGAGTGTTGACCGTAATCGCGGCGGCGGCGGCAGGGTTCCCTACTCCCGCGGCCGTGCCCGTCCTCTCATGGGCGCGCTCGTGCGGGTCCGCCTGGCCGCCGGCCGCCCCGGAGAGTTAGCGCATGAGGAGACGCCGCGGCCGGGAGTCGGCACTCACCCCGCGTGATGAATGGACGC
>CM049606.1:3250482-3260482 GCA_026979955.1 Megalurothrips usitatus
ATTATTTTTTAAAAATTGGATGAAATACTGGAACTGGGCAGGTGGTGGGGTGGGCCGGCGGGCTGCTTGTCCTCAGGTGGGGGCGCAGGGAAACAACCCCCTTTTTATTACACGGCCCACCCCTTCGGCCCGCGGAGCCCCGCCTTCGCCGTTACACCGTTACGGCCGTATTATGGTAATCGCGCCCAAAATAAGTTGCGCATAGCGTTACACGTAGTTTCGTGCGTCCTCGTTTTCTTTCCTTCTTTCTTTTCTTAGTCCTTCTCTCCTATTTTTTTTTCTTTTTTTACCCCCACTCGCCTCCCTTGCCTTCTTATTTCCTCTCTGTGCTTTTGTGTGCTCTGCGCCACGACGCCGCTCACTGCTCTTGGATTTTTTCTTTCTTTTTCAAATCTTTTTTTTTTCCTCCTTATTTCCCTCCTTCTCACGACTTTACGATTTTATCGTCGTTTTCCCATCATTGTCGAAATCGTTGGTTGTCGTCGTAGTCGGTGTGCGGCACCCAGCTAGCTCCACCGTGCGGGACTCTCTCTCTCTCTCTCTCTCTCTCTCTCTCTCTCTCTCTCTCTCTCTCTCTCTCTCTCTCTCGACAGGAGCGGCACGAAAGGAAACCGAAACGGAGATTGGAGACACGGCTGCTCTCTGCTGGGCCGGCAACAGGGGAGGGGAAGGGGGGGGGGGGGGGGGTGAGGGGGGTCGGAGATGAAGGCGGCTCTTTAGCCGGCCCTGAGGGGTGGCCGTCGGGGAGGGGGGCTGTCCCTCCCCCCCCCCCCTTTATAGGGGTGTCCCGGGGGGCCGCGTGGCGTGCGCAGGTGCCCCCCCGGGGGCCTCCTCTCGGCTGCCGGGGGCCTGGAGGCGCGTGGAGCCGCCGCCGGGACTCGAACCCGCGCCGCGGTCAGCAGCTGTAAATCTGGCGCCCTGGACTGGCGGGCGCCGGTGCCCGCGGAGAGATGGATGGGCGGCCGGATTGGCGGCGCCGCCGGAGCCCCCCGGGGGGTCGCCCGGCGCCCCCGTCGGGGTCCCGGCGGGGCCGCGCGGCAGCGCAGGGTTGCGTTTGGTCGATAGACGCCGCAAGCGCCGCGGCGGCGTTGGCAGCTGACGGCGAGGGCTTGCCGGGGGGGGGGGGGGCGCCGCCATTACAACTGCTATCACGATTATCTGGGGCGCGCAGTACAAACTATCAGCGCCGCCGCTTAACTACCGCGGCCATCACCGCGGGGGGCCGTCCGGCAGCGACGTCGCCGAGAGCGTGCCGTCCTTGTAGTTTCCGTCCCCCCCCCCCCCCCCCCCCCCCCCCCGAGGAGGCGCGCGAGAGTTGTGCGGCGCCACCACAATGCCGCCCGTCTGCGGGGGAGGCCCCGCGCCGCCGCGCCCCGCCGGGCCCCGCCGGGGGTAAATGTCACGGGGCCGTCACGGCTGCTGTCAGCCGGGACGTTAGCGGCCCGAGGCCCCCGCCGCCCCAGAGGCCCCCGCGGACCCCCAACCGACCCTCTGTTGTCGTGGCATATACTGTCTGCTGCGGCTGCGGCCCGTTTTCCTCCTCGAATACACCAGTTCAGCGATATTTATTTTTTTCGCCGTCTGGAGAGCGATGTCTTATCTCCTCGGGGGCGGCCTCTCCTCCTCGACGCGCGTTCGAGGCCGCCGCTGAGGCCGCCGCTGAGGCCGCCGCTGAGGCCGCCGCTGAGGCCGCCGCTGAGGCCGCCGCTGAGGCCGCCGCTGAGGCCGCCGCTGAGGCCGCCGCTGAGGCCGCCGCTGAGGCCGCCGCTGAGGCCGCCGCCACGGACCAGGGCATGTTTATGGGGCCGGGCAGCGCAGAGAGCGGAGTAGCCATAATCTGGTCGCCATTGTTCCGTGTTGCTTCTGTGCTGCTGGCGCCGTAGTTTTCAGGCGGCGCGCCAGGAGCAGATCACGTCGGGAACTGGGGGGGCTGTGTGTGTGTGTGTGTGTGTGTGTGTGCGTGTGTGTGTGTGTGTGTGTGTGTGTGTGTGTGTGTGTGTGTGTGTGTGTGTGTCGCTATCAGATGGGCCCGCGCCCGGTAAATCTCACCGTGAGACAGAGAGAGGGATGGCTTGCGCGCCGCTTGGCTATGGGGGTGTGCGCGTGTTAGTGCGATAGAGAGCGACGTGAGAGAGAGAGAGAGAGAGACTGCGAGCAGCTGCCATCCTCCTCGGAGGCCGTTCTGAACACAAGCGGTGGTGCCCCTGTAGCCTCTCTCGCGGCACCCGAACCCCCAACTGGCCTACTGCCCCCCCCCCCCCCCCCCCTCTCTCTCTCTCTCTCTCTCTCTCTCTCGCTCCGTCTGTGGCGCCAGCGCCCCCGCCACCGCCCGCCACTCCATTGTGATCGAACGTTTTGTCGCGTGCGTACCTGCAGCGGGGCACGAGGGCGGCTGCAACAAAAAAAAAACGAAATTTTAAGGAAACGGGAGAGAGAGAGAGGAGATTTTTTTTTATTGTTCAATCCGCCTTGCGTGCGCAGGTTTACACCATATTACGTAAATTGGTGAGGGGTGTATATAACGTACTACTCGAGGCGTGATTTCCTCCCCCCCCCCCCCCCTCTCTCTCTCTCTCTGTCTCTCTCTCTCTCCTCTCCCTCCCTCTCTAGCCGTGTCGATGTCTCGCTGCGGCGGCACCGCTGCTCGGAGGGGAAACGAAGTGAAAACCGAAAAATGAAAATTATCCCGGGAGAGCAGTGCGGCGATGCGGCTGCGGCGGCCGTGATGTGCGAGAGAGAGAGAGAGACTTTCCTTTTTAATTTAATTCAGTCTCGCGCAGTGGAGGGGGGGGGGGGGGTGCGTTGTGGCATTCTTTGTTGTATTTCCCTTTTGGTTTGTGTGCGCGCCCTTTGGCCGCTCCGCAGGGCCCGGCCCGGGGCTGCGCGGGACTCCAGCGGTCTCCAGCCGGCTCCAGCGGGCTCCAGGGGTCCCCTGCAGACTGCCGCGGCCGCCGCCGTGCCGAAAGCAGCTTTGTCTAATGAGTCGGCTAACGATGGCGCCGTTCCAAATCAGTGGAAGAGCCGGGCGCGGCGGACCCCGCCCTAAAGGGGACCGTCTCTAAACCACGTGATCGTTTCGACCGCACCTTTGTCGTGACGTGACGAACACCAGGACGATTATGTGCAGTCCACCGTACGGCACTAACCTGTCCATGTGTTCAGGGGAGGACCGTGTTCATTGCACGCGACCCCCGTTCCCCCTACTCTCTGAAAATGGTCACGTAGTTTACGCACCGTCCCCGGACCCCTGGTGTACGGTCCTCCGCCCGCCCCGCTGTGACGCCACAACGAGTAACGTGCCCCGTTTCCGTGTCTGTTCCAGGTAAATACCGGCTCCGTGCGTTGTTACTGAGGTTTGAGCCCCCCTTGCGGACCGCGGACGCTCCCCGAGCGGTGAGTGTGGGCGGCTCCAGCACGGCTCCAGCACGGCTCCAGCAGGGCTCCAGCCAGCGCCGGGGCGGTGGGCGGCCGGGCCACGCACGCGTGTCGTGCGGGCCGGCCCACCCCGCCACCCGCAGGCGCTCGACCAATCAGCGGCCTGGCGTGCCGACTTAACGAGCCCCCCCAAGTCCCACTTAATTCCATTTGCGCGCCGCCCACTACAGTCCCACAGAAGGAAAATTACATATTTTAAAAAAAAAAATATTTTATGTAAACATTTTTTTTTTGTAAACGGTGAGGGAATAGAAATGTGATGCGAAGCTGCATGCATATACTGTACTGTAAGGGCCGGCGTTGCTACATAAACCTTTCCCACCCGCCTGCTGCGACCCCCTTCTTCGCTCTCTCTCTCTCTCTCTCTCTCGCTCCCGCACATCTGTTTGGCCTTTTCCTGGCCGTGGGTGGGGAGAGGTGGGGGGGGGGGGGGGGGCGCGACCTTTTGCGACGTGAAATGTTGGCCAGTGATTTACCCCAACCGCCGTCCGGCATGACAGCGACAGAGAGAGAGAGAGAGAGAGAGAGAGAGAGAGAGAGGGGGGGGGGCAGGAGGAGGAGGAGAGGTCAACTTTAGAAGGAAATTCTTTCTCGCTCGCTCTGCTCGACCCTCATCGCAGACACGGTAGGAATAGAGGGGGTTGGAGGGGGGGGGGGGGGGGTTGGGACGGGCGACACGAAATGAACCAGCGTACTCTGACCAGGATGACGGCCATTCGTCGCCGAGAGAAAGAGAGAGAGAGAGAGAAAGCGGGTCCTTTATAAAACCGCACGACTCTCTCTCTCTCTCTCTCTCTCTCTCTCTCTCTCTCTCTCTCTCTCTCTCTCTCTTTCGAGGACGACCTTCGTCTCGGCCCCGTCTCAGGGGGAGGGGGGGGGAGGGGGGGTACCGGAGTACCGTGTCCCCCTTATCTTTCACACCCCCCGCGGAGAGTTTGCCCCGTGTCGGATGGGGGCTGGGAGGGAGTGGGCAGGGCAGTCCTGTGAGAGGGGCTCGCCACCAAAGCCCCTCCCTCCCTCCCTCCCTCCTCCGGTTAGCTAAGTGGATTAGTCCCTGTTTGGTTTGCGTGTCATTCTCAGCGATGCGGTGGCCACCAAGCCCCTACGCCTCCCCCCTCCCCCCTTCTCATCCCCTCATCCCATTCCCTCCCCCTTTTTCACTTCCTGTAGTCGGCCCTTAATCCCGGGAGGGCACGAGGACAGGGCCGCCGCGTCGACACCCCCACTCGTCCTCTCTCGCTCCCGCCCTCTCTCTCTCTCTCTCTCTCTCTCTCCCTCTCTCTCTCTCTCTCTCTCTCTCTCTCTCTCTCTCTCTCTCTCTCTCTCTCTCTGTCGCACCCTATCCCCGCCGCACCTGTTCCCGAGGTGCGGCGGCGGCCGCCGTTGCCACCATCGCATCGACTGTCCTCCCTCGCTCGGCCTGAACGGAGGCGGGGGTGGGTGTTGTTTTGATACCTCCGACTATCCTACCTTACACCCCCCCCCCCTCCCACACCCCCTCTCTCTCTCTCTCTCTCTCTCTCTCTCTCTCTCACCTCCCCCCCCCCCTCCCCTTTTGGCCCTCTCCGACGGTGATGGTGCGTCTGTGTTCTAACGCCCCGGCTGCCGTGCTCCACGCTGCTGTAGGGTTGGAGGAGGGGGTTGGAGGAGGGGGGGGGGGGGGGTTGTCAGGAACGCTGCCGGCGTCTCACCCCTCTCTCTCTCTCTCTCTCTCTCTCTCTCTCTCTCTCTCTCTCTCTCTCTCTCTCTGCTCCTCGTAAAGTACGCTTTGTTCGCGGGCCCCCGCTGTTGCCGCTGCCGCAGCGCAAGGCGGCTGCGTCCGTGGCGCGGCAGCGGCAGGGAAGCCGCGGTGGTGGGGAAATATAAAGGACGCGGAGCGCGCCCGCCTCTCCTCCAGGAGCCCCCCCCCCCCCCCCCCCCCCCCCCCCGACGCGGCGGCGGCGGCGCCCTGCTGTCTGCCGTCGTAAATCCAAACGACCGGCTGTATTAACTGCGAACCGAAAACATGTATTAGAGGGAGAGAGAGGGGGGGCATGGGGGTGGCGTGTGGGTGGGAGGGAGACGGGACGCGTCAGGTGCGCGCGGGTTTGGCGTGTGGTTTGGGAGGAGGCCCCCCTCCGGGTCGCCTCTGTGGCGAGGGGCCGGCGGCGGCGGCGGGACGGATGGAGGGCTCGGGTCGGGTTCTGCCGGGGACACGCGGTGCTGCAGGGCCCCCATCCCGGCCGAGAGAGAGAGAGAGAGAGAGAGAGAGAGAGAGAGGGACGAGCTAATCACTTGTAGAGCCGGGCTCATCTCATGAATTAAACGTGTCGGGACGGTGCACGGCCGTGTGTGTGTGTGTGTGTGTGTGTGTGTGTGTGTGTGTCCTGGAAGGGTATGCGCAGGCAGGAAGAGGGTGTTTGGCACCGTAAAATACGTCACCCCTATTTTTAAATTTGTTTTGTGAGATAATTACTTTTGGCGAACGCGTCCTTGCTCTGCACATGTGTATGGCTTGCCGGTCGTGTCGATAGGAACCACGCGAAGCTCGGCGGGTTTTGAGGTTTTAGTTGTATTTTGTTTTTTTTTTTCTTCTCTCCGTCGGTTGAGAACAAACCCCCCAGCTACGTCAGGCGGGGCGCATCTCTCGGCCCGCGGGCCGCTCTGGAGGGATACCTGGCTAGCTGGAGGGCCCCGGGGGCCCCCGGGCATTCCACCACTGGCAGGCGGCCGCGCCCGGCGAGCACCCGACAGAAATTAAGCAGCTGCCTCTGGGCCGGGGGCGGCCTGCCGGGGGCGGCGCGGGGGGGCGGCGGGGGGCGGGGGCGGCGCGGGGGCGGCGGCGGTGGTGAGCAGGCAGCCTCCGCTTGGCTGGTTGGCGGCCGCTGCACCCTCCGGAGGAACGGCGGCGGCGGCGGCGGCAGAGGGAGGCGAACCCGGACCAAACTTATTGCGGTCACAAATCTCCCTCGCTGCCCCCCAACCTGCGCGGCCGGCCCGGGGGGCTCGGCGTGTTTGTGCGCAGCAGCAGCAGTCGTGGTGCCTTTGCCTTACCTCTCTCGCTCTCTGTCTGTCTCTCTCTCTCACTCTCTCTCGATCTCTCGAACCGGAGGGGCGGAGCGCGCGGCGGTTGGAGAGGATAGTGTGTCCGATGAGTGAAACTAGGTAGGCGTGCCCCCCCCCCCCTCCTCGCGCTTCACAAGGGGCCGTCGCGAAATGCTGACGACGGCCTAGTAGGGTCTGTGAACCCGACCACCCGGCCAATGCTCTCTCTCTCCGTCTCTCTCTATCTCTCTCTGTCTCTCTCTCCCGATCTGGATGGTGTGAAGCGGGCCACACAAACAGGCCGCTCCGGTGCCGTCGGCGCCGACATCCAAACGGCGCCACGCCTGATCCCGGCTCAGCCCTGTTGTCGGCTGCCACTGCGGGGGCGGGCCAGGTGCGGCGAGGCTGCTCTCTCTCTCTCTCTCTCTCTCTCTCTCTCTCTCTCTCTCTCTCTCTCTCTCTCTCTCCCTCCATCCCTCTCTCTCTCCTTCTCCGCCCTATACGGCTGTACTACGCTCGGTTTTCGGGCTCTCTCTCTCTCTCTCTCTCTCTCTCTCTCTCTGTGGCCAAGTTTTAATGATGCCGCGCTTCTCGCCTGGGACTGGGAGCGGCTAGCAGCGCCCCGCGGCGTCGGCCCCGCGTCAGCCCCCACGAGCACGGCGTGTGTGTGTGTGTGCGAGCGTGTGTGTGTGCGTGTAGGGCAGACCCGGGTGACACCGTAGCCAGTGTGCCAGTCTACTCCGCCTACATAGCCACGTCACGTATTTACTTTTATTTATTTAATTTTTGTCTGATTTTTTTTTCGTCGTCGTTGTTGTCGTTGCCGATTGCCGTTGGGTAACGGTTTGTGCGCGGCGTTGCGTATGATGCTGCTGTGTGGCGAAGGTCAGGTGGTGGTGTCAGCTCTCACGTCGAGGGCTTCTCCCCGCTGGTCTCTCTCTCTCTCTCTCTCTCTCTCTCTCTCTCTCTCTCTCTCTCTCTCTCTCCCTCTCTCTCTCCCTCCCTCTGGTCCCGGCTGCTAATTTCCAGAGGAGGAGACGACAGTGTCAGAGGGAGAGCGGCACCGTTGTCACATCCAGGCCCGTGCGCCATCGGGCCCCGCCGGCCCCGCCGCTCCGCTGACAAGAGTGTCTGTCCGGGGGGATGGGGGGGGGGGGAGAGACTCGTCAAAGCAGCAGCAGCAGCACTGGCAATCCATGCAGAAGGACCCGGCCCCGGGAGCGGGTGCTCAACAGGTACCCTCCCGGAAAATGGAGCGCATTTTTTAAAAGAAAAATAGTTGACTTCTTAATTTTTTTTTCGACCCTCGATCGACCCGCGTTTAACTGCGTCGTTTACAATTCGCCGCACAGCTCTCGAGTGTGTTTTTTTATTTATAAAAAGATATTTCGTCTCTCTCTCTCTCTCTCTGTTCGGTGTCGTCGGCCTCTGTCAGGCGCCGCCGCCGGGAAGTTTGTATTGACCTTTGCAGGGCCGGGACTCATCCGGGGGCCAAAGAGCGTCTTGATTCCAAACTTTGCTCCCAACGCGCGCCGCGGTCCCCGCCGCCTTTCTTTCCGTTCTCTCTCTCTCTCTCTCTCTCTCTCTCTCCCTCTGTACTTATTTCGAACCTTCGGATTTGGCGCGCACAATGTGTGCCTCCTCCGGCCCCTTGTTGTTGTGTCCGGAAGTTTCACATCGTTGCGTCCAGTCCGGGGACTCTCCGTGCTCGAGAGAGAGAGAGAGAGAGAGAGAGAGAGAGAGAGAGAGAAAAAAGAGAGAAGAGAGAGGGCGGGGGATCGTGTCCGCGTGGCGGAACACAGAATGTATGCTGAGAAGCGGCTCAGCTGGGCCTTTCCTTCACGAGAGAGAGAGAGAGAGAGAGAGAGCGAAGTAATGTCGCGTAAGGGCGCTCTTTTCCATATGCATACACCATGCATACCAGTGTGTGTGTGTGTGTGTGTGTGTGTGTGCAGATCGTAACCTCCCCTCCTTTTCTCTCCCTCTCTCTCTCTCTCTCGCCCCTCGACGCGCGCGCGCGTGGGTGTGTGTGTGTGTGTGGGTACGCCAGCAAGACCCTCCCTCCCCCAGACCCTCTCGCCGGTGAGGTATAAGAAGACACGATGATTTATTCCTTTTCCCCCTGTATTTGGGCACGGCTGGAGGCCCGCTGGAGGCCCGCTGGAGGCCCGCTGGAGGCCCGCTGGAGTGGAGCAGTGGCGGCGGCGGCGGTGGTGGGGAGGCGCCCGGCGGTATAGGCATCGCGCTCGCCGCCCGTGCGCGCCCGGCTTGCCTACCCTCGGTTCTGCGGGCGCACTGGCCGGAGCGGAGCCCAGAGCCGCGCCGCCGCCGCCGCCGCCGCCGCTTGCGTTCTCTCTCTCTCTCTCTCTCTCTCTCTCTCTCTCTCTCTCTCTCTCTCTCTCTCTCTCTCTCTCTCTCTCTCTCTCTCTCTCTCTCTCTCTCTCTCTGGAGCCCTCTGCGTCGTCGCTTCCCGCGGCTCTCGCGATATTTTTAACCCTTCCCTCCTCGGATTGCGTCCCACCCCCCACCCCCCCCACAACCCCTCATCCTTGCCTTTCGCCCTGGTTTTCGCCTCCCCGCCCGCTCGCCATCCTGCTCGCCTTGCCGTCGTGTCTCATGGAAATTGCTTCCTTAATGAAACGTCAGTCAGCTGTTTCCCATCCCGTTGGTCCGCCTGTCTCTGACCGTGCTCTCTCTCTCTCTCTCTCTCCCCTGCTCTCTCACTCGCTCTGTCTGTCTCCCTCTCCATTGTTTTTCTGCCGCGCCGGTTAGTCCTTGAACGCCCAAGGGGGGGGGGGGGGTGAGGGTCCTTCCCTTGCCCCCTTGAAACCTGTTGAATATTTTGGTGCCGAGTGCGGCGCTTTTGTGTGTGTGTGTGTGTGCGTGTGTGTATTTGTCTGTGTGTGTGTGTGCGAGGTGGCGTAGGTGGGAGCGGGTTCGTTCCATGCGCGTTTGTTTCGAGCACTCCTCACGCCCGCGTTGGGAGAGCGAGAGCGGCGCAGAGCACAGAGGGGGAGAGAGAGGAGAGAGAGAGCGAGAGAGGGTCATGTCCCCTCCTCCTCCCCTCCTCCTCCTTCTCCTCCTCTGACCTGCCCCTTACCCATTCGTTCACTCTATTCCATCTCTCTTTTTTTTCCTTGTTTCTCCTTCCTTTTTTTTTCTTTCGTCCACTCTATTCTTTTCTTGCCTTACCTTCCCTTTTGGAAGTAGGCGGCGCGCGCGATCGCACAGCGTCAACTGCATCCGATTACGGCGACAATAGACAGTCTCTCTCTCTCTCTCTGTGTGTGTCTCTCTCTCTCTCTCTCTCGCCCCGGATGTCCGAGGCGCACTACCCCCACTCACAGGAACACCCCCTGCTCGCGCTGCTGCAGCCGCTGTTCAGTTGTTCGGAAGGAGTAAACGCCCCAGAGTGGGAGGTGGGGGTGGGGGGGGGGGGGGGGGGGGGGGGGGGTAGGAGGGGTGTGGGGGGGGGGTAACGCATCAAGTGGCCGAGCGCAGCGCCGGCGGCTCCGGACTGTGCGGGAGGGAGGGGGGGGGG